>CM069903.1:99782199-100300199 GCA_036172215.1 Camellia granthamiana
GTAATGCCCCAAAAACATGGATACCCGAACTAACCATCATGCCCTTCAATTTAACGTTCATTTCTCAACTAAATAAGCGAAAACTATAATTAATCTCATTCATTCGATAAATATTGCACGTTAAATCCAACATCAAATCCACAGAATTTAAAGCATAAATCCATAGCATACTACTATTTAAAAGAAACTTTAAACTATAACAAGTTTATGCCTTAAAGGTTACAAGTTCAAGGGCATAGCCCAATTACACCAGAAGAGTGAGACATAAGTCCAAAACATCCAAGCCCTTGGCTAAGCATAGAATATATACATAAAGTAAAAGAGCCTCAAGCTCTAAGATCCTTCCACACCATCACCTTAACAGAGGCACGTCGTCAACATTTGAAGAGTTATTTTCACGTAGGAATAAGCAAGAAAACCAAGCAATGATAATCTTAATGACATAGATGATGTTTAACGATATCATACGATGAATGGATATGAAATGCCATGACAAAAATATGAGCTTTCACTTGATAAACAATGCCATGCACTAGTTCCAAAATCACAATTCAAATGCTTTTCATTTTAATAGAAAACATGACAGTAAATACAACACTGATAATTCTTAGGTTAGTGTCTGCAACTATCTCAAAGAGCACTACCACTCCAGTTTACCGGCTCCCAATCGGAAGGAACTTGGAACCTACTATGCTCGTGTTTTCAAACTTTTTCCATGGACCCAAAGCCAAATTAACCACAACTACACCCCCCAAACTAGATTTACCACAGTATTTATTCATTTTTCTAAGAAACAAAGCATGTGTTCTCAACACAACCATTTCCATAATACAAAAGTGAGCTCACAAACCCATGATATGATCAATGAGATGCATGATTTGTAAACAGATCAATTGCCTAAATCACATGTAATTTCTATCGCCTTGCAATACTATCCTTCACCAATAGCCAAAATAGTTAACTATAATTCAAAAATTAAAGAGTAACAACAATGATATAATCCAACATAATATCAACATTTCCGAAATCAGTATAGCTTCCCAAAATCTCAACAATTCACAATATTCAATATTCAATATTCAATATTCATCACCTCTCAAGAGTCTCATCAATCTCAACGTTTCAAATTCAATTTCCAAAATCCCAATGCATCTTAATTTTATGAAAATTTGGGGTTTCTACAACGTAACTAAATGAGATTTAATTGAACAATAACTAAAGTTAAAGAGAAATCCCCATTTTATGCATTAATATATACATTAATCAAACCTAGGATTGCAAATGAACAGAGCCGCTGTAGACACCCTATTTTTGACGGCCCTTACGACTTGGATGTCCTTGCAGGTACATCCGATGATGAGTCTGTTTGCTCACCAAGCGCTCGAAGTCTTTAGTGGAACGCCACAACTTTGAACCTTTCAAACCCTGCATCCTTTTTGTCTCATTTTTGGACCATGCCTTGGTCTTTCCAGCCTGCAACCTCTAGTGGCCTGCCGGCCATCCCTAGAGGCTGCCGGCCATTAGTTTTGGTTTTCCGGTGACTGATGTGGCTTGTCGACCACCAGCGTTTTCTGTAGATATTTTATGTGCCAGCTGTTTGCACAGATGCTTGTATCGGTCCACACGTGGAGGGCTGGATTTCCTTGTAGAAATTTCATGTTTTCTATATACAGGGACCCCCTCTCTTATGTTTGGAGGTTAGAAAATTTTAAACTCAAAATTTTTCTTCTCTCTCTACAAATTCTCTACACTTTTGCCTACTTACACTACACTCTTGTCTATACTTCCTAAGCAGAGGTATACGCCAGCCTGGAAGATAAAAACTCTTAGTTCTATGATATCTGGAACTTCTTGGAAAAGGAGGTTTATCCACCGGTGGCAAATGTCAAAGACAAAAGGGCAATACGATGGATGGCTGTTCAATTTATCATCTATGGAGGTAAACTGTACAAGAGGGGTCATCTAGGAATGCACAAGTTGTGTGTCGATGCAGAGAAATGAAAGCGCCTAATGGAGGCCATCCATAGGGAAGAGTGCGGAGTGCACATGAACGGGGTAATGTTATTCCGGAAGATTCTCAGGCAATGTTACTACTGGTCTACCATGGAGGAGGATTGTATTGGTTTTGTTCAGCGATGCCACAAATGCCAAATTCATGCTAATCGCATGAATATCCTACCGTCAAAGCTATACCACATGACTTTACCATGGCGTTTCTCAGTCTGGGGAATCGACATCATCGGCGCAGTCACATCGAAAGGGTCAAATGGGCATGAATACATTATGGTGGCAATTGATTACTTCACGAAGTGTGTGGAAGCTCAGTCCTACACAATGTTGAAAGCAACGCATGTGGCAAAGTTCATTCGAAACAACATCATTTGCCGATATGGAGTCCCAAACGTGATCATCTTAGATAATGGCTCCCACTTCAAGAAAGAAGTGATCGACTTGTTGGAGAAATACAACGTGGCTTTCCATAAGTCATCTACATACCGGCTGCAAACCAACGGAGCTGTTGAGGCTACAAACAAGAACATTAAGCATATTTTACAGAAGATGGTTGAGACCTACAGGGACTGGCCAAATAAATTACCATTTGCACTCTGGGGTTACAAAACTTCAATCCAGATGTCTACTGGGGCAACTCCTTATTCTCTCGTCTGTGGGATGGAAGCTGTTCTGCCAATTGAAATAGAATCTCGTTGCTGCGAGTTATGGCTGAGTGTCAAATAGTAGAGGCAGACTGGTAGAGGCAGATTGGCAACAGAGTAGGTTCGAAGAACTGATGCTGTTTGATGAGAGAAGGCTGAAAGCATTGTACCCTAATTGCGTAGGGCTTTTAACAAGAAGGTTAAGTCCCGGAATCTCAAAGAGGAGGATTTGGGGTTGAAAGACAACCGAGCTCCCATCCATGACCCTAGGGGCAAGTTCAGACCCAATTGGATTGGTCCTTATATCATCAGAACTATCTGGTTGGGTAGAGCTGTTATTCTCATTGACTTGGATGGCCTAGAATTTTCCCAACCGATCAACATGGATAAGTTGAAGAAATACTATCCTTGAGAGGCTCGCTAGGCCAAAAACCCGGAAGGGCGACCTAGACAAAAGTTAGAGCACAAAAAATTAGAAATAAGGAAAAATTGAGCTCGCAAGGTTGAAAACCCGAAAGGGCAGCCTTGGCAAAAGTTAGAGCGCAAAAGGAGAGTGTTAATACTCGAGCGAACCTGAACCGAACTACGTAAGGCCTGATTCCCATCTTTAGAATACGTAGGCAACTTTATCCTGAAGTCTGGCCGTAAGCACCTCCAAATCAACTGTCCTGTCCATGTGTCTAATTAGGTCATCTTCATCTGTTCTTTATCTAAAAGTTCGGTTATGATCCTTACTCTAAGAAAAGAGATGGTTACAACGCTGAGTAGTGTTATTCAGTCAAGGGGCAATTTGTGATCTTCGGATTCAGGGTTGTACATCTCGAGGATCGATTCCATGCGTGTCAAGTGGTGATCTTTATCGAAAATGGTTTTGAACAGTTTTGATAAAAGTTAATTTTTGTTCAAATTTTACCTTTTACAACTTAGACCATTTTTGGACCAAAGGGAAAATTTTTAGTGCTCACAACTTTAATTTCATTGATTTTAATCCAAAGTTCTCCAAACTCTGGATACAAATCAAACTTGCTTTTATTACATCATAAAAACTTGAAAAGTAAGATCAAAGCAATAAACTAAGGGCATAGATGAGTTAGGTGTTCTTGCGTCTCCCGCTCGTGCTTGTGGAAGCTTCTGATGCTAAGGTGGGCCCGACTTGTGCCTCATTCTCGAGCCAAGTCAGGCACTCGCCAGAAAGGGCACAGCTAAAACTAGGGGCAGGAGCTAGAAGTTCTCTCGTCCTCCAAGCAGTGATGTATCTAGCCAAATGTGAACCTCGGATAGGGAATGAAACCAGGTACTTTACCCTTTCCTCTAGACATGTTTGGTTATGTCCAAACTGACGTCTGAACCGGAAAGGGAAATAGAATACATAGTGTGTAAGGCTGATCAGCTGAATGCCAGGTTGCCGAGTCATGCTGTAGCTCATTTCGGTTAGATTAAGCTAGGGGCAACACCAAGCAATGTCAGCAGCAGACCTGTTGCACATCCAGCAGCACCACCATCCCTCATTCGGGAAATCCACTAGCTGTTGGTGGAAGAAGTACGCTCGAGCTGAGTATGTCGGGCAAGAGTCCACTACCTTCAGCTTGTCCATAAGCCACACCAGGGAAAGGATGAAAGAAAAGAGAGATGTATGTTGAGAGAAAATTGAGAAAAGGGCTTTGAGAGAAAAACAGAGCATGAATGCCGAGTGATGTGAGAAACACATATTAGAAATGGTGGGAAACCTTAACTAAAGAAGTAGTGGACTTCCTGCAAATTTGGTCATCTCTCGTCGATGGAAGACGTCTAAGCCTATCAAAGTCTCGGCCAGCACTAAGCCAATGCAACTCTTGCCCTTTTTCAAACCTTGGGCCATTTCGACTAGCCAAATGCTAGACCCGCTGAAATTAGGGGCAAGAAGGAAATGTGCTAACATACACAAGCAAAGGGCGTGTTGCCAAAATGTCACCGACCTCAAAAAATTGATAAATCAGGCTGGGAATATCCAACTCTCCGTTGTGAACCAAGGATCGAGACTTGTGTAGAGTAAGCCTGCACATCCATCCCAATGCTTGGATGTGGCTGAAATGGGGCTGAGGTATGATTTCCTCATCGTGCCGGGATTCCATTAGCACTTGAAATTCTTTGATTGTTGGGCATATCTCTTGTCCTCCGAAGCTAAAAACATGTGTAATCGGGTTCCAGCATCTAGTCGTGGCATGAAGGAATAGAAAACAAAGCGGAGAACGGCTTAGCGGGAAAAGTGCATTTATGCCGAAATCCCGAAAATTCACCTTTTCTGAGCCATCTAAAGTTGCGATCCAATTTGAGTTTTTTGGCGAAAAATGGCTTTATTTGTGAAGAATTTGCAGCTAAGTTGAAGAAATCATGAAGCTCAACCTTTTGTAGAAGATTAGGCAGTGAGTAGAGGCCATGTGTCAACAATCTGGAGGTCCTGCACATTGATGGCCGACAGGTGGCCGGCAGGTAGCCGGCAAGCCACATTGGTGGCCGGCAAAGGACATTGGTGGCCGGCAGGCCACCTCTCACGGCCGGTATGTGGCCGACAACCCCTACTTGTGGTCGGCAGCCTCTCATTCTGACCTACCGTCCTCCTTTGTGCTAAAAAGTGCTGAAATCATATGTTCTGTTTTGCTCTTTGTGTGTCTTATGGTCTTGTTTTGAGTCCTTTTGTTTTTAACAATTTTGTCGAGTTGTATTTGAGTTGTTTCATTTGTCGAGTTGTATCTGAGTTGTTTTGTTATCGAGTTGCATTTGAGTTGTTTTGTTTATCGAGTTGTTTGTTGTTTTGTTTATCAAGTTGTATATTGCTTTGTTTGTATTTCAGTTGTTTGTCAGTTCATTACCCGATTAAGCTTTTGTTTCAATTAAGAGTGCTCTTGGCCGTTTCGTTTCCATGCCCATTCCATGCTATGTGGTGCTCATGATGCAAAATACAACACTTTTTCATAAAAACTAATTTTTTTTATTCCGATCATGGTTTTTTGTTTTTTTGTTGTTGTTGTTGTTGTTGTTGTTGTTGTTGTTTTTTTTTTTTTTTTTTTTTTTTTTTTTTTGTGTTTACAAAAGTGGAGTACAAGTTTTTAAAGCAAACAAAACCTATCTGAAGCTATACAATGTGTTAAAACTATAAACAAAAGAAACTAAGCAAAAATACAAAAAATCAGCGCTAGTCGCCTTAGGCTCGAAAAGCCCTCTTTGTCCTCTTCCTCGAAGGAGAGGACTCTGGGGCACTGTCTCCGTCGGTGCCATTGTCTGAGCCTGGACCGGAACCCAAGCCGGTGCCATCTTCGCTCCCCGCCTCAGAGCTCGCCTCGGCATCGCCTCCACTCTCAGAACCTGAGCTGGTGTCATCATCTCCACTCTCAGATGACTCCGAATGCTAACTCCCTGCCTTCTCAGAGTCACTCGTCTCAGCATCATCATCACTCAGAATAGGCTTTGAAGGACCGCTCTCGGCTCGGGTGCCCGTAGCTCTGCCTCGGTCGCGTGCCGGAGCCTGTCTCTCTCTCTTCCCTGCTACTGGAGGAGGTACTGCTGGTGCAGTTGTTGCAGCTGCTGCTGGTGCGGTTGTTGCAGCTGCTGCTGGTGCCATTGGTATAAGTGGAATCTGAAAAGACAGTTGTCACATATTAGCCACAGTATGCATATCAGATGCAAGCATAGTATGCAGAATGAGTGTATGCAAAAGTTGGATACATTGTATGAATATAGTGTGTCAAATGCAGTGTATCGATGGAGCGTATCAGTGTAGTTTGACAAGTTTTCAATTGAGATGTCAATGTTAGTGTGTCATTGGAAATTTGATGCTTGGAATGGAAAATTGAAGAAGTTACCTGAATACCGTAGAGGCTGAGCAGCGCCTCTCTCCTCTATACCATTCCCATCAGGAAGGCTATAAACTCGAGATCGCCTCCTGTGTACTCGATGGATGCCTGTAAATGCAATTTGAATGATCAGATCTACAAATGAACATATCTGAAATGAAGTATGGGGTGGAAATGTAAAGTGTGGTTCATACTTGAGTCGGGCCTCGGACCCCGACAAGCTCGTGACCAGTCCTCTGCCTCGCCCAAGAATCCTTGGTGTGTCGCTAATAAGTCAGCGTGGTAGGAAACTCTGGCCATTCAGTCCTCTGCCTCGCCCAGGAAGCCCCTCTGCCATGGGCCCTGCTTGCTCGAGTCACTCTAGGCCTCTCTCTCGCGGCAGGTGCTCTCGCCTCCTCGTCTCCACAAACGCCAGCCAGACGCGGCATCAGATGTGTCTGGATGAAGGTTGCATAGTCACCCGCCACTCGAAAGTAGTCGGCGTATAGGTCTATCATAAACTAGATGACCTCCTTAATGGATAGGCCATGTGTAGATCGCATAGACCCTGGCGGAGCCATCGAAATGGTCAGGTCAGGCAGGCCCATAATCTGGCGCACAAAGTGCTCGCCTAAGAACCAGGCTTGGCAAACTGGGTCCTTGAGTAAAATGAGGTAGCAGGAAGTGGCCCAGGCTTTGGCGAACTGGTCTCGAATCCCCGCTGGCATCGTGGCCCATGGCTACCACATGATCTACAAATAGAAATTGTACAAGATCATTAGTTGTTGTCAGTTGCTGAATGTGTGAATAAGAACAGTTTCAAAGCAAAAATGACTGTGTTTCGGATTACCTCATAGGCAGCTACTGTGTCGAAGTAATGCCTAAACAATGTGAAAGGCTCACGGGTCCGACGGTGGAGCCGATCGTCATATCTCTATAAATAGGGGACTGCCAATGGAAGCTCCTCTACAGGCTCCAGGGTTGAGTTGGAAAATATGCATACACCCATAGCTGTAGGGAAAATGCAATGATATGTGATCAATACAGTATTGAGCAGATGTAGAAAGTGCAAAACAGAAAGCACAGTGTATGAACAGTGTCTAAGTAGATACAAAAATGCAAAGTAGAAAGCATACAGTGTCTAAGAAAATACAGAAAGTGCAAAGCAGAAAGCATGTGTGTTGAAACAGATGTAAAGTAGAAATTGTAAAGAAACTGTAAAGTGCTAAGAGGAAATTGAGATGTGTACCTCCCAGGCTCGTCAATAGCCTCCAATCAAGTCTCCCTGCAGATGGGAGGTAGAGCTCATGTATCCATATAATGTGGCGAGGCCAGCTCCCCCACAGTCATAAAAATGAACCCGATGAAGGGTCACTAGGGCACTCAGCAAGTGCAGGCCTACGGTGTTCCATTTGTTCGAAAACAAGGTGGTACCAAAGACGAACATCAGGAAGCCCCTGGCGTACTGCTCTGTCTTCTTTATTATCACGGGCTCGCTTACTCTGAATCACTCAATGAACTAGGTGTATCTAACCATGCCCATTCGGTATATAGGTGGATGTGCCCCCAACAGTTAGAACCAGGCCATCTCCCACTCCTCCATATCTATATCGAGAGGGATCAGATTACCCTTTATGTCCAAGCCGATGATCATGGCAAAGTCGTAGGGAGTCATCATCATCTCTCCTGTGGTGGAAAAGTGGAAGGAGTTGGTGGTGTCCCACCACCTCTCTATGAGCGCTCCTTAGAGAAGACGGCTCGCGATGACCCGAGTCAAGCTAGAGCAGAAAAGGCCAAAGCCAGCCTCGTCAATGATGTCGCGAACTCCAGTAGAGAGCTCGTCATACCAGTCCTGGGCGGTTGTAGCACCGTATCCTCTGAAGATGCGAGACTCACCCTGTGGCAAAGAATGGGTGCAATAGATAAAAGACAGATGAATCAGATAAACGACAGTGCATGAAATGCAAATAATGAAAGGTAAAATGCATGAAAACAAAGTTCATACCTCAATGGCAATGGCTGACAAGTGAGAAGCTAGCTCCCTCAGTAGGAGGTCCTCCGGTGTGCCGCGAGCAAACTCAGTAAAGCATCTGATGCCTCGGCAGTAGGCAATATATGTGTCTGAGGGTGATACCTCTCTTGATCGAAAGGTCGTGCCCTCAGCAGTAGCAGCTCTGGCTCGACCTCTGCCTCTAGGTCGGCCTCAAGGTCAGCTACCGGCTCCTCTACCTTGAGAACAGGTAGAACTACTGGGGGAATCTCGGGAGGAGCCCCGTCATGAGGAATCTCATCCCCCATCTAAAAATGGGTGCGAAGTAGGTGAAAAAGTGAAGAAAAATGCTGAAAAGAGGATAAACTTGGAAAAAGTCAACCCTAGGAGAGAGAAAATGGAGGAAAATGTCAAAGCCAAGAAAAGTGCACAGAACTCGAGAAAAACTCGAGGGGAACAATCCTAGAATGGTGGAAATGAGGAAAGAAGCACTGAACTCAAATTTCAATTGGTTCAAAGTGAAGGAAACAAAGAGGGTTTAGCGAATCAACTTCGCGTGGGGCGTTGGAAAACACATAGAAAGAACAAATCTAGAGAGAAAAGTGCCTAGAGAGAGAGAGAGAGAAAGATTTCGGCCCTAGAGAAGTGAGGAAATGAAGTGTAGAGGTGTGTATTTAAAGACCCAAGCCAAAAGGTCAAATTTGCCTCCGCACTGCCATTGATGGCCGGCAGGTGGCCAGCAAGGCTCACCAGTGGCCGACACCTGGCCGGTAGCCTCCCTTTGTGGCCGGTAGGTGTCCTTTGGCCTCCCTTGTTGTCACGACCCGAACCCGCCCCTGCCCCTATGGGTTAAGGCCATAACCGGCCAGTAATCACGAGATTACCTACGGCCTTAAACCAAATAAGACAAAACTTATCAGAGTAAAGGGGCCAAACGGAAGCAAATTTAAAACTTTGTCCATAGAGCCGTGCTTATATGCACATCATAACATTCCACATTTACATATGTTAATAACTCACAACAGAAAGTATAGTAGCATAAGGTTCTGTACAGACAGGATCATTCAAATCTAAGTCAGCCAAACAAAACTATACACAGATGTATACCAAAGTCCTCGCCAACATGACGAAATACACAGAATGACAAAAGGACGAAGACGTGTCTCGTGCGTGAGACGCAAGGGTTGACTCTTCAAAACTTTGGTTGTTCCATACAGACTTCACTGAGGCTGGGTCTGGACCTCTCTTGGCTCACCTACAAACACATGAATGAGCGTGAACGAAAGCCCAGTGAATAATATCAAATAAAGAATATACATTGGAATAATATACCTCAAACGGCCTTGGGCCCAGTTTATATTTCTAACTAATACACACATACATAGACATATGTAAGTTAAGTAACTGCGGTTCCAAACACATCATACGGCCTCGGGCCCAATTCATTCGTATCATTCAGGTCAAACTGGCCTTTGGCCCATTCATACTTTCATGTCAAACTGTTATTCGTGTCAAACTATCATTCGTGTCAAACTGTTATTCGTGTCAAACTGGCCATTGGCCTATTCATTTATTCATGTCGAAACGGCCTCTGGCCCATTCATTCATGTCAAAACGGCCTCTGGCCCATCCATTCATTCTTGTCAGAACGGCCTCTGGCCCATCCATTCGTTTTTGTCAAAACAGCCTCTAGCCCATCCATTCATTCTTGTCAGAACGGCCTCTGGCCCATCCATTCGTTCTTGTCAAAATGGCCTCTGGCCCATCCATTCATTCTTGTCAAAATGGTCTCTGGCCCATCCATTCATTCTTGTCAAACGGCCCTTGGCCTATCCATTCATTCTTGTCAAAACGGCCTCTGGCCCATCCATTCATTCTTGTCAAAACGGCCTCTGGCCCATCCATTCATTCTTGTCAAACGGCCCTTGGCCTATCCATTCATTCTTGTCAAAACGGCCTCTGGCCCATCCATTCATTCTTGTCAAAACGGCCTCTGACCCATCCATTCATTCTTATCAAAACGGCCTCTGGCCCATCCATTCATTCTTGTCAAAACGGCCTCTGGCCCATTCATTTGGTATAGCATACATTGTCCTCCAATCGAATCAATGAATCTTATAAAACTTACATGGACGTAAGCAATTGGACAATAACATATTTCAGATATCTTTGTTAAGATATTACTCACAGTGATCGGCTGATTGATTTGCCCTGAAGCTTGACCCTACACATCACATAACACATATGGGTCACAACCGATTCAATCCGTTCTTAATTCACATATTCCTCTTTCTAACTCATTTACATTGCTCAATGTATGCCTAAGAGTACTTAGAAGTGAAAGGGAATGGAAAACGGAACACAGAATACATTTTCAAAATTTCAGAAAACAGGGTCCCCGCTCGAGCGTGTACTTCCCCGCTCGAGCGGACCCATGAGGTCTGCAAAAGTACTGGATGCATCGAATTTACGCTCGGGCGTGAAGTCTGGCGCTCGAGCTGAAGGCCTGTCTACATAGCTCCTCGCTCGAGTGTAAATTTTCCCGCTCGAGTGGACACCATGTCTGCAAAAAGTTCTGGGAGCACGTTTTTCCCGCTCGAGCGGCGATTTCCACGCTCGAGCGGACACCAAAAATTCTGGGTTTTCCAGCAATGTTCTTGAGCCGAAATTTGACATTCAAAGGTTCCAAAACACATGATTTCAGTTCAAAAACATGCAAACACATTACATTACATTACATGAGAGTATAAAAGTATGACCCCAAATTGTTCAAAGTCATCATTTAATTCCCAAATAGATCGACATTTCTTTCGTATGATCAAAATCCAAACATTCAAACTTCATACCAATTCCATAACTTCTTCAATCATGCATGCATGTCACATTTTGACTTCATTTCTGTTACAAACGGTACAAATGATGCTCCAAATCATGAAGCTACACAAAACTACTCATGCATGTAAGGTTTGATGCTCCATTCTTCATATTTAACATGCTACATGCTAGAACACCCAAAATTGTAACAATTATGCACATGCATGTTCATTTTAACTTCAAATTCAGCTCAATCTTAGCCATGAGCTACCATACCACTTGATTTCCCAAAATTACATACTCAATTCATAAATCAAGAATTGATTACTCACCTAGGAGCTTCAAACACTCAATGTTCTTTGAGTTTTAACTTCCAATTTCACAATCTTGAATCAAAATGCATAACTCCTCCTCCTCTCTCTCTAGAACCGGCCCTCTCTCTCCCTCTCTAGAGAAATCTCAGCCCAAATGGATAAAAGAGAGTTATTGAGTGCATTGTGCCCTTTTATGTAAGTCCCACTAGTCAAAATTATTAATATTAAATAATTGGGCACGTAATTAATCGTTCTGAATCTAATTATTTTGATCCGAAACAATTTTCAATTAAATTTCACCGTAGGCTCTAAAAATTATGCCAATCACAATGGCGCAATGAATTTCGGCTTTTACGGCCGATAAGGCCTTCAATTTAAATTCCAAAGTAGGTAATCAAACAAATATTCCTACGGTGAACAGATAGAAATTCAAAACCACATATTTTCACATCATGGCACACAAAATCATATCAAACACATAATCACATTTATAATAAGGACCATTTAGCATAATTACGGAACAGGGTTATCACACTTGTGGTCATGATGCTGTTTTGTGTCCTTGGTTTCCAAGAAATGCAGGGACAGTTCACTGTTTGGTTCAATTTGTCTCTACGGAAGCTTTAAACTGTGTTTTCGGTGCACGATGTTTGTCACTTGTCAACATGAACTAGGTGTATCCTTTAAACATATTGTAACTCTTTCGAGAGGTAAGTCGAAAGTTACCATGCATGAATATGCATTTCTCCGTTGTTGCATGAATATGCATTTCACTTCTTTGCGTAGAACATGCATTTCGTATATGTTATTACATAAAACATGCATTTCACGCATATTGCATGTGCGTCTTGCATTCGGTATGAATCATGCATGGAATATGCATTAGCTCTTGAATTATGCATAGAACATGCTTTCGCTCTTGAATCACGCATAGAATATGCTTCTGTTTTTGTTTATTTTGCGTAGAACATGCCATTAACATTGTATCTTGATTGTTTATTTCGCACAGAACATGCCATTAACATTGTATCTTGATTGTTTATTTCGCATAGAACATGCCATTAACATTGTATCTCGATTGTTTGTTTCGCATAGAACATGCCATTGCCATTGTATCTCGGCTGTTTGTCTTACATAGAACATGCTTCGTACTGTATCGCACTTGTTAAGTCTCTTTCTTATACATGCACGATATTGTATGTACGATTCATTCAGAGGAGTTCTGGATAAAATCATTCGTGCTATATTTGGATCGCATCTTTTCTCCAATCGTTTAAAAACATTCGGGTGCGCCCGATGTTCACACCCCCCTTCGGTTAAAAACATTCGGGTATGCCCGGTGTTCACACCCCCATTCGGTTAAAAACATTCGGCTATGCCCGGTGTTCACACCCCCCTTCGGTTAAAAACATTCGGGTACGCCCAGTGTACACACCCCCCTTTGGTTAAAAACATTTGGGTGCACCCGGTGTTCACACTCCCCTTCGGTTAAAAACATTTGGGTACGCTCGGTGTTCCCACCCACCCTTTGGTTAAAAACATTCGGGTACGCCTGGTGTTTACGCCACCCTTTGGTTAAAAACATTCAGGTATGCTTGGTATTCACACCACCCTTCATTTAAAAACATTTGGGTGCGCCCGGTGTTCACAGCACCCTACGGTTAAAAACATTCGGGTGCGCCCGGTGTTCACACCACTCTTCCTTCTCTAGCGTGAGATGCGTTGGGATTGTTACCCTTCAGTTAAAAACATTTGGGTGCGCCTGGTGTTCACAACACTCTTCCTCCTCTCGCGTGAGAGGTGTTAGGATTGTTACCCTTTGGTTAAAAACATTTGGGTGTGCCCGGTGTTCACACCACTCTTCCTTCTCTCGCATGAGACGCGTTGGGATTACACATCGGTTAAAAACATTCGGGTGTGCTAGAACTACGCTGGTTTGATTCCTTGGAAAGGGATACGTTGGCAGCCTATGGGCGCAACCATTTATTTTGTCTTGATTGTTTGTCCAAGTCTTACGGCCTTGTCAAAATGGGTCATCTCTGGGCTTTGACATTCACTCACGTCATTTCATGACTCAAATTTCTGTCAAAGGGGGACAACTGCAGACACCCCATTTTTGATGGTCCTTACGACTTAGATGTCCTTGCAGGTACATCTGATGATGAGTCTGTTTACGAAGCGCTCGAAGTCCTCAACGGAACGCCACAACTTTGGGCCTTTCAAACCCTGCATCATTTTTGTCTCATTTTTGGACAATGCCTTGGTCTTTCCAACCTGCAACCTCTGGTGGCTTGCCGGCCATCCCTAGAGGCTGTCGGCCATTACTTTTGGTTTGTTGGCCATTGATGTGGCTTGCTGACCACCGGTGATGGCCGGCCGGCCACCACTGATGGCTGGCCGACCGCCAGTGTTTTTTGTAGATATTTTATGCCAGCTGTCTACACGTGGAGAGTTGGATCTCCTTGTAGAAATTTCATATTTTCTATATATAGGGGCCCCCTCTCTCATGTTTGGAGGTTTGAAACTTTTAGACTAAAAAATATTCCTCTCTCTCTACAAATTCTCTACACTTTTGCCTACTTAGACTACACTCTTGCCTATACTTCCTTAGCCAAATCCTCTTACCCTTGAACTGAGGTTCCTTGAGACCTTCTTGGAGCTCTTGAAGTTGGTTTTGGCTTGAATTGTGGCCTAGAGTTACTTTTCTCTTCAAAAGGTATAATACTTGCTTTATTAGCTTGCTTTACATACTTGTTTTCCTATCTTTTTCCCACTGTTTTGGGTTGTTTTTGAACTGTAAAAACTCTATTTTTGTGGGCTGAAATTGATATTTTTGGCCATTTAAGGTTAGGGGGTGGTTCACCCCTCTTCATTCCTTGTTTGTAAGGCTATTTCACCTTTGTTTCCCATTTTCAAACCATCTTTTTTAGGGCCTTTAAAAACTGATTTTCAAAATATTTTCAGTGTTAAAAATTAGGTTTTGAATTCCAAATTTAGAGGGGGTAGCCTCCCCTTTTTGTGTCTTGTTGGTTAGCCTAGTTGGTGCCATGCTTTAGCTTATTTTTCTAGCTTGTTATAGCTTTATTCCAGCATACTTTAGGCTTTATTTTGGACTATTTTAACTCTGTTTTGGGTTGGTTATTCCATTTGAGTCTCATATTGCATAGTTGTAGTGTAATAGTCCTCACAAGCCTAGTGTTTTAGGCCTTTAGGCACCACTTTTTTGAGTTGATTGCATGTTTTATTGCTTTTCACACTTAATTTTAGCATTAATCATCTCTGCAACCTCCCTCCTTTCTTAGCTTTTAATTTTGCTTTGAAAGTGGTTTCAAATCACTTGTTTGCCTAAGTATGGAATTAAGGTTTCATACTTAATGGTTTAATCCCTTAAGGGGTTCATTACCAACGGTATGATACTTCTTTCATACCTAAAGCAACTTGTGTTTTGAGCCCTCTTTCCATTAGAGGACTTTAATTCATCCAATGAACTTAATTGGATTAAAGAATGGTTGGTAAAGTAAAATGAGTAACTAAAACTTGGGACTAAAGGATGAGCAAGATAATAACTTGGTGTGTTCAATCAGACGTTAATTGAACACATGGAACTTTGACCATTTCATACTTGCTAGTGATGAAATGATCCAAGTCTCCAAGCTCAACTTCTTCCCTTGATCTTCCATGAAAAGGAGGAGGTTTGTGTCTCATTTTGCATTTATTAAACTTGCACATCTTGAATCACAAGCCATTATGCAATGAAATTGCTTGAGTTGGTGGTTTGTGGCTTAAGTTCGCCTTTCCTTGGATTTGTTCATGAAAAGGACGGGTGAGTTGTGCAAACAATCTGTGAGAATACCCTTTTTTTGCTCTGTTTGTCCTCTATTGCAGTAAGATGAACTAGTGCATCAGTGGCCGGATGGCCACTTTCCATGGTCGGCAAACCACCATCCATGGCCGGCAGATGGCCGACAATCTTCACTAGTGGCCGGCTAGCCACTGATGCAAATCTCAGCAGAGTGTTGGTAAGGTGGAGCAAAATTGTTCTGGAAGTGTTCAATTGTGCAAACAGAGGCTTTCGGGAGTCAAACGGTGGTCTTTTCGGGTGGAGATCGAGCATACACATACACAGCCTACATTTCTCGAGGCAAAGTAGCTAATTAGCTTAGTTTAGTTACTTAGTTTAATTATTAGTTGCAATTGTTTTGTAATTATATAATTAGCGTAATTAGTTGTAGCTAATTAGTTTGTGATGTAATATTTAATTAGCTTAGCCTGGTTCAATTATTAATTAATTAGCTTAGATAGTTAGTTAATTATTCATTCAAGTTTTGTAATAGTCAGCTTAATTAGCTTAATTAGCTTAGCTTAGTTAGCTAGTTAGCTTAATTCATTTGGACTCTCCTTTATGGGAGCAAAATGTAATAATGTGTATGTCTTCCAACCCCATGCCTTTCTCCCTTTTATTTAACTACTTTTGATGGTTAGATTAGGAGCATCACGTGTCGATTAGCATAACTTATGCTTTCATCCATTCATTTTGTATTGCGTGCACCAAGGCTCGGCGCTTCATTCTTACTGCATTGTTATTTCAGTACTTCGTTGAATACGTGCTTAGACCGCATGTCTTGAATCAATTCATATGCCACGCTTAGTAGCTGAGCCTAGTAATTGCATATCACATACGTTGCATTAGACATTTGGCATAATTAGGAATCATGCATTTTTTCTAACTCATTTGTTTTATCTTAACTTGGAGTACTAGGTGAGTTTTTAATGCTTTAGCATACTTGGATGAGTGTGAGTGATTGCCATATCTAGCATGCTTGCCATGAGGCTAAGTGCTTACTTGCTAAACTGCTTGAATGCCTGTGGATGAAGGCTTGTTGCTTGAATTGAAATGTTTCAAAGAATGCATGTTTAAACCCACTTTGTCGAGCGGCAAATTCGCAAACTTTAAGCCCACTTGAGGTGGCAAAATCAAACCCTTTTTGCAAAATAAACATGAAATTGAGTTGTTCCAATTCAGGCAAACTAGTCTATACTTGTATGCGCGCATCACATAGTAATGCCAGCCTAATAACCGGAACAAGAGCACATAATGCTGAGAAAAATCATATCATGATTAGTAGAGGCTGATCTTTGATCGAGCGAGCGGGGGTGCTCAATTCATGACCTTCCTCTCTCGTACCTAAGTTCCTGAGTCGATGCAACTTTGGTGATGACGGACACGTGGCCTTTGGTATGAGTCATGGGTTTCCTAAATTTCCCCAAAAATAAAATATCTAGGTGGTGACTCTGTATTTGGCAAAGCAGTCTAATTTTGGCATTTCTGATTCAAAATGAATTTTCCAAAGGTTGCGAGAATGTGCTTGTGATTGAGAGATGTTAAAATGGTGGATTTCTTTACTTAAAATTGATTTTTGTAAGTAAAGGGGGTTTTTGTTCCAAAATTATGGACATTTGGTTTATGAAAGAAAATGGAAAATGATGTTGGGCTCGGTAAGAATGGAGCAATGTATGTGTTGATGACGATGGTGGAGTTAGACACGTAATATCAGTCCTATTTTGAAATTGAAGAGATTATATATGTTGTTGGAAAATTATTTGTTGTATAAAAATATTTATTTTGGTCTACCGGTGGAGGATAGTTTTGATTGTTGTAGAAATGCTTGAGGATTAGGTGAATTGAAATAAATTATTCATATATCTTGCATTGAGCATTGTTCCATACTTAAACATTGAAAATGTTTTGTTTTGAGAAAAATGGGTGAATACCTTGGTGAATTTGGTTAGTGGGTGTGGTTGTGGTTATTATGTTGGCCTGCGTGTCCTTGGTGAAAGTCCACAAACCTGTGCAATTAGGTGCCAATCCTTCCGGTTAGTACCTGTAAAATGGTTTTGGTAGTACTTGTATAGCCTATTGGCAGACACATACTTAGAGATTCCCAGTGTTTTGTATCCACTGCCCTCTTTTCTATTATAAAAGGATTATTTTGATGAGGTGATATATAATCTGGCATTGCATAGTTTTGAGATGGAAAGTGTGAAATGTTTCACAAATAGCATGCATGTGCATTCACCTTATGACTTTGTTAAGATTTATATATTGCGTTAAAGTATCTATACTAAACTCTGGCTCACCCTTTGTGGAAAACAACTTTTAGGTGTTGATGATATGCCTCCACCAAGGACATAGCTTAGGAGGACTTGGAGCCAAGAGCTTCTTTTGTTTATTTGATGTTAATATATATATATATATTTTTTGTATAAGCCTTAGGCTTTAATTGTATTGAGTTGAACTCATTTTGATATACACAAGCATCGACTTGGAAAGATGTAGCCATTAGGGCATATAATCACTTGATTTTACTTTTATTTTAATTCGTGTATTCATGTCATATGCTATAGATTCAAGATCTAGGATTTATGAATGTATACTGCATATGTCATCTTTTGGGTGATCCAGTTTATAAATGGAATATAACATGTGATGTTATTGATCGATTGTAAGTAATATTATGAGATAGGCTATTGTTATTATGTCGGGGCGTTACGTATTATAAACTGATAGACTACCTCATAAAGATGATAAAGGTGTACCTGTAGCATCTAATCGCAACCCCTCAACAGTTTCATCACCAACAGCATGTGAAGAAAATAGTTAGTTAGAGGCTATACAAGTTGTATTAGTTAGTTACAGAGTATAGATACATTGTGTACACATACATTAGAATTAGTTATAACTACTTAGACAATTTGTATATATTTGAGCATTGCTCAAGAGCATCAATCAATGAGAATCATTTTCAGCTTTTCCACATGGTTTCAAAGTGGATGAGCTCACACGAGCATTGATTCTGGATAGTGTAGACATCCTCGAACGTCCCGGGGAAGAACCCCCCTGTTTTTTTCATTTGGGCTCACTACAGCTCGGACTCAAATTGTCACGGTTCTTAATCTGATCTCACAATGTGCAATGTGAGATTGACAAATCACCAAAGAGTCCAAATCCGGCAAATCGTTTTGGAAAACAGATTTTGTAAAGAAGTGCCAAACATGGACTGATTTGCCAGATACAGAGTCGCCACCTAAATATTTTATTTTGGGGGAATTTAGGAAACCCTGACTCATTGCCTAAGGCCATGTGTCTGTCATCACCAAAGTTGCCTCGGCTCGGGAACTTGGGTACGATTGGGGAAGGTCAGCTATGAGCACCCCCGCTCGCCCGATCAAAGATCGGCCTCTACTAACCATGATATCCAGTTTTGAAAACATTATGCATTCTTATTCCGGTTATTAGCCTAGATTTACTATGTGATGCGCACATCATACAAGTATAGACTGGATCGCCTGAATTGGAACAAAACATTTCATGTTTGTTTTGAAAATGGTTTGCCACTCGCAAGTAGGCTAAAATGCAGGTTTGCCACCCTTGAGTGGGCTTAGGAAACATAGTTTTGCCGCTGTCTAGTGGGTTTAAAACTCACAGTCAATGCATTTTTCCAATTCAGATAATCCAACCTTCACCCACAGGCATTCAGGCAGATATATCACATAAGCACATAGCCTCATGGTAAGCATACTATTATGGCAACACTCACGCACATGCAAGGATGCTAAAGCGTAAATGCTTACCAAGTACTCTATGCCAAAATAGAAACTAGTTAGTAATCAAATGCATGATCCTAGTTCATGTTAAGATGGCTAATGCAACACACACAAGATGCAACTACAATAGGCTCGGCTATTCTAAGATGGCATATGATGATGCTACAGCTAACACGTATTCAACTTAGAATTGAAATACAAATGCAGTTAGTATGATGCGCCGAGCCCGGTGCATGCAATACAGATAAATGATGCAAACATGCGAGCATAAGGATGCTAATTTAAACATGCCCTAATCTAACCACTGAAAGCGGATAAATAAAAAGGAGAAAGACGTGGGGTTGGAAGACATACACACACCCACGCACACTTATTACACAATTGCCCTCGCTCGGAGGGTCCAAATAAATAATACAGTCCGAATAAACAATTAAACTATTCTAGCTAATTAAATATTACAAAACTTCTAATTAATTAAACAAATTAACTAAGCTATGGAAAGTAGTAAAAGGCCTCAGGAAGAGGGATGCACGCATGCTCGGATTGGCTTTGCCCGGAAATCCATTTCCATGACACATGTTGCCTCTGTTTACACTGCTCTACGCCTCTGAGACTTGCACAAATCCCAAGGATGCTCCAGAACCACCTTCTGAGCACTGTGGAAGGTCACCGGCCAAAATTAAAGGCCACCGGCCATCCATCGACCATGGATATTGATATCGGCCGCAAATGTTTGGTCGATCGGCACTGTAGATGGCCGACCGGCCATATCTTCTTGCAGAAACCTGTTTTGACAGCAGCAAAAGACAGACAAGGCATGGCAATGCATTTTCAAAGCAATGTTTGCACCACCACCCTCCCTATCATGTTTAAGACTCAAGGGAGCATGGTACTCGACCCTCGGACCACCAATCACGTATTTCAATGCATGATGGCCCAAATAAGCCAAAGTGTGCAATTTCAATATGGCATGAAATGCACAAAACAAATAATGGGCCCCAACCTCTATCATAATCAATTCAAGAGGCATGAGATGCATGCAATGCTATGCAACCTAAGTATGCAAGCTAAGCATGCAAATGTGCAATGTGTCAAACATGCAAAATGCAATGTAACAAACATGGAACAAGGCCAAATATGCAACAACATACAAGGCAAGCATGCAACAACATGCTAGGATGGTCTTGAACCGAAGTGGACAGCCCTCAAGTAGGCCCAAAACAGTGGCCAAAATGATGCAACAAAAGCATGAAAACACACACACAAGCATGCATATACAAGGGCCTAAACATGGAGCATAAGCCATCAACTCTTCAAAGCATGAAAGGGATGGAAAATGCAAGTATGCAAACATGGAACATGGACTGAAATATGGTCTCCAATGATGCCAAATCATGAGAACAAGCCAAGTAAAGCATGCTAGTGACCCACACACCCAAAGCTAACAAGCTAGAATGCAAAGAGACCATACGAAACATGTTGAGCATGACCAAAGCAACTGAAAATAGAGCTAAAGCATACTAAAACATGCATAAAAGCTTCACAAAGCTTGCCCAAAATCATGTTAGAACAAGGGTCAAAGCCTAAAGCATGTTAAGGCAAATTCATGGCATTACAAGACAAGTATGCAAGGCATGCATGGTGTGTCTAAACCAAGTAAAAATAGTGCTATATCATGGCAAAATAAGCACAAATAACACTTAAGACATGGCCAACATGAATTTAAAAATGGTGCTCACACATGAGGCTAAAATGGCACTTTTTGAAGACAACAAGGAGAGGGGATGGCCCTCTCCTTCTTAGGACCTTAAATCACCATCCTCACCACTGAAATCCCTCAAGATTTCAGTGGTGAGGAGGCCCAAACAAGGTGGTCCCGGAGCTCACCAAAAATAGCACAAAATGGGGCCAAACAAGGCCTAAGAGGGGGTAAACAACCCCAAACACAAAAGTGACCTTAAAAAACTATTTAAAGCACTCAAAAACAAGACTTTTTTCAGTTATAAGTTAAGCTCAAAACAGCATGCAAGATAGGCTAAAAGTGTGTGAAAAAACGGGGGATTTAAGGCTTAGAAACTCACCCTTGAAGACCTTCTTTAAAACCAGCACTCCAGCAGATTTTTCTGAGTCAAAACCAAGTCTTGAGCCCCCACAAGACCCTCCAAGAACCTTAGATGAATGGTGGAGGTGTGTGCTTAGGAGTTGGGGTGCAAAGGGGCCAAGAACCAAGCACTTTGGAGGCTTGGATGTAGAGATATCAAGAGAGATATATGTTTTTGTCTTGGACAAATTTCTTGGAACCCTTACAATGGAAGAGCAGCTCTTCTATTTATAGAGCAAGGCAAAAGGCCTAAGCTTCTTGGAGAAGCTAAGGCAAAAGGGTCAAAGGGGGCAAGCTTCTAAGGGAAGCTAAGCAAAGGGGTCAAGCTTCTCTTAGAAGCTTGTAGCAAAAGGGCCAAACTTCTTGGAGATGCTAGGCAAAGGGGTCAAGCTTCTCTTAGAAGCTTGTAGCAAAAGGGCCAAGCTTCTTGGAGAAGCTAGACAAGGGTTCAAGTTTCTTGGAGAAGCTAGAACAAAGGTTCAAGGGGTTCAAGCTTCCTCAAGAAGTTAGAACCAAGGGTTCAAAAGGTTCAAGCTTCCTCAAGAAGCTAAAACCAAGGGTTCAAAAGGTTCAAACCGCCCTCAAGAAAAGGTCTCGGCCAGAAAAAGTGGCCGATCGACCAGAACAAATGGCTGATCGACCAAAAACAGTGCCAGTCGGCCATCACTAATGGTCGATGGCAATAAAACAGGGCCAGTGGCCTCAAGCCATGGCCGGTGAGGTGTGGGGATGGCCAACAAGCTATTTCCCACCCTCAGAAGCAAAACAACAAGTGTTTGGTGCAAAACCAAACACAAAACAAACAGGTCGAGAGGCCTTGAGGCAAGACGCGCAGCCGAAACCTCCGAAAACTCAAGACGAACACGAACATGGATAATCATCCAGTGTTCAAACGATGACGTCTAAGTCTTGAGGATGGTCAAAAATGGGGTGTTTGCAGATAGCTAAGGCTTCCTCTGCATCTATGGTTTCTACGACCACCATAGCTTCTTCTTCTCCATCTTCTTCTATCATGTCTACAAATTTGACTTTGCTTATCTCCAATCTATCTTCAGTAATAACTGTCAACCTCGATGGATTAAATTTCTTGATCTGGAAAAGCCATATTCAGAACATTCTATGAGCTACAGGGCTTCTTGGATATGCTGATGGTTCTACACCATGTCCACTAGCCACAATCACAGATGAGAATAATTTAAAATTTCTAATCTAGATCGAGTATATTGGGAGATTATCAAATCACATTTACTGAGCTGTCTCACAGCAACTCTATTTTTTAATCACAAGCACATTCTCACAACCTTTCTCAAAGCAGTCCATGGTGGAAATTAACAGGGATTGGCCAGATAAATTGCCATTTGCACTCTGGGGCTATAGGACTTCAATCCGAACATCTACAGGGGCGACCCCCTATTCTCTCGTTTACGAGATGGAGGCTATTTTGTCGATCGAAATTGAAGTGCCCTCATTATGAGTTATGGCTGAGTGTCAGATAGCAGAGGCAGATTGGCAGCAAAGTAGGTTTGAGGAGTTAATGTTGTTTGATAAGAGAAGACTAAGAGCACTGTATCATGTCCAGGGCTACCAACGCCAAATTGCTAGGGCTTTTAACAAGAAAGTTAAGTCCAAAAATCTTCAAGAAGGGGACATGGTGCTGAAAGACAACCGCGCTCTTATCTATGACCCTAGGGGCAAGTTCAAACCTAACTGGACTGGTCCTTACATCATCAAGTCAATCTGGTCAGGAGGGGCGGTTATTCTTATGGATTTGGATGGCCTGGAGTTCTCACAATCGATCAATATGGACAAGTTGAAGAAATACTACCCCTTAGAGGCTCGCTAGGCCAAAAACCCGAAAGAGTGACCGTGGCAAAAGTTAGAGCATAAAAAATTAGAAATAAAGAAAAATTGAGCTCGCAAAGGTTGAAACCCCTAAAGGGCGACTTTGGCAAAAGTTAGAGCGCAAAAGGAGAGAGCTAATACTTGACTGAACCTGAACCGAACTACGTAAGGCCTGATTTTCATTTTTGGGATACGTAGGCAATTTCACCCTGAAATTTGGCTGTAACTATCCCCAATTCAACTGTCCTATCCGTTTTCTTAATCAAGTCATCTTTGTTCATCATCTATTAGTTCGGTTGTGCTTTTTTATTTTGGGAAGAAAAGCTGAGTACAGTGCAGAGCAGCGGTGATATGCAATCAGGGCCAGTTATGATCTTTTGATTTTGGGCTGTACGTCTTGAGAATCGATTACGTGCGTGTCAGGTGGTGATCGTTTTCGAAAATTGTTTTGAAAAGTTTCAATAAAAGTTCATTTTGTTTAAAATTTTCCCCTTTTACAACTTGGACCATTTTTGGGACCGAAAGGAAAATTTTTAGTACTCGCAACTTTAATTTAATTGATTTCAACACAAGTACATTCTCTAACTCATTGATTTAGATCATAGTTTCTTTTACATCTTAAAACTTGAAAAGAAAAGATCAAAGCAGTAAAACTAGGGGCACAACTAAGTCAGGTGGCTTTATGCCAAAGACGGCCCAACCTCTACCTCCTCTTCAAGCCAAGCCAAACACTGCTCAGACAGGGTGTAATTGAAACTAATGGCAGGGGCCAGAATCTCTCTCGTCCTCCAGGCCGTGAGATACTAGGGCAGGTGTGAGGCATGAACTAGAAATGAAGCTTTGTATTCCACTCACTCATCTGTACGTATTTGATCATGCCTAGGATGGCATCTGAACCGGAGAGGAAAATAGAATACGCAATGTGTGAGGCCGATCAACTCTACACCTGACTGTCAGGACATGTTATAGCTCATCTCAGCTAAATTAAGCCAAGGGAAACGCTAAGTTATGTTAGCTGCGAACTGGCTGCACATCAAATCACACCATAAACCCTCTGAGGGGAAATCCACCAGCCGTTGGCGAAAGAAGTAAGCTCGGGCTGAGTACTCGGGACAAGGGTCTATTACTTGCAGTTTATGTATCAACCATACCTGAGGAGGGATGAAAAATAAGAGAGGTTAAAGAATAGAGGGCTGTATGATGAGCGAAAAGTAAGGAAGAGGTTAGTGAGAAAAACAGAGAGTGAGTGTTTAGTGATGTAAGGATCATAAGTTAGAAGGGTGGAAAATAATACCTGGAGAAGTAGTGGACTCTCTGCCAATCGGGTAGTCTCTCCTCAATGGAAAGTATCTAAACCTATTAAGGTTTCAACCAGTGCCAAACCCATGCAACTTTTACCCTCTTTCGAACATTGGGCCACTCCGATCAACTGGATGCTAGTTTCGCTGAAATTAGGGGCAAGGAGGAATTGTGCAAAAAGGCATAAACAAAGAGCATTTTGTCGGTGGCCTCGCCAAAGAAGGTCACTCTTGTCTCCAATGGTAGAAAATCGATGAACTAAGCTGGCGGTGTCTATCTCACCATCATGTGCAAAGGATCGAGCCTCGTATAATGTTAACCCACATATCCGTCTCAAAGCTTGGGCATGACCAAAATGGGGTTGTGGTATGATTTCTTCATCGCACTAGGACTCCATTAAAGCTCGAAATTTCTCAAGTGTTGGACACACCTCTTGTGATTCGAATTGAAATACATGAGTGATTAGGTTCTAACATCGAATAGTGGCATGGAGGAATGGAAAGCAAAGAGGAGTGCGGTGTAGGGGAAAAAAGGCATTTAGGCTAAAACCGCAAAAGTTCACCTTTTCCGAGCCGTCCAAAGTGGCTATCCAGTCTCGAAGCCTATTGTTGCACAATGTCTCCATCTTGGGAGCAAAATATGAAAGACTTGCTATTCTCCTAGAAAAACAGCATGGGAGCACCATTTATAGAGGATGAGAAGGAGCAGTGCATGATAGCTGGGCAGCGCTGACCAACCTCACACTTAGGCCCGGCAGTGCCTTAGTGAATCCTAGCCGTGCCTATTTAGGCCCGGCCGGGTCTAAATGATGGATTAGATCAGTGTAGTTGCAAGAAGAGCTGGCCTTTGTCTTGACGTACCATGGCTGTGTTTTATGTCTTGTTTTTGTTTGTATCAAGTGTTTTTATAGTATTTTCGAGTTGTTTTCATTTCGTTTCCCTGTTATCGAGTTGTATTTTATATTTTGTCCGGTTATGGGTTGTTATCCGACTCAAGACTGAATGTAAGAGCAGCTATTCATTGTTTTAAGTCTTATGCGAAGTTACCATGCGAAGGTTACGTCATTCATCACATGCCATTCATCACATTGTGCAAGGAGATCATTCAAAAAACTTATCTTTTATAAACTAGCAGGTCCAATCCCGATCATTATTTTACAAAGCAACAAAATAAAAGAAAATCCTTCAGAAAACAAAAGGGTCTATCTGAAGCTAGTTTTTAACTACAAAGGAAAAACAAAAACAAAACCAAAATCGTCATCCTCATCAACAACCCATCCTCGCCCTCTTCCTTCTCAGCTGCGGAGGAGGTGCATCACTATCATCGTTGGGGCTACTAGACTGTAAGTCAACCTCCTCTCCCTCATCCTCGAGGGTCGTAGACCTGTCAAAAGACTCCTCAGAAGGTGAGTGCTGCCTCGCTTGGCCTCTCCCTCGGCCTCTCACTGGGCCTCGTCTCCTTCTTCTCCCAACCGGAAAAGGTCTTGTAGGTGTTGCTAGTGCCGGCTCAAGCTGAAAAGAGTACAGGTATCGGTATGCACTAATAGGAGTATAAACAGTATGGAAACAACAGTGAACTATAGATAGAGTATACCTCAATCTCAAGACTGACGAAAGCTGTCAGTCTCCTCGGTACCATAAGGAGCAGCTGATCGATCGTCCATAGGAGGTCATCAGCATATGTTCGGGGTATCTGCAAAAGGAATAGAATTTGAGAAAGGTAGACAGAAGTAATAGGGAACGACGAATAGAAATAGTAGAAAACAAAACAAGATAAAGTGCAGTGAGTAGAAACATAAAGAAATGTGTACCTGCTCGATGCCGGGAGCGAACGCTAGCCTACTGTCCCTCTTCTTGATATGCTGAAGCGGGATATGCTCGATCACTCCATCTGGACGCATGTACATGATCTCAGTGGAAATCACTTGAAACCCAGGAATGGGAGCAACGACAGGGGCACCTCCAGCAAGGGCATTGCCAGCCGTAGCAGTAGCAACAGCAACCTCTGGAACAGCACGAACCACACCCAAGGTAAGAGGCGCCATCACCCGAGTATGTAAAAAGGTAGTGAAGTTGCCAGGCTCGTGATGTCGATCGCCATCCTCTCTCAACATCAAGAGGTTGATCTGAGGACCGTCCTGAAGCTCATAAACTACCCTCATGAATGCAGAAGGAGGATGTGGAATTTCGGGGTCAGTAATGCCTCGTGTCTGGCGGATGAACCTCTCTTCCATGTAGTAAGCCCGGCCGAAGGGGCCCTCAAACAGAATCCGCAGGGTGGAGGCATGTCATGTAGCGACATAGGTCATCCTTGATGCCTAGGGAATGCTCGACCAAGGATGCCAGTCAATTTGTGGAAGCAGACGTCAGATGTTAGAAATCAATGTAGTATGAGAAAGACATTGCAGTATAGAAGCAATAGTATGAGAATGACCGTGTAGTATAGGAAACAGTGCAGTATGCTTACAGTATGCAAAAGTTAAAGGTTGATATTTTGTTACCTGATTCGCAGTGATCGTGTCAAAGAAGCGGCGAAAGTAGGAGAAGTATCGATCTACGCGGTGACGACACTCAAATCGGCAGTTGTAGTACCGAGAGCGGGGTACTGACAACTCAATCAGCCACATCGAGACCGGAGCCAGAGAGGTGAAATATTTGTAAATCCAGAGCTATAAGCAGAAAGACATGGATAAAGTAGATGAGCAGTTATGAACAGAGCAGATAAACAAATGAGCAGACAAATAGAAGATGCAAAGCAAAGATGATTAGAAAATGCAAAATTGAACAGAATGTAAAGCTGAACAGAAAAAGTAAATATGAGGTGTACCTCCTAAACCCTCCATTAGCCGCCAAGTGAATCCGCCTTGCGGCGGGATACGGAACTCATATAGCAGTGTAAGGTGGCCAAGCCGGTAACACCCCAATCGTACTCTGTCACCTGTGGTAGGTGCACCAGTGCCCCCAGAAGATATAACCCTACGGTATTTTCCCTCTTTACAAACAGAGTAGTACCGACGAGATACATGAGGAAGCCACTGGTGTACTGGGCGACCTCATCTGTAGTAGCGGGCTATGACTCAGAGAAATGATCAAAGAACCAACTATACCTCACCATCCCGTGACTGGTGGTGCTTGGGATTGCCTCGAGAAGCTGATGTTGTGCGGCTCTCCACTGCGTCATGTCAGGATCACATGGGATTGGGTTGCCAACCCCGACCCGCAGGCCAGTGAGCATCGAAAAATCGTACGGGGTCAGAGTCAGCTCCCCGATCAATGAGAAATGAAATAAATTCGTAGTGCCCTACCATCTCTTTACTAGGGCCCCGTTCAGCAGCGACTCAGCCTTCATCTATATTAGTCTTGAGCAGAAGGGCCCAAAGCCGACGACATTAACCAATGTGCAGAAATCTGCAAGCAGTCTCTCATACCAGCGCCGGGGGCCAGATATGGATCCGTAGCCACCAATCCTCCTGGCTATCACCTGTAAATGGGGAATGTATATGGAATTAACTAGTGTTCTACTTGTGAGATTCAACAATGTATCAAAACAAAGGAAAGCTGCTTACCGTGAAGGCATCGGCAGACAAGTGCTCCGTGGGCTCTCACAGTAGAATGTCCTTATCTATCCTGGGGATGAGTCCCTCAAATCTCAAGATACGGCCTGGGGGCAGAACATATGTATGTGGTCAGTAGATGGCCGCATCAAATTGCCTATCAATGAGGAGAGGCAACGCGGGAGCGTCCTCGGCCTCCATATCTGTGCCTAAGACGACCCCAATACCAATGGCGGGGTCCAGGATGGGAAATTTGTCACTACCCATGGAGAAAAGCAGAGGAAATGAAGAAAAAGTGAGGGGATGAGTGGAGATAGGTGAAAATCCCAAATTTCAAACCCTAAGAGAGAGAAAGTGAAGAAAGTTTTGGAAAATCAAAGGGGAATAGACGTAAAGTATAGGCAAATGTGAGAAAAACCAAGGGAAAAGCTCAAACTCCACCAAATCAAGTTTTGTTTGGTTCAAAGTATAGAGAAGGGGAAGGGTTTGAAAGAAAAAATGGCGAGGGTTGTTGGGTACTTCAAGGAAAAGGGAAATCTAGAGAGAGAGGGAGGTTAGAGAGAGAGAGAGAGGGGAGGGAGTTTTGGATGAGAGGGTGTGAGAAAATAAGGGTTTGCGTTTGTTTTAAACAAACATATCACGCGGAATGCCCGAAATTGCCCTTGCTGCTATCGAAGTTTGGTCAGCTATCGCGATGTCCAACCGTGCTTCATTGAGGCCCGTCCCGAGAGCTGAACAAGGTAACAATCAAGAATAAATGTCCATTGCCTCGAATTCATGATTTGTTTGACCAGTTGCAGGGTTCACAAGTGTTTCAAAGATTGATTTGAGATTCGAATACCACCAATTGAAGGTGAAAGCAGAGGATGTTGAGAAAATCGCATTCAGAACAAGGTACGAACATTATGAATTTCTGGTTATGCCATTTGGGGTAACTAATGCACCTGTAGCATTTGTGGATCTTATGAACCTAATTTTTAAATCCAACCTTGATGAGTTTGTTGTGGTTTATTTATTTATTTATTTATTTTTTATGATATTCTGATATATTCAAAGAGTAGAACTAAACACGAACAACATCTGAGAACTATCTTGCAAACACTTAGAGAAAATAAATTATTTGCTAAACTAAAGAAATGTGAATTTTGGTTGGATGAGGTTGTCTTCCTAGGGCATGTGATCAATAGAGATGGGATTTCTATAGATCCACAGAAGATAGAGGCAATTGTGAACTGGCCTACACTGATAAATGTAATGGAAGTCCGCTCGATTTTCACGCTCGACGGTCACTCAATAGTCACTTGAGCCAAGTGTTGAATAAAAATGGATTCGCTCGAGTGCACACTTGGTCGCTTGAGCCAAAGGCCAAATGTTTGTAAAAGTACTAGGAGCTTGAAATGTGCGCTCGAGCGACAATTCCATCGCTCTAGCGAATTGGTCAAATTTTGGAATTTCCAAAATGCTGTTTAAGTTTCAAAACACAAATTCAAAGCCTTGGGTCATGTATGGTTCATTCAAACACAAAATTGCTTTAGAAAACATATATACATGACCCTTTTAAAACCATTTGCTTTAAAATCTCATAAATTAGGCAAAATTGTGCTCAAAACCTTCATGCATGTATGATTTTGCTTAAATTCTTGTTCTATAACTTTCAAAACATGGAATTGAGCTTCATAACTTTATGATTCATGAATGCATGTAAGTGACAACTCCGAATCCAACATGGATTACAAAAATCATGCAAGAAACATGAGAAATCATAACAGATTCATGCATGCATGTATGGTATAATTTCCAATTTGTCATAATTTACAAGGTTCATACTCAAAATTGAAGAATCATAACAAATTTATACATACATGTCTAAATTGATCACACCTCCTACAATCTTTGCTCAATTCACATACTAAACTACACATTCTTCTTGAATTCACACTTATATGACTTTAGTTCATGAATTAAGCCCATGTCTAGTACTTTTGCAATCTTTACAGACAGCTCAAGCGACCAGGTGTGTGCTCGAGCGAACCCTTTGCATATTGTTGAACTGCCCGAGCGACTAATGTTGCGCTCAAGCGAAGTACCATGTTTCAGGAAACTTTGAAAAGTTGTATTATGTTCCGATTTCCTTTCCTTTTCACTTCTAAGCATTCTTAGGCATACATTGAACATCCTAAATGAACTAAAGAGTTAGAAAGAAGCCTAAGAAAGATAAACAGATTAAAGAACAGATTGAATTGTATTGTGACCCAATTTCTGTATGTGTTATGAATTGTGTAGGGTCAACTCTGAGTACGAATCAACCAACTGAGCACTGTGACTAATATCTTAGTAAAGATATTTTCATATATGTAATTTTCTAAATACTACCTATGTGGTAAGCTTTCCGAACTCATGAATATGTATTATGAATGAGTATTCTACCTGACTGAGTCGTAAATGTCTTGAAAAGGTGATTGATAAGCATGAGCCTATAAGATTGAACCGAAGGTCATTTTGTATGAACACAAAATGGGCCCAAGGCCGTTTGGTATGTTTGATGAGAATATGAAATGGGCTAAGGCCGTTTGGTATATTTGACAAGGACACGGAATGGGCCCAAGGCCGTTTTGAATGTTTGACAAGATATACCTAAGGTTATCTTTATATGAATTGGACCGAAGGTTGTTTCGTATGTTTGTTAAATGGACCAAAGGTCATTTTGAATAAGGAATGGATTAGACCAAAGGTCGTTTTGAATATGAATATGAATGTGAACATGATCATGACTATAAACGTCTGCATGAATATGAATTTGGAAATGATGGACCTGAAGTAATTTCGTACATGTGTTTTATACCTGGATCAAACAGAGCCATTGGGAAAGGACCGGTGTAGACACCCCATTTTTGACTGTCCTCAAGACTTGGACGTCATCGTTTGAACACTCGATGATCATCCATGCTCGTGTTCGTTTTGAGTTCCCGAAGGTCTCGGCTGCACGCCTTGCCTTAAGATCTCTCAACTTGTCTGCTTTGTGCTTGGTTGTGGACCAAGGACTTGTGGTTTTGCTTCTGAGGGAGGAGGGTGGCTTGTTGGCCATCCCTACAACCCATCAGCTAAGGCCTTGTGCCATCGGCCTTGTTTTCTTGCCATCGGCCATAAGTGTTGGCTGATCGGCACTCCTTTTGGTCGATCGGCACTATTTTTGGTCGATCGGCCATATTTTCTGGCCGAGACCTTTCTATCTCCTTTTTCAGATATTTTCTTGCCAACTGTGACAGCTGGTGAGCACAGTTTTCATCCTCTATACACATGTATGGAGGGATTGAATCAAGACTCAAGCTTGTTCAACAAGCTTGAGAATTGAATTTCTATAAGAAGGGAGACCCCTCTCCCTTTCCAAAGGTTCTGAAAAATTGAGATAGAAGTTATATATCTCTCTATAGATTTCCTCTCTCTCTCTCTCTATATTTACACTTGTTTGTGCTCGAAAGTGTAATTTATTCACACTTTTGCATTAAAGCACCTACTAGAACACCATCCTTTTGGAATGGAGGTCCCTAGGAGCTAGTTTTGGAGTTTTTGGATTGGCTTAAGCTCAGAAAAGCTGTTGGAGTTGTGGTGTTGAAGGTGTTCTTCAAGGGTGAGTCAACTAGCCTTTAAACCCTTGTTTTGGTTTAAGCTTTTGGACCTATTTGAGTGCTGATTTAAGCTTAACTTTTTACTGTAAAAAGTTCTGATTTTGCATGCTTGTGATGTTTGTTTAAGGTCACTTTTGTGTTGGGGGTAGTCTACCCCCTCTTAGGTCTTGTTTGGTCTTGTTCTTATGCCTTCTTTTTAAGCTATTGGGACCACCTTGTTTTGGCCTTCTCACCACTGAAACTCAGAGGATTTTCAATGGTGGAAATGGTGTTTTGAAGTCCCAGATAGGAGAGGGTCACCCCCCTCTCCTTGTGTCTTTTTTGCTTGTATAGATGGCTCATCAAAGTAACATGTTTGTCTAGCATGTATTGATTCCATTTCAGCAAGTTTTTGGTGTTATTTTAGCATGCCTCAACTCTGTTTTAGGTTGGTTTGATAGCATCTTGCATGCTTCACATACTTGTAGTGCAATCTTGCATGCTAGCATAACATGCATCATATGTTTGGACCATTATTTTTGCATGTTTTGGCTCAACTCCAAGAAGCTTTTAGCCTTGTTTTAACATGCTTAAGCTCTAATTTATGTTGTCTTGGTCATGTATGCCATGCTTTGTATAGCCATAGTGCATTCTAGCATGCTAGCTTTGAGTTTCCAAGTCACTAGCATGCATTGCTTGGACCATTTTCATGATGTGGCATCATTTCATATGTGATTTCAGTCCATGTGGTGTGGTCATACACTTGCACTTGTCACTCTTTCCATGCTTTGAAGAGTTGGTTCTTTATGCCTTAAAAATGAGCCATTATGTATGCCATTTTGCCTAAGCTTGTAAGCTTCCATATCAGTGTGTATTTGGGGTTATTTTGACATGTTATAACTCTGATTTTTGTTGTTAAAGTCACCTCATGCTTGGTTTTGGTAGGTGTAGTGTAACCACCCTTATTGGCCTTACATGCATCATGTCTTATTATACCCTTCATGCTGGCTTGTTTTGGCTTTGCTCCATGCATGTTTTAGACTCATTTTGGCATGATCTAGGACTATCTTGGGTTGTACTTTCCATGTGCTTCATGTTTTGTATAGCTATGGTGTAAGTCCCTTTTGCTAGCTTCAAGCTTTGAGCACCATAACATGCTTAATTTGTGACATGTATATGATTTGGCATCATTTACCATGACATTTCAGAGCATATAGACTTGCCATGCTCCCACTTCTTTCACCCTTTGAGTGCCTCTAAGGGTTGTGCATTGTTACCTAGCTTATGGACCGATATGTGTGCATGCATGTTTTGCCTTTTGGTGCCTTAGTTTTGGTGTTGATGGCCACTGATTTGGGCATGATTGAGATCTGTCCACTTTTGGTTTAAGTCCATTGAGTATGTGGTTTGCATGTTGTTGCATGCTTGGTACATTGCATGTTGTTGCATGCTAGTTGCATTGCATGTTTGCATGCTTAGGTTGCATTGCATGACATTTGCATGCTTGAGTTGCATTGCATTTGGCATGCTTATGTTGAGTTGCATTGCATTTCCATTTTGTGTGCTTTGCATTGTGTTTGGATGGGGAGTTAGTCCAAACATGGGAAACGAAGGACGTTTCGTACTTGAAGTGACGAAACGTGCCTCATTTCTCGGTCGCCAATCCTCTTGATCAAGCATGATAGAGGTTAAGGCATTTGTGTGTTTTTGTGCATTCATGTGGCATTGATTTGTGCAACTCGGCCTCTTTGGCCATCATGCATCGAAATGCGTGATTGATAGCTCGAGAGTCGAGAACTACACACCTTTGAGCCTTAGACATGATAAGGGGTGTAGGTGCACACATATTTTCTTGCAAATACATTGCCATGCCTCTGTTTGTGCTCTGTTGCAGCAGAAAGGAGAGTTTGCAAGAAGATATGGTTGATCAGCTATCTAGTGTGCCGATCGGCTATCCATAATTAGCCGATAGCATCAAAATTGGTCGATGACCTTTATCCTCTAGCCGATGGCCATGCCTCTTGGCCGATGACCTCTCAGCATGTCCATGAGGTGGATTAGAAGTGTTTTGGAGATTGGCACAATTTTCAGAAGTCTAAAACAGTGCAAACAGAGGCAACATGAGGCATGGTAACGGATTTCCGAGCGAGGCGATCGAGCATGCATCTTCGAATTCTTAGAACTGAGCCGAGGCTTTGTAATTTGTAATTAGCTTTACTTGATTAGTTAGCTTTTGAATTTGTAATTAAACTAGTTAATTTGTTTATTAGTTAATGTGTTGTAATAATTAGCTTAGTGTTAGCTAGTTATTCATTTTGATTATGTAATAATTAGTCTAATTAGAAAATTAGATTAGTTGCTTAGCTTAGCGTAGCTAGCTTAGTGTACTCATTCGGACCCTTCGTCGAGAGGGCAAATTTTGTAATAAGTGTGCGTGAGTGTGTGAATGTCTTCCAACCCCACGTCTTTCTCCCTTTTACTTATCAGCTTTTGATGGTTAGTTTTAGGGTACATTTCAATTAGCATCTTTATACTTCGCATGCGTGCATTCATCCATCTGTCTTGCATGCACCGGGCTCGGCGCATCATACAAACCGCATTGTATTTCAATACATTTGCTTGAATACATGTTCAACAGCATGTTATCAAGTTGCATCTCATATGCCATCTTAGAATAGCCGAGCCTATTTCTAGTTGCATTTTGCATGTGTTGCATTAGGCATTATTGACATAGCTAGGATCACGCATTGATTACTAACTAGCTTCTTTTTTAGCTTGGAGTACACTTTGAATGTTTATGCTTTAGCATCCTTGCATGCGTGTGAGTATTGTCATGTATAGCATGCTTGCCATGAGGCTATTTGCTTAAGTGATTAACTGCTTGAATGCCTGTGGATGGAGGCTTGATTGCCTGAATTGGGACAATTCATCAAAATGCGAGTTTTAAGCCCACTTGAGGTGGCAAAATCATGTTTTCTAAGCCCACTCGAGGGTGGCAAATCCACGTCTTAGCGTACTTGCGAGTAGCACCTTCAAACCATTTTCAAACAAACAAACATGAGATGTTTTAGATCGGGCGGTTTAATCTATACTTGTATGCTGTGCGCATCACGTAGTAATGATAGATTAATAAACCGGAATAAGAACACATGTGCTTTCAAAAACCAAATATCATGTTAGTAAAGATCGGGCGAGCGGGGGTGCTCATTGCATGACCATCCCCTCTCGTACCCAAGTTCCCGAGCCGAGGCAACTTTGGTGATGACGAACACGTGACCTTAGGCACGAGTCAGGGTTTCCTAAATTTCCCAAAATAAAATATTTAGGTGGCGACTCTGTATCTAGCAAAGCAGTCCATGTTTAGCACTTCTTTATAAAAATTAGTTTTCCAAAACGATTTGCCGGATTTGTGCTCTTTGGTGATTTATCGGTCTTGCATTGCACTTTGCGAGATTAGATTCAGAGCCATGACATTGTGTCCGAATTGTAGTAGCTAATGAACAAAACGATTTCGCGCCATCGAGTGCGGAGCCGGGACGTTCAGGCACGTCTACAACCGGGAGGTCGAGAAATAGAAGGAGAAGCAATTGGAGGGGGAGTTAGCTTTGAAGCAACTCAAGAAAATCCAAGTTGATATCTCTATTTGGGGACTCCTCATGGCATCATAGGTGCATCTGCAGGCAGTGTTGCCGGCAATGGACAAGGCCAAATTGTCCATTGATACTACTCTCGAGCAACTTGTAGGTCTAGTCTTCCCAAGTGGTGCCAAGCCAACGCTCACTTCTCAGACAAAAAGCTGCCGCTGAAAGGCTTGGCTCACAACAAGCCGTTATACATATATGTGGAATGCAGGGAGAAGTGGGTGTCGATGGTGCAGTAGATACCGGTTCTACCATTAATGTTTGCCTGTCTCGTACTGCCTACGCAATTGACCTTAAACTGATGGACTTTGTCCCCACAACCCAGGTGATACAGGGCATATGATAACACAAGCCGAGAGGTCATGGGCACAGTGAAAGTGTGAGTCCACGTTGGCCTGTCAGAGCAAGAGATCGAGTTTCACATTCTGGATGTACCAGCTAACTTTAATCTGTTGTTAGGGAGGCCTTGGTTACATCACGTGAAGGCTGTGTCCTCCACTCTCCATCAAATGTTGAAGTATCCTCATGGGGGAGGAGTAGCAACTATTTTTGGGAACTCTTCCATCCATCCATCTCCGGAGGTAACTACGCCAGTGCTAGAGATCAATCATGGTGATGAAGATATGTTCCTTTCGGGATTCACTCTAGCTCAAGCCTGAGTAGTGCAAACTATTCTGGCTGCGGACAAAGGCATGTACGTTAGTGCCCAGTCTGTTTACTTCATGAACAAACTATGGCACACTCCAGTGATGGGGCTTGGAAAGAGTGGTCGGAAAGGTGTTACAGCACTAGCCGAGGTGCCACACAATCCGCATGCCTTTGGTTTGGGCTATGTGCCCACCAAATATGACTGGTTAAGAAAGGGGATGAAATGAGGAGCAAAGCCAAGACCAAGAGATATGGGAAGCATTATGAGCTCATCCACAGGCCAATCCGGGGAATGCTCAACGACCATTTTGTTCAAGATGGAGAGGATTTCCCTTTTTTCGATTTTCCTGAGCCTTGTGTAAATTCCTCGAAAAAGCACTTCCCCAGGTTCGAGATCTTCTTTGATCTACAATTGTAGGACAGTGATGAGGAAATAGCTAAAGCAAACATCAAAGCTAGCCAGAGCACGAAAGATGACTCAGATAACAACGAGGTTGAAGTAGGGGTAGCACTGGCCAATCTTCTTACAGATCCTGCGACTGACCTGGAGAACTTGGGGGATAACTTTACTGTCTCCATGATCGGGGAAGAACCGGGGGTGGACCCAACCATTAGAATTCTGGATGCTTCGAGGACACCACGTCTTACTTGGCAGCTGGAGGAAGGCTTTTTTTCCAGTTCTGAATCGGGTGATTAGCTAAAATCTGATTCCACTAAGTTTGTGGAGTCGGAATCAGATTCAAGTCAGTTTGGGGAGTCTGAGTCTGGCATTCCCGGGGGTGGTAACCCAAATGCCAAGGTCCTGTCGAGGTCCTCTTTTTCTTTTGCTTTTGAGTCGGTTGTAATCGAGGAGCTGGAACTTTTGAATGAAAATGTTACGGATTTTGAGTACTTCTCTGTGCCGCTGATTTATTGCATTGGCCAAGATTTTCAAAATTTTAATAAAAACGAAGAGAAAGAAATTCCTCTGGCTTTGAAAAACTTAATTAATCAAGAAGAGGAGAGGTATGCTAAGCCTTGTTCTGATGAAATCATTGCCATTAATGTGGGTATTAAGAAGGATCCACGCTTGGTCCAGATCGGGTCCACAGGGATCCCTCGTAACCCTGAGGCCTAACCAGTCAAGTAGAAGCTACGCATAATTCGTCCAGATTGGGCATTGAAAATTAAGGAAGAGGTCACCAAGTAGATTGATGCAGGATTCTTGTTAGTATCTGCGTATCCGACCTGGTTGGCCAATATCATCCCAGTGTCAAAAAAGAATGGCAGAATTTGGGTTTGTGTTGAGTTTGGGGATTTGAACAAAGCCAGTCTGAAGGATGACTTTCCACTATTGCATATTGATGAGTTGGTAGACTTCACCGCAGGCCATGCATTGCTATCATTATGGATGGGTTTTCTGAGTATAACCAGGTTCTGATGGTACCCGAGGATAGATAAAGGACCGCATTCACCACACCATAGTGGACCTATTGTTACCAAATCAAGACTTTTGGGTTGAAAAATACTGGGGCTACCTATCAGAGGGCTGTGACCACCATTCTACATGACATGATCCACAAAGAGGTTGAGGTGTATGTGGACGACATGATTGTCAAGTCCAAAGAGCGAGAAGGTCACTACACCGCACTGGAAAAGTTCTTTCAACGAATCAGGGAATACAAATTGAGATTGAACCCACAGAAATGTACCTTCGGGGTAACGGCAGGCAAAATGCTAGGATTTGTAATCACACAAAGGGGAATTGAAGTAGATCCTTCTAAAATCAAGGCCATCTTAGAAATGCAACCACTGAGGACTGAAAAGGAGGTGCGCGGCTTTCTGGGTAAAGTGCAATTCACAAGACGGTTTATTTCAAAACTAACCTTGACCTGTGAACCACTATTTGGTCTCCTAAAGAAGAGAAGAAGTTTCGATGGGACGATCGACGTCAGTTTGCCTTCGAACATGTCAAACAATATGTAATAACCCGACCCTCGTATATGAATTTGATATCTCTTCCGCTCTCTATTTTGTGTTTTTGAATGTATATTATGAATTTCTATGTGCACTTGCGGTACACTAAACAAAACTTAGAGGAAATAAAATTCTATCTGTTGGTCCGGAACGTTATCTGTCACAATTAACCTGTTTGGATTTGAAATTGGGTGCCTTAGAGGCTTAATTTTCAGAAACTGATTTAATATTTGAAATCGGCATATTTTTTAAGCTCTAATAGGATTTTCTGTGAAATTTCAATTTTGGATGGTTAAACGATTGAATTTCGTCTTATTATAAACCATAAATATCTAGATATCTATATAACTCTTGGGCATGTTGACTCACCTCTTGGGTGTCAACAAAGGGGAAAAACGTGGGTGAGAGAGAGGGAGGCAACAAGTGAGGAAGTTGAGAGAATTTTGAAGATTTGCTTGAATTGAACTCAAGGTATGGAAAATTTTGATCTTGTCTCACTCTCTCTTAGTTATGGTTAGAATTCTTCCTTAGTCATGGAGGGAATTGAGCATCTTATGTGGTAATTTGTGTTTTTAGAATTAATTGAGTTAAGAAGGGAATTTCTACTCTAAATCTTTGCTATTCCATGAAAAGATGTAATTATGAGTTTGAATTGGAAGCTTGAGTAGTTCTATATGTATCTATGTGTGTATATGAAGTAAGAAGTGAGTGAGGGGTGGGGAATTTAAGTGATGATTGAACTCAATTTTGTAGAAAGAACTGATATAGATAACATAACTGTGTGTTTAATTGATTTTGGAACTATGGCACTTCTTGATTTTGCTTGTAATTGGGAGATTGAGGTTTGAGTATCAAGGTAGAACTCAAATGGAGGAAAAACAGGGTTTCAGAATTCGTTGGGTCCGCTCGAGCGTAGAATGACCCGCTCGAGCGGGAAAATCACTCCCTCAGCAAGTTTTTCAAAATTTCTCTGTCCGCTCGAGCGGAGGGATTCCCGCTCGAGCGCAAAATTCACTCTCTCAGTATTTTTGGTGAAATTGTGCTGTCCGCTCGAGCGGCCATAGTGGCGCTCGAGCGGAGGACTGATTTTCAGGAAAAATTCTGTGTTGCTCTATTTTATGTGCGGTACCCTCTGGTCTTGTTAGCACATTTGTTTGATGACTTTAAAATGATTATATATTCGTATGAACAAAAGGAAAACTAATTTTAAGGATGATTGTGTGCAGGGCACACGTCTGAAGGCACTAGCGCGCCAACACATCACAGTGAGTAATAGTACCTCAATGTACCCTTACCCACTTTATTATTATTGACATTGTGAATATGTATTGACGTTATACCTCGACGTTACGAACTTCGTTGTCAAACTTGTGATGGTACGAAATATATATATACTATAAATGAATCCCTATGAAATTGTGGAAACATCAAAAAGGTTGTGAAGTTATGCACGTCATATGTGACATCTTGTGACTTTTGGACTGTATCAAGGAAATTGTGAATTTGTGAACCAATGTGGCCTAAAGCCATTTGTGAACCAATGTGGCCTAGAGCCATTTGTGAACCAATGTGGCCACGAGCCATTTGTGAAACTATGTGACCAAGAAGGGTCATTTGTGAACGATGATATTATGAGGCCATGGGCCAATGTGTGACATATGCATTTATGCATTGTGAACTTGTGAAACGAGAAGGGCCAAACTATGAAATTGTGAATCGACTAAGTTGTCCAACAAAGCTATACAGAAACGGACTGGTTATATGATTACTATATTAATGGTGTTCCATATGCATGCAAGTACTATTATTCACTGAGTTGACTCACTCCAGATTATGTCTGTTTCTGTAGGTAACCAACCAGGAGATCGATCTTAATTCGGCGTCGTCATACTTTTGTCAACCTAGGCACAGCCCAGCTTGGGGTTGGAACCCTACTTTTGTGGAGTCTGTTAGATGATGGCGTACATTTTGTTATTGGCTTAAGCTATTATGTACTTCTTATTTTTGTTATGTACCCCACCTCGGGGTTGGATTGTACATGCATGTAAATAACTAACTTTTGAATGTATTTTGGCTTTTGATGTACTTGTTCTATAAGATGTTATGATCCTGGCCTAACGTAGTAGCTCAATGGATAGCATATTTTCTGGTTTTATATCACTTATTATTACAGCTTCCGATTAGGCCCCTATATGAAATCAGGTTAAGTGTCCTTTTCTGCTTAGGTCATGCCCAAACTTTTAGGGGCAAGTCTGGGGCGTGACACAATACGTCCAGAATCCACCTGTATTGTTACCATTGGAGCCGATAAAGCTTTTGATTCTATACTTATCGGTAACAAATACAACCATGGGGTGCATGCTTGCTCAGGAATCTAAAGATAGGGTGGAGAAGGCCATCTATTACTTGAGCAAGAAGATGATAGACTACGAGACCTGCTATACTCCCTTGGAGAAAGCTTGTTTAGCCTTAGTATGGGCTACCAGGAAGTTGAGGCACTACTTGTTAGCTCACTCTATAATCTTGGTTTCGAGATTAGATCCCATCAAATATCTTTTTGAGAAACCAGCACTTATAGGTAGGCTGTTACTTCTCTTCGAATTTGATCTCAAGTATGTTACACACAAATCCATTAAAAAGAGGCTGTAGCGGAATTCATGGTAGACCACCTGGTAGAAGGAGATGAGGCAGTGGAATACTTGTTCCCAAATGAAGACATTCTGCACGTAGAAGAGGAAACATGGACAATGTACTTTGACCGAGCATCCAATCAATATAGTTATAGGATAGGTGTGTTACTGATAGCACCCGACGACTCCTATATACCCCTAGCCTTTACACTTTGGTTTAAAGTGTCCAACAACGAAGTAGAATACGAAACATGTATTGCTGGTTTGGAAGCTACCCTAGAACTAGGGGCAATAATGTTGGATGTCATTGGGGACTCAAACTTGGTTGTTTCTCAAGAAAACGAAGATTGGAAAGTCAAAGAAGAGAAAATGAAGGTTTACCATCAGGCTCTGGATATTCTGATTTCGAGGTTTGAAAAGCTAACATTCACGCAGCTGCTGAGGGAGAACAACCGATTCTCTAATGCTTTGGCAACTCTATCTTCTACGGTAGACATCCCGTTGGGAGTGAAGATGCATCTAATCATTATCGAATAGAAATACACGTCGGCCTATGAGACCATTTCCGCAACAGATGAAGTGCAAGACAAAAACCTCTGGTATTACGATATTTGGAACTTTCTAGAAAAAGAGACATATCCACCAGGGCAAATGCCAAGGACAAATGAGGAATACGGTGTCTGGCCGTCCAGTTCATCATCTATGGGGGCAAGCTGTACAAAAGAGGTCATCTAGGAGTGCACAAGCTGTGTGTTAAAGAAGAGGAGTCGAAGCGTCTTATGGAGGCCATCCACGAAGGAAAGTGTGGGGCACACATTAACGGTGTGATGCTAGCTCGAAAGATCTTCAGGCAAGGCTATTATTGGTCAACTATGGAGGAGGATTGTATTGGTTTTATACGGAGATGCAACAAATGTCAAATTCATGCCAATCGCATGAATATCCTGCTGTCAAAGCTCTACAACATGACTTCGCCATGGCTTTTCTTAGTTTGGGGAATTGACATTATCGGTGCAGACTCGCCAAAGGGCTCGAATGGACATGAGTTCATTCTGGTGGCAATTGATTATTTTACGAAGTGGGTGAAAGCTCAATCCTATGCTATGCTGAAGGCATCGCATGTAGCCAAGTTTATCAGAAATAGCATCATCTGCCTGTATGGGGTTCCGAACGAGATCATATCAGATAATGGCTCACCCTTCAAGAAAGAGGTGGTGGATTTACTTGAGAAGTATAATGTGGCTTTTCATAAGTTGTCAATGTATAAACCACAGACCAACGGAGCTGTTGAGGCCGTGAGCAAGAATATTAAAAACATCGTGCGGAAGATGGTGGAAACATACAGAGACTGGCTAGATAAATTGTCATTTGTGCTTTAGGGATGTAGAACATCAATCCAAACATCTACAGGGGCAACCCCTTATTCTCTCGTCTATGGGATGAAAGTTGTTCTACCCATCGAGATTGAAGTACCGTCTACGAGTTATGGTCGAGTCTCAAATAGCGGAGGCGGATTGGCAACAGAGTAGATTTGAGGAGTTAATGTTGTTTAATGAAAGAAGACTAAAGGCATTGTATCATGTCCAGGGCTACCAGCACAGAAATCCTAGGGCTTTTAACAAGAAGGTTAAGTCTAGGAATGTCAAGGAAGGAGACATGGTACTGAAAGACAACCGAGTTCCCATTCATGACCCTAGGGGCAAGTTCAGACCTAATTGGACTGGTCCTTATATATCTTCAAATCTATCTGGTCAGGAGGGGCGATCATCCTTATGGACCTAGATGGCCTTGAGTTTTCGTAGCCGATCAACATGGGTAAGTTGAAGAAATATTATCCTTGGGAGGCTTGCTAGGCTAAAAACCCAGAAGGGCAACCTAGGCAAAAGTTAGAGCATGAAAAATTAGAAATAAAGAAAAACTGAACTCGCAAGGTCGAAAACTTGGAAGGGCGGCTTTGGCAAAAGTTATAGTGTAAAAAGAGAGAGTTAATACTCGAGTGAACCAGAACCGAACTATGTAAGGTCTGATTCCTATCTTTGGGATATGTAGGCAACTTCATCCTGAAGTTTGGCCGTAACCATCTCCAACTCAACTGTCCTGTTCATTATGTTTGATTAGGCCGTCTTTGTCCACTATCTTCTAGCTTGGTTGTGTCACTTTAATGCCACAAAAAAGGCTAGTTCGAATATAGAGTGTAGACACCCCATTTTTGACCGTCCTCAAGACTTGGACGTCATCATTTGAACATCCGATGATTGTGCTTGTTCATGTTCGTTTTGAGTCCTTGAAGGTCTCAGCTGAGCGCTTTGCCTTGGAACCTCTTGTATTGTCTGTTTTGTGCTTGGTTGTGGACCAAGAGCTTGTTACTTCACTTCTAGAGGAGAGGGTGACCTGTCGGCCATCCCCCTAGCCTGCCGGCCATGACTTGTGCCTGCCGGCTAGTAGTGGTGGCCGGTCGGCTATGTTGATGGCTGGTCGGCTACATTGATGGCCGGTCAGCCACTAATGATGGCTGACGGCCGTTTTTCTCCTTTTTCAAATATTTATTTGCCAGCTGTGCCAACTGTTGATCACTGATGCTCATCTCCATACACGTGTATGGAAGGATGAAGGCAAGCCTTTGGCTTGCATTTCTATATATGGGGAGGCTTCTCCCCCATTTTAGGGGTTAGAAAATTTTGTGAGCAAAATTTCCCCCCCTCTCTCTAGAATCCTCTCTCTCTTCTTATTTTGTGCTTGAAAGTGAGTTTTCTCTATACATTTGCACTAAGACCCTTAGCCAAACACCTTGACCTTGGAGCTAAGGTCCTTTGAGGCTTGGTTTGAGGTCTTAAGCTTGGTTTTGGCTCAGAATTTTTGCTGTTTGTTGCTGTGCATCAAAGGTAAAGCCTTACCCCCTTTTAAGCTTTGTTTTATTTACTTATTTGAACACCTTTGCATGTTATTTTGAGGCTAGTTTTAACCTCTAAAAAACTCTATTTTTAAAGTTTTAAAATGGTGGTTTAAGTCTTGTTGAGTTAGGGGGTGGTCTTTTCCCCCTTGCTCTTTGGCTTGTAAACCTTTTGAGCCTTTTTTTTAAAGCTTCTAAAATAACTCTTTTGGCCTTTTAACCACTGAATTCCAGGGGAATTTCAGTGGTAAAAAGTTAGTTTTGAGGTCCAAAAATGGAGGGGGTGGCCTCCCGTCCTTGTCTCTCTTTTCCATGCCTAGTTAGCATTACAAAGTAGCATATTTTTGTGGCTTGTGTTAGCTTATTTCAAGCATGTTTTAGGCTCTATTTTGACATGTCTCAACTCTGTTTTTGGTTGGTTGGAGCACTTGTTGCTTGTTCTTTGCACTTGTAGTGTAATTATGCTTACTAGTCTAATATGCCTAATGAGTTAGCCTATTATTCTAGCTTGTGTTAGCATGACTCCAGCACATTTTGGCCACTATTTTGACATGCTTTAAATCTGCTTTGGGTCAGTTAAGTCCTTCGAGGCTTGGTTTGCATGGCTATAGTGTAATGGTCTTCACTAATCCATTGTTTTGAGGCTTTGAGCATGAAGTGTTTGACTTGTTTGCATGTTATAGTCTCATCTTGCATGTAATTTCAGCACCATAACCTTTGTCATATGTGCATGTACTTCACTCTTTCATTGCTTTTGAGAGTTGTGTTTTGTGCCTCGTTTGCAAGCCAACATGCAAGCATGTTTTTCTTGCCTTTTGTGCCTAAATTTCAGCATATTTTGGCTACTGATTTGGCATGTTGTAGCTCTATTTTGAGTTGGTTCGATCATTTGAGCTTGATGTTGCATGCTTCTAGTGTAGTGCTCTTCACTAGTTTAATGTTTTTGGCTTTTGAGCATATCTTGCATGTGTTGCTTGCATGATTTAGAGTCTTTGGCATGCCATTTCAGCACTAAAAAGTCTGCAACCTCCTTTATTTCTTCATTTTTCCATTTGTTTAGAGGGTTGGTTAACGTTATGATTGTGTGTAAGCTTGAGATAGAGCTTGTGCTCAATGGCTTTAACCCTCTTTTGAGGGTTCCTCCTAGCTAAAGGCATGATCTCTCTCATGTCTTAAACCATCCTTTGGTTGACCCTTCTCTCATTAGAGGACACTCACCTTGGACAAATTGACTAAAGAATGGCTTGGTAATGCTAAAATGTGTAAACAAAATGAATCAAGTAAAACTTGAGCAAGATAAACATGTGTGTTGCATTGCATGTGTTTGGATCGGACATTAATCCAAACATAAGGAAAGTGGGACGTTTCATATTCGAAGTGATGAAACGCGCCACGTTTCTTGGTCGCCGTCATCCTTGATCATGCATGATACGGTGGTGGCCATTCGAGTCTTATGTGCATATTCATTAAACTTGTACAAGCTTGCTTCTTTGGCCATCATGCATGAAAATGTTTGATTGGTGGCTTGAGAGCCAAGTGCCATGCTCCTTTGAGCTTCAGACATGATAAGGAGGTTGGCAGTACACATATTTCCTTGCAAATGCATTGCTTTGCCTTTGTTGCTCTCTGTTGCAGCAAAATCAGTAGCCTGGAAAAAGCAGTGCCCGACTGGCCACCTGAAGTAGCCGACCAAATGAAGTAGCCGACCAGCCACCTATACTAGCCGACCGGCCAGTTAAGGTGGTCGACAACCACCTTCTGTGGCCGACCGGCTACCCGTCCATTTTTTGTGCAAAAGTGTTCCTGTTTTGGAGCAGAAGCACCTTAGAAGTTGGTTCGATGTTCTGTGATCAAGGCGAGTGCAAACAGAGGCAACCTGTGGCAAGGCGATGGATTTTCGGGAGGAAGCAACCGAGCATGCATGTCTCCCTCGCCCGCAAGGCCACTTTATTGCTTTAATAACTAGTTGTAGTTGATTATTACATGTGTTGTAAGTAATCATTCAATTTGTTTCATAATATTTTAATTAGCTTAGCATAGTTAGTTAATTTATTCAATTGTGTTGTAATAATTAATTAGCTAGAATAGTTAATTAGTTTGTTTTATTTTAATTAGCTTAGCTTAGCTAGCTTAACTTATTTATTCAGACCCTCCTTCAAGAGGGTGCAATGTTGTAATAAGTGTGTGTGTGTGTGTGCATGTCTTCCAACCCCACGTCTTTCTCCCTTTTATTTATCCGCTTTCGATGGTTAGATTAGGGACAAGTTTTGATTAGCATGCCTTATGTTTGCATATTTGCATCATTCATTTGTCTTGCATGCACTAGGCTCGGCGTATCATTCAAACTGCATCGTATTTCAATACTTCTTTGAATAAGTGTATCAAATTGTTACATTCATATGCGATATTAGTAGCCGAGCCTATTTAGTTGCATTATTGTATGTGTTGCATTAGGCATCTTGTATAGTTAGGATCATGCATATTTCTAACTAGCTTTTGTTTTGGTTTAGAGTACACTGTAAGTTTTACACTTTAGCATGCTTGCATGAGTGTGAGTGTTACCATGATTGTATGCTTGCCATGAGGCTATGTGCTTATTTGCTAAACTGCATGAATGCATGTGGATGAAGGCTTTGTTGCTTGAATTGGAACAATTCAACAAGTGTGAGTTTTAAGCCCACTTTGCGAAGCGGCAAATCATGTTTTAAGCCCACTTGAGGGTGGCAAATCCGCGTTTTAGCCCACTTGAGGGTGGCACCTTCAAACCATTTTCGAAAACAAACATGAGTTGTTTTGTTCCAAGTCTTGCAATTTTAGTCTCCACTTGTATGTGTGCGTCACATAGTAAAGTTAGCTAAATAACCGGAAGAAGAACACATGTGTTTATGAAACAACATATCATGGTAGTAGAGGCCAATATTTGATCGGGCGAGCGGGGGTGCTCATGACATGACCTTCCCCTCTCGTACCCAAGTTCCCGAGCCGAGGCAACTTTTGTGATGACGGACACGTGGCCTTTGGCACGAGTCAGGGTTTCCTAAATTTCCCAAAACAAAATATTTAGGTGGCGACTCTGCAATTTGGCAAAGCAGTCCAGTTTTGCCATTATTTGATTTAAAATATGATTTTCCAAAAATGATTTACCGGATTGGACTCTTTGGTGTTTATTAGTCTCACATTGCACTTTGTAAGATTAGATTCAGAACTGTGACATGAGTCTGAACTGTAGGACCAATTCGAGCCTCTCCGAAAGGGGCGCACGAAGAAGTCGAGTCTACGTAGAGCAGTGCTGGTGAATGCAGTTATGGCAGTCGTGATCTGTTGATTTGGGGCTATGCAACTTGAGGACTGACTTCATGCGTGTCAGGTAGTGATCATTTTTGAAAATGGTTTTGAAAAGTTTTAATAAAAGTTGATTTTGTTCAAAATTGGACCTTTTACAACTTAAACCATTTTGGGACCAAAAGGGAAATTTTTAGTGCTCACAATATTAATTCCATTGATTTCAACATGGGTACATTCTCCAAACTCTATGATTTAAAATCAAAGTTGCTTTTACATCACAAAACCTTAAAAGAAAAGTCAAAATAATAAACTAGGGGTATAGATGAGTCAGGTGCTCCTGCGTCCTCTGCTCGTGCTTGTGGAAGCCTCTGTAGCATAAGTTAGCCCAACCGGTGCCTCCTCCTCGAGCCAAGCTAAGCACTCATCAGAAAGGGCATAATTGAAACTAAGGATCGAGGCAAGAAGCTTTCTTGTCCTCCAAGCAGTGAGGTGCTAGGTTAGGTTTGAAGCACGAAGTAAGAATGGAGTTGGGTATTCTACCCCTTTTTCTGGCCAGGTTTGATCATGTCCAAACTAGCGTCTGAATCGGAAGAGGAAATAGAACACACCATGTGTGAGGCCAATCAACTATATGCCTGGTTGTCAAGTCATGCTGTAGCTCATCTCAGCAAAGTTAAGCCAGGGGCAAGCCAGGTAATGTCAGCTGCATATCTACCACACATCCAGTTGCACCACCACCCTTTTGTCGAAAAGTCCTATAGCCGCTGGCGTAAGAAGTAAGCTCGGGCTGAATACTCGAGGCAAGGGTCCACTACTTTTTGCTTATCCATTAACCACACCGAGGAAGGGATGAAAAATAAGAGAGATTAAGGAATAAAAAGATGTATGCTTATAGAAAAGTAAAGAAAAGGGCTTTGATAGGAAAATAGAGCGTGAGTGCCAAGTGATGTAAGAAACATAAGTAAGAAAGGGTGGGAAATAATACTTGAAGAAGTAGTGAACTCCCTGCGAACCGAGTGGTCTTTCTCCGATGAAATGCATCTAAACCCATTAGGGTCTCGGCCAGTACCAAACCAATGCAGCTCTGGCCTCCTTTCAGGCATTGAGTCATTTCGATCTACCGAATGTTGGCTCTGCCACAACTAGGGGCAAGAAAAAAGTGTGCGAGCATACATAAATGGAGGGCATACTGCCCAAAGGCTTGCCAAAGAAGGTTGCCTCTGTCGCCCATGTCAGAAAACCGGTGAATTAACCTGTGTATATCTAGCCCCCTGTCATGAGCAAAAGATCGAGCTTCGTGCAAAGTAAGTCTGCACATCTGTCCCAAAGCTTGGGCATTGCCAAAATGGGGTTGAGGCATGATCTCCTTGTCTTGCCGGGATTCCATCAGTGCTTGAAAATTTTCAAAAGTCGGGCACATTTCTTGTGCCCCAAAGCAAAATACACGTGTAATTGGGTCCCAACATTAGACCGTGGCATGGAAGAATGAAAAACAAAGTAAGGTACGACTCAATAGAAAAAGTGCATTTATGTCAAAACCTCAGAAATTCACCTTTTCCATGCCGTCCAAAGTGGCTATCCAACCTGTGAGCTTCTTGGCAAGGAATATCTCCATTTGTGGAAGAAACATCAACAAAAATGAGGTTCTCGCAAAGAATTTTTGGAAGAAGACCTGTTGTAGAAAATGAGGCTGTAAGTGGATGCTAGCTGTCAACCAGCTATGGAGCCATAACAATTAGCCGGCCGGGCACTTTTATTAGCCGGGCATCCACTTTTGTAGCCTGGCAGTTGGGCAGTTCAATTGTGTCCTGGTCTTTGTGTTTTGAGGTCTTGTTTTGAGTCTTTTGTTTTTGGCAAGTGTAAATAACTGTGTTTAAGTCGGTGTTAGTTTGTTTTCCATTATCGAGTTGTATTTTGTATTTTGGTCATTGGTTGGCTCATTACTCGATTAAGAACATCATTCCCATACAAGCATTCTCAGTTTCAAATTCAATTCCATTTTCATTCTACTCAAGTGTGTTGCTCATGATGCAAAATAAAGTTTGTTTTATAAAACTGCGGGGTTTTACCCTGATTGTGGTTTTTACAAAAGAGAATACAAGTCTTTTCAAAAAATAAAAAGTAGTAAAATCTATCTGAAGCTATACATGTGCTAAGCTACCAAAAGAAAGAACATAAGGAAAAGAGTACGAAAATCTGCGCTAGTCACATCAAGCTTGGAAAGCCCTCTTCATCCTCTTCCTTGGGGGGGACTCGGGGGGGCACTGTCGTCGTCGACATTGCTATCAGAATCAGACTCTGACCCAGAACTGGCGTCACTATCCCTGTTCTCTAACTCAGAGTCAGTATCAGCATCCTCGCTCTCAGATGACCCAGAGGGCGGCTCACTACCTCCTCAGTGCTGCTGGTCTCCATATCATCTCCACTCAAAACTAGCTTCGAGGAAGAGGAGGTCTCCTCTGTCTCTGACTCGATGCTCCTACCCCGAGCACCCCTATCCTTGCCTCGACCTCGCTAATCATCTTGGCCGCATGCTGGGGCTTGTCTACCTCTCCTCCCTGCCGCTGGAAAAGGTGCTTCCGGTGCTACCGCTGGTGCCCTCGGTGTAGGTGGGATCTAAAAAACAAGCATCTGCATATTAGATACAGTGTATGTATTGTTGCAGAATGTAGTATACAAAATGAGTGTCATGCAGAAGACAAATTCAACCTAAGTATAGTATGTCAATGCAGTTTAAGGTAGTGTCAGAATGCATATCAGTGTATTAGTGGGAATATGATAGTGTGGGGCACAACAGTATGAGTTAGCGGTGAAATACATGTGAAGGAATGGGGAGAATACCCGAATACCGTGGATAACAAGCAACGTCTCTCTCCTTTGCACCATGTCGACTAGAGAAGCAACTTGTTGGAGGTGGCCCTACATGTACTCTGTGGGAGCCTGCAAGTGAATTTGAATACTCAGTATCTGAAAAAGGAAAAGTGTGGGATACAAGTTGTAAAGTGGGGTCCATACCTGAGGTGCACCTGGAGCTCTGACATACTCCAGTCAGGGGCAGCGTAAGATGAGTCCGAATGAAGGCCGTGTAATCTCCGTCCCCTCAGAAATAGTTAGTGTCCAACCCCACCATATACTGAATAATAGCCTCAGCTGAGAGGTTATCAGTTGTCCTCATGGATGCTGGGGGTGGCATAGGAACAAACGGGGTAGGCGAGCCCAGTGTTTGGCTTACAAACCTCTCTCCCAAGAACCAAGCCCGGCAGAATGTGCCCTCTAAAAGGATCCGATACCAAGAGGTAGCCTAGGATCCAATATACTGGTCCCTAACCCCGGCAGGCATCATCATCCATGGCTTCCAGGTGATTTGCAAATAGAAAATTTACAAGTTATTAGTTGCTGTCAGTTGTCAGAATATGGATCAGAATAGTAGCAATGGAAATAAAGAAAAAGTAACTGTAAGTTCTGGATTACCTCACGGGCTACCACCGTATGGAAGTATCGGTGATAGTAGGCAAAGGTCATGTCCTCACCGGCTCCAACGGCAACATCTGCCATCATACCACAGCGCGTAGGGGATGGCCGGAGCAATCTCATCCATCAGCTCTGGGCCAAGGGCCAGGAAACAAGTGTAAACCCATAGCTGCAAGAAAAGATCAGTAGTGTAAATCCATATGTTTGAGCAAATATTGAACAAAAAGTGCAAACCAGAAGGCTCAATGTGTGAGCAAATATCAAACATAAAGTGCAAAGCAGAAGGCACAGTGTGCCAGCAAATATCAAATAGAAAGTGCAAAGTAGAAAGCACAATGCATGAACAGATATAAAAATAGAAAATGCAAAGCAGAAAGCATAAGAAGCAAACAAAACTAAAAGTACAGTGTATACCTCTCAGGCTCTCTAGTAGCCTCTGACCTTGTTTCCCTTCATGCGAGAACTGGAGCTCATGCAGCCGAAGAGTGTGTCTAGGTCGGCTCTACTTTAGTTGTAAAACTGGACTTGGGACAAGGTCACAAGTGCGCTCAACAGGTATAAAACCACGGTATTTCACCTGTTCGCAAACAAGGTGGTACTAAGAAGATATATCAAGAAGCCCCAGGTATACTGCTTTGTTTCCTCTTGAGTCTCGGGCTGACTCTAGCAGAAGTGATAGAGAAACCAGCTGTATCTGACCATAGCCAGCCTACACAGAGGCAGGCTCGCTCCGAGCAGATAGATCTATGCTACCTCCCACTGGCCTATATCTATGTCAAAGGGGATTGGATCACCCTTTACGCTCAAGCCAGTGATCATCGAGAAGTCATAAGGGGTCATCGTCATCTCTTCGGTGGACGAGAAGTGGAAGGAGTTGGTGGTATCCCACCACCTCCCCACTAATGCTCTGAGTAGGGCCTGGCTGGCCATGTGGTATGAGAGCCCACTGCAGAATAAGCCAAAGCCTACCTCATCGACCAACTCACGGACCCGGCCGGGAAGCACATGGTACCACTCCCTAGTTGTTATGGTCCCATAGCCTCTCCAAGAGCGAGAGTACTCCTATGACAAGGAAAGAATGAATCAGACAAAAGAAAAGTCAATTGACAGATAGTGATGAAAAACAGTTCTAAAATGAAAAAATAGGCAGTACACGAAAGCAAAGTTTGTGCCTCAGTAGGGCCGTGGGAAAGGTGGGAGTCCGGCTCCCTCAGCAAAACATCCTCCGGCACGCCATTGACGAAATCATTAAACCACAGCATGCCGCCAGGAGCCATCGTATGCGTCTGGGGGTGGTAAGTGGTCGAACCAAATGGCCTCACTCTTAGCGGTAGCAACTCCAGCCCTAGAGCAAAGACCACCCCGGCCTTAAAATTAGCAGCAATGTCTTCTGCTGCCTCGTCAGCTCCAGCGACTGCCAGTTCCTCGACCTCTGCAGGGGATGGAAGTACAGGTGGAACCTCAGGAGGGCCGTCATCATGAGGAATGTCATCTGCCATCTAGAAAGTGGGGTGAAAACTAGTGAAAAATGGAGAAAATGAGGAAAAAGTGGAAAACTTGGAAAAAGTCAACCCTAGGAGAGAGAAAATGGGAGAAATAGTCAAAACCCGGGAAAGTTCACAAAACCCAAGAAAAACTCGGGAGAAACAAGCCCAAAGTGTTGAAAACCCAAAAAAATCAATGAAACAAAATCTGATCAGTTCAAACTGTAGAGGATCAAAGTGGTTTTACGAATAAAGTTTGCGTGGGGCGTTGGAAAACGCGTACAAAGCACAAATTTAGAGAGAGAAAGCACTTTGAGGGATAGGGAGAGTCATTTCAGAGGTGTGTGTATGAGGAAATGTGGTTTTGTGGTGTATTTAAAGAGACCCAAGCCAAAATGTCCATTTTGCCTCGAAATTATCATTAGTGGCCGGTCGTACACATTTGTGGCCGGCTGTACACTATTAGTGGCCGGCCGGCCCCTTTTGTGGCACAATGCTAGTTTTTGCTGCTCTCATCCCCAAACAGTGTATGGGAGGTCCTGTTTTGGGTCTATAAAGAAGGATTGTGGCATTTAAAGTGGATTTGATTTTGGGGCATCTCGAACCTGTGTTCCGGTTGTACCATTCCAATGCCCGCTGTACTCTGGCGCGCGAACGTGCCCCAATTTCAAATATGAACAAGTTGTATCCTTTGGAGCATTTTGAAAAGCCTCCAAGGGGTAAGTTGGAGGTTGTCATCGAACATCGCTTTTGTCCGTTTTGTCAATTTACATATTTGTTCCATAGAACGTGCACTCTCACATACCCCTTATGTTGCATATGCGCACTGCATCATAACTCATATGCTTATTCGGGGTGCATAGAACATGCTTTCAATTCTCTTGCATAGAACATGCTTTCAATTATCTTTCATAGAACACGCATTGCATCTTATGTCAGTTATCTATTATGTTGCATAGAACATGCGTTGTCATTGTACTGATTTTCAATTACGCCGCCTTGTGTCGTGCACATGTGCGGTACTTTCTAAAGCGCCATTTTGTTTGTTTACTGTGCATCTATCGCACCCTCCCATTTCGTGTATCTATCGCACAATACCATTTTGTGCATCTATTGCACAACCCCATTTTGTGCATCTATCGCACAATACCATTTTGTGCATCTATTGCACGTCCTCATTTCGTGCATCTATCGCACATCATCATTTCGTGCATCTATCGCACAATGCCATTTCGTGCATCTATTGCACATTATCATTTAGTGCATCTATTGCACAATGTTACTTCGTACATCTATTGCACAATGTTACCCCGTACATCTATCTCACAATTTCATACTCTGTGCATCTATCGCGCAACTGCATCGTGCATCTTTCGCACATGAATCATACTCTTTACATCTATCGCATCATCGCATTTCCTTTTCTAACATTTTTAATGTTATTAAAGTATCTCAAGGTGTGTAGAAGCACGACCCTGAGCGGTTTTTCTCATTCTCTTCTCATGTTTTTAGCGTGATTATAGTGCGTGTTTCCTCCTTTTACGTGAAATGCATTTGGTATTGACATTTGCTTATTTGTTTGGATTATAAGTTGTTATCTTGTTATTGTGTTGTCTTGCATAATCACAGAGTTTCAAAACACCGGCTTCGCGAAGCGTGTAAGTCCAATTTTCAACTGTGCATATCATTTGCATCTTGCCCTTAAACTACGCCGGTTTGATTCCTTGCAAAGGGATACATAGGCAACTTTCAGGCTCAACTAATTTAATTTATGTCTTCATTATTTGCCCAAGTTTTATGGCCATGTCAAAATGGGTCATCTCTGGGCTTTGGCATTCACTCACATCATTTCATGACTTTGAGCTCCGTCAAAGTGGGGCAACTGTAGACACCCCATTTTTGACTGCCCTTAAAGAGTTGGGCTCCATCGATTGATCACCCAATGATGAATGCACACGCTTGTCAAATGCTTGATTTTCTCAGCAGAAAGACCCGGATTTGAGCCTCAGAAACCTACAAGCCTTGCATCATTTTTGGACCACAACAGCTTTTTTTCAAGCCTGACCACCCTGAGGCCCACAGGCCCACTAGTGGCCGGCCGGCCATAAATTAGTGTACAGCCGTCCCCTTTAGTGGATGGCTGGCCACTTGTATCAAAAAACTAGATCTTTTTACCAACTGTGCCAACTGTCTCCACAAGTGCATGCATTGCACCAGTTGTTCCTCTATGGATATTTCCGAGAGCCTAACATGTTTTTCTATATATACTTGACCCCCTCTCATAAAATTAGGTTAGAAAAATTTAGAGAAGGAAAATTCTTAGAAAAAATTTCTCTCTCTCTATCTTGCAACCTATGCATACCTTGCCTAGACTTATTAAACAAAATTTTGAGGTCTCTTTGCTGAGATTCTTGAGCTTGCATCTTAGCTCTTGAGGGTGTGAAATTGGTGGTTTATAATTCAAATGGTCACTCCTCTTCAAGAGGTACAACTCCAAGTTTCTTCCCCTATTTATTTACCATCATTTATTTCTGTTTTTTTAACTATTTTTCACTTGTGTTTATGGGCTGAAACTTGTGGTTTAAGGCCATTAAAGGTAGAGGGGTTGACCACTCTTCTTTAAACCTTTCTTCATAGGTTTTTACCCTTGTGTTTCCTATCTTTTCATCAACTTTTTTTTTGAGATTTCTGCCACTAATTTTCAGAGGTTTTCAGAGGCTAAAAAAGTGGTTTTGAAGTCCCAAAAATAGAGGGGTTAGCCACCCCTCCTTTGGCTTGTTTACTAGCTTAATTTCTCTGTTATTTTGGCTTACTCTTTTAGCTTTTTGTATATTAATTTCAGTATTGTTTTTAGGTGTTTTAGGACTATTTTAGGTTGTTTATTTCATTTATGCTTTGTATAGCATGCTTGTAGTGTAATGATCCTCATAGGTTTGGTATTTTAGGCATTAGACACCAACCTATTTGAGTTGATAGCATTTATTTCATGTTTTTCATACTTGTGTTCACCTCTAATCACCTCTGCACTCCCCTTCTTTTTTTGGCATTTTATTTGTTTTGAAAGTTGCTTCAAAATGTGTTGTTTAAGCTTGAGAGGTGACCTTGTGCTTAATGGTTTAATCTCTTTGGAGATTCATTACCAACAACATGATCTCTCTCTCATGCCTAAAACAACCCTTAGTTTGACACTCCTCTCCATTAGTGGACTTAATCTTCATTTTTGGACTTAATCAATTAATGAATGAAAAGGTAATTAAATGGAGTAATAAAATTGGGGCTAAAATAAAGCAAGATAATAAAGTCAATTTGGGTTCAATCGGACATTAATTGAACCCATGGAGTCTTGAGTCCTTTCATACTTGTTAGTGATGAAAATGGTTCAAGGTTCCAAGGTCAACCACTTCCTTGATCAAAGCCATGATAGGGACAGGTTTTTGTATGCCTTCATCATCATTTATTGAGATTGTATCCCTTGGTCCATAAGTCATCAGACAATGAGTTTGCGTCAATTGATGGCTTACGCATCAAGCCTACTCGTCCTTTGATCTGTTTAATGAGAAAGAGAAGCAGGGTGGATAGGCATCTCCTGGAAACACTCTGTTTCTGCTCTATTCTTTTTCTTCATTTTCCTGCAAAACAGAGCAAAAGCAGTGACAAAACATAACATTTTCTATAGACAGAACAGTTTTGGCTACAAAACAGAGGCGTTTCCAGGAGGATGATTGCTTTGGCATGCATGGTTCTTTAACCGCCGCTCGGGTTTAATTAGTGTTAAATTAATTAGTGAGTTATTTCCCTAGAATTTTGTAATAGCTTAGTTAGTTAATCTTGTGTTGTAATTAATTAGTTAATTTTAATCTATAATAATTAGCTAGTGTAGTTAATTTATTTCATTTGGTTTGTAATAATTAGATTAGCTAGTTTGTTTATTTGGACCCTCCTGCGTGAGAGCAAAAATGTAATAATGTATATGTCTTCCAACCCCCATTTCTTTCTCCTTTTTATTTATCCGCTTATGAGGATAGTATAGAACATCATGTTTACTTAGCATTTTTCAAGATTTGCATCCATTTGTCCTGCATGCATGAGGTTCGGTTCATCATTCTAACGGCATTGTCATTTATTACTTCCTTGATTACGTGCTTCACCACATGCTAACAAAGTGATTTACATGACATATTAGACAACCGAACCTATTAGTTGCACTTTTACATGTGTTGCATTAGTCACTTGCATATTAGAGCATGCATTTGTCTAACTATTTTCGTTCTTTTGGCTCACCTCAGATATTGGGGTAAGCATTTATTGCTTTAGCATATTGCATGTCTGTGATTGTTACCATATCAAGCATTTTACCATGAATCTAAGTGCTTAAGTGATATACTTGTTTGAATGCTTGTGGATGAAGGTTGATTGCTCAAATTGGGATAATTTGATGAATGTACATATGAGATCACTTTTTCAAGTGATACATATTCAAAACCTCTTTTCAAACAAACATGAAATCAAAGTATTCTAACTTTGGCAAATTAGTCTATTCTCGTGTGCATCACATAGTAAATTATCCTAAATAATTGAACAAAAGCATATAATGTAAATAAGAATCACATCATAATTAGTAGAGGTCGATCTTTGATCGGGTGAGTGGGGTGCTCAATTCATGACCTTCCCCTCTCGTACCTAAGTTCCCCAACCGAGACACTTTGGTGATGATGGATAAGTGGCCTTTGGCACGAGTCTCGGGTTTCCTAAATTTTACAAAAATATTTAGGTGGCGACTCTGAAATCTGGCAAAGCAGTCTATTTTTGACATTTTTGATTCAAAATCGATTTTCCAAAAGATTTGCCTGATTTGGACTCATTTGTGTTTATCTATTTCACATTGCACTTGTGGAATCAGATTTAGAACCACGGGAGTCCGAACTATAGGGCTATCGTATCCGAAAGGAGCACGAAAAACAAGCTACAATTGCATCAAGTACTTTGCAGTATAGGCCTAAAATACTGGGAGTATAGGTTCATTGCTCGAGCAGTTTGTTCGGGTTCAGCCAGCATAAAACCCACTTTATACTCATTTTCTCTCACTTTTTCTGATTTTCTCTCTCCTTCTCTTCTCCGTCTGTCCTTCCATAATTTTTGCACCCACAAAGCTTCTAGGCTTAGGTTTCATCTATTTCTACCCATTTTGTACTCCTAGTTCCTTATACCAAAATGTAGAGCTTTGTAAGGGCTTCTATTTAATCTGAGTGGATCGTCTTTTCGTCGCCGGCAGTTTTTCCCACTTGTCTCCTCCTTGCTTCAAGAGGTAGTGTATATTTCCTAAACTCGATGTGGGTTCGGTAGTGTAGTTGTGGTGTATTTTGATATCAGGATTTTGTTGATTATTAGGTTGGTTTGGGAAATTTAATTGTGGGTTGAGGGTTTTTTTAAATTTAGGGTTGTTTAGGTATAATTTTATTATTAAACGTATTTTGGTATATAGAAATGCATATGAGTATCTAAAAGTGGAAAAAAACCCCAACTTATGAAAAAACCTAAATGTTACTATATTAGGAGTTGGTTGGATTTTTGGAAAGGGTTGGGTGTTATTTGAAATGGAAGATTTGGTTGGAAATTTTATATAAAATTATTGGATTTGAGTATTGATTACTCTTTTGAAATGTTGGGTTAGATGAAAAAAAAACAAAACAAAAAACAAAAAAACAAAAGAAAGGAAAAATAAAAAACAAACAAACAAACAAACAATACAAGTTTTAGAAGTTGGTTTTAAAATGTGGAATATGAATTATTCCAATATTGAATTTTGTATTCATATTGTTATCTTTTAATTATTGCATTAGAGATAACTGTTTTGGCTATTGGTGGATGATAGCATTGTCGTGTGTTAGAAATTGCATGTGATTAGAGAATTGGATTAGTTATGAAATCATGTATCTCATTATGCATGTCATTGATTTGGAAACCTTATGTTTTAGGAAAAGTTGTTTTGAAAACACTTTTATCGTTTTGTTAAAAAGGGGTGAATACGAGGTGGATTCTGTGTAAAGGGTGTTGTTACTGTTAATTAAGTTGCCTTTTATGTTCACAGTGAAAGTTCAAAAACTTGGGCATATACATGGGTGTCAATCCAACTGGCGAAATGCCAGTAAAATGGCAATAGTAGTGCTTTTTTAGCCTACGTTTACATGGGTGTCGATCCCATTGGTGAAATACTAGTAAAATGACAATCGTGGTAGTGCTTTTATAGCCTGCTTTCGATACACTTGCCTAGAGATTCCAGTGTTTATATTTACTGCCCTATTTTTTGTCTGTTGAAGAAAAAGAATAATGATTATGATTTAGAAATCACAAAAAATGTAAAGCAATGTATTTGCTAATTGGTTTATGATTTCTAGAAAGTGTTTTGGGAAATGGTTTTGAATAAACCAAATGTTTTCTTAATGAATAACGTTTTGAATAAATGAAAGGTTTTGATGATAACGGAAATGTATTTTGTGGAGGAAGCATATGGATTTGAAATGCATGGAGCATATTATATATGTATTGCATTCATGATCATTTATGGTAGTGAAGCATGTTTAGTTTTTGGAATGTACTCTACGGGCCTTTATGCTCACCTTACGTGACTGAAATATTTTTCAAGTATATTGGCTTGCCCAGATGTGGAGATGTGGCATCGGTTGTGATTGTGGTTTATGTGAGGTTGCTCTACTATTTCTAGGCCTTTGGCCATTTGTTTTATAAGCCAAGTGCCATTTTTGTAAAGGGTTATACCCTTGTATATGATGTAAGCCTACGAGCATTTCACTTTTGTATGAAATCTTCATGTAAGGAACCTCCATTCTGATTAAAACATGTATGTAAGGTGTATGTAATCAGAAGAACTCATATAATGTGTGACATTATTATATCCGTTTACATGAGAGTCCTTACATTCCTTTGTATTATTGATGTCTTTTACTTATTGATGGGTGGTTTATTCACGTGGATTGGATCTTGGAAATTGGGGGCATGACATGTGTCTTCCAACCACTCAACTTAGATAGCACTCTTTCAATTAAGAAGTTATAAGCCTCTGATTTTGAGCGACCCCAACACGATGGCAACCCCAAATATTTAGGTCTGACTTTCACAGGGGAAACACCTAACAAGTCCCGAAGTTGTTTTTGACAAATCAAACTCGTATTAACTGAAATTTGTACACCTGATTTGTGAAAATTAATTGATTGGCCAGAAGCGTCCCCATAAGCTTTGACACCCTAAGAACCTCTCGACATTGCCCCTCCTCTACTTTAAAGAACAAGAGAGCATCATTCACAAATACAAGGTGAGACAAAAACAAGGCAGGTACATTTATTTTGAAGGCTCGACAACTTGTGATTTTCAACACTCTTAGAAATCAAATGAGACAAGACTTCAATCACAAGAAGAAACAAATAGGGAGATAATGGATCACCTTGATGTAATCCACTTGAAGATTTGAAGCTTATCATTTTTGCCCCATTGACAAACACTAAAAAACTCACAGTGGTGACGTACTCCATGACCCATTGAACTCACACTGGCCCATAACCCAACTTAATTAACACAACTCGCAAAAAAGCCCATTGAACCCTATCATAAGCTTTGTTGAAATCCAGTTTCAAAGCTAAATCAGAGGCTTCCTTTTTCGAATTTTCAACACATGAAAAGTTTGTGTGCGACAATGATGTTGTCTTCAATAAGTTGGTCAGGTACAAATGAAGAGTAAGTGGGAGAAAAATAACATCAAGCACCTGTGTAAGACGATATGCCATTACCTTTGTAATAATTGTCATATGAAAATTACACAGACTTATAAGCCGATTGGGACACTTTTTCAAGCTTATTAACTTTGGGGATTAGTACCAAATTACACTCGTTTAAGACAATATGCCATTACCTTTGTAATAATTGTCATATGAAAATTGCATAGACTTATAAGCTGATTGAGACACTTTTTCAGGCACATTAACTTTGGGGAGTAGTACCAAATTGATGTGGTTCATCTCCTTAAGAAGAAAGCTACTCCAGAAGAAACCTTGAACTGCTAAGCACACATCATCACCTACCACATCCAAAAATTTCTAATAAAAGAAATCGTGGAAACCATCAGGGCCTGGGGCCTTCAATGAACCAAGTCAAAAAAATGGCCTCTTTAATTTCCAAATCTATGACCTCTTGAATCAGCCGAGTGTTTATAGCCTCCTAGATGACTGGGTCCAACACTTCCAAAGCCTCGTCCATCTTACTAGGAGTATCGCCAGTGTATAATTAGCTGAAATAGGTAAACAAACGGTTGTCAATGTCACCATCAGAAGAAAGCCAAACTCCGTCCTCTGTCTTAAATTTAAAAAGCTAATTTCGTTGCAGTCATTGATTAATTATAGCACGAAAAAAGCTAGAGTTTTTATCCCCAAAATTTAACCAATTTAGTCTTGATTGTTGATGAAGATACATCTCCTCCCTAAGCATCACAGTCTCCATCTCCATTTTTGCTTGATCTTAAGCATTTGAATTATCTAAAGAAAAGGGTTGTCCTTGCAAGGTAAATAGCTGACTCGAGAGTATTGCTATTTGAATTTTATTATTCCCTAACTTCCTCTTACTCCATGATTGAAGATCACGCTTGAACCTATTCATCCTCTGCATCAGCTGGAACATGACTAACTTTGATTGCGAACACGCCCAAGCTGATTGTATAGTCCAAGCATACCTAGCCCTACATAGGACACTTAGTCCTACATGGAAGCTTTAAATTTTGTCGCCTACTTTCTAACAAATTATATATACACTACATATATATATACATATAGAATTTTCCTAGATATAATATCAATGCTTGTTGCGAAAGTAAATTTAATATTGTATCATTCTTGATTCCTAATGAAAAGTATCACAATTTTCTAGTTGATGTATGAGACTAATACATATATACATATAGCTCAAGAAGTTCATTGTTGAATAAGTCGTACAGATGGTTATGTATATTATTATAGTTCATGAAGCAATAGATTAATTGAGAACTTATCTCTCAAAATTCTAAAGTTAATGATCAAATAAATCTTTAGTGACATCTTGAAAATCCCAAACTTGAGACCTTAGATTTTATACTTATCCCATGATGCCATCAATAATATATTTTTTTAGATACTGGAGTCTTAGAAAGAAGCTACAAAAGAATAGACCTCTCTCGAAAGTGAGTCCCATACACTGAGCTAGCACTTTTTCCAAACAAACCTGTTGGGTGTTACACATCCTAGCCATGCGAGCCAATTCATGAGCCAGCATATTACCCTTACGAGGGACATGCGAAATTGTGAAGCCCAAAATTAGCCAACTTATATCCACTGCCTAACTCAGAATTTGGCCACCTACTGAAAGCAATTCTGCACCCGATTAGATAGCTTGAACAACATGCAAGGAATCTCCTTAATGTTGTGAAAACCCAATTCATGACTCAACTGTAGAGCTTTAACTGTTGCAAATCCTTCCGCACAAATCCGCATTAACCCAAAAGGAAGTTGCTCTGCCATAGATACCATCACCTCCCTGTGATGATTTCGGATAATGACACCCATCCCAATAGATTACGTTCTCCATCAAAGTTGACCTTCAACCAATCTTCCTCCGACGACTCCCAGGGAACATCCACGACGTAACTCACACACCGAAGCACAGTTTCTTGCACTTGATTAAAGTTGGAAATCAAATTGCATACCATATCCGTAGTAGCCTCTACCTTGACATAAATATCACAAAAAATGACTTGATTTCGACTCGTCCAAAACCCCCAGCAAAGAGCAAAAAACAGCTCCAATGATGCATCATTCCCTGACCTCATCAGTTGCCAAGCCCATTCAAGAAAATTAATCGAGCCCCCATTTCAACACATACCTCATTAGACTACTCTCCAAAATTACACCACCACAGCACATTGTTGAAGACTATGCATCAGAGTTTCAACACCAACCCGACAACGAAAACAACAATTATCTATAGGGACCTTTCATTGTCACAGTAAGACTTTGACTGGAATAATATTGTTGCAATCTTTCTATGCAAATATCTTGATTCTATTAGGGATCTTTTGGTGCCAAATCTTTTAACATAGAGGTTCCCAATAGCCGCTACCCATCGACAACCCAGAATTGCGACTCAACTCCACTTGACACATGTGCAAGTGATAAGCTAAACGGACTGAAAAAGAGATATTGTTTGTATAATGCCACACCAATAAATCATAAGGGAAACTTTGATACAACGAAATTTGCCAGATAACATCCACATGACAGTCCATAAAATTTTGGTGAAGCTTATCTAAATCTCAACAGCAGCGGTCCCTATCAATGAAGCAACTCACCATCGAGTCCACTGGTAATTGGGATGGTGGAGCAATCACCTTAAATGTACTCAGTTTAGGCAGTTGTTTATCCCTACTAATTCGAATTTGACACCCATTACCCACCCTCTATCAAAGACCATCTTCAAGAAGTGGCTTCGAGGCAATAATGCTTCGCCATGTGTATGACGGGTTTGTCCTGAGGTCTACCTCCACAAAAGAAAAGTGAAAAATTGTTGGCCATATATTTTTTACAAGCCAATCACTGCCTAACACGTGATTCATAAAGGGAAATTTGGGGAATTAGTAAAGGTCCCCAGTCATCAACAGACATGTAGCAACTTGTATCAATGGTGATGGATCTACGAGACACAATAACAGTCAAAGATGTGCATGGTGATGTGGCCAAACTGTTGCTTACAATTTAAATTCAAATTCAGGAAGAAAGCCCAACCGCAAGAGTAATTTAGTGGAAGCAAACTATTTAAAGCCATGTCCAGTGATCATGGAGATTACTTTAGCAGTTATCACTCACTTCGACGGTTATCAACCACTTTGGTGGCTATCATCAGAGCCTATAAATAGAGAACATGGTTGATAGTGAAAAGCCTCGAAACAAGATCTAGAAATCAGTTTATTTACTTACATTTTTCTTTCCAGTCCTTTACTTTTCTGCATTGAATTTCAAATTCATAAAAGTAGTTCTAAGCTAGTCTGTTGTTATAGCCCCCTTCGAAGCTGTAAAAGTGCAAAGGTACAATTGTAAATTCTTGTTTACTTCATGAAATTTGATTGCTGACACTGTTTCTCCCTCTTTCTTTTACTTTTGTGATTAGTCTTCTGAATTTTCTCCTAAAACAAGTCACCAGTAAAAGTCCTCTTCATTGAGGCTAAAAAGAACTTCAAAGCAATCGTCTAATTAATTGGTTGACATTTTAAACCTTTGTAAGGACTTATTGATCCTTACTGGCATGCTCTAATTACATTTCTAACTTTCGAAAGCCAAAAAAGGCAACATATATTTTTGGCACGTCCAGTGGGACCCATTATAATTGCTAGACATAGGTGATAAGAAAAAAAATGAATGCCTTGAAGAAGGTGTAGAAGGAGATTTCGAAGCACATAACACAGAGGATAATGTAGTATCACATCCTCTGGATGTGCCTACTTCAAGTGATCCTACATGAGTGGTCGAAGAGACCAGCACTTCAGGATATGCAATGCACGTCCAAAGTGTTGGATAGGGCCATCAAACCGGACCTTCAATTCACTACAAGAAATTTCATTTTTCACAACGCAACAAAATATGTTGCTAAAAGGGAAAACTCATTAGCAAAAAGTTTCACCGACACATAGAGCTATGTCGGCAACCCGTAGGTAAAAGTGAGTCGTTAAAACATTTTGCCAATGAAATTATCATTGCGTTGGTAAAAGTAATGCCTTTAGCGACAAACATAGTTGTTGATAAAAGCCTTCATCCATCGTCGGCAATTTACCTTGCGTCGGTAAAAGTAGTTCAAATATGATGACTGTGTGGTACTTTTCCCGGCACAAATTTGCATCGGCAAAAAATATACTTTTCGCAACAAAATATGAGTCGGCAAAACTAAGGCTCCGTTTTGTGGAGCTTTGAAAATATAGTTCCACACTCACTTTTGAAATCTCTTTCCAAGGCGGAAAGTTTGGGCTAACCGGTTGTCCTATCGGTTGTTCGACCGGTTGACTGGAACAGTGTTTTTTTTTTTTTTTTTTTTTTTTTTTTTTTTTTTTTGCACTTGTTATTTTTATATTACAAAAAATATATATTTGTGAATTTTTTTTTTAAATTTTTTTATGAGCTTTGAATAGAATTTTAGGTCGTGTGTTTAGTTATGACTTGTAAGTTTTTGTATCAAATATCATATGTCACATCACTCAATTCAAACTCAATTTAAAACTCTTTTCAAAACTCATAACCAAGCAAATTTTCCACACTCAAATCATAATTCCAAAACTGACAAACTCAAAATGCAACTCTATTCTTAAATCATAATTCTAAAACTCTACCAAACACTACCTAAACTTTTGGCTACAGATTTATGTCGGTAAATGTTGCCATAGCTGATGATTTGTTTGTCGAGAAAGCTTTACTTTTGGCAACGACAAAGCTGCATAGGCAAAAAATACACTTCTAGCAACACAATATGAGTCGGCAAAAGTAACTTTTGTCAACACATTTACCGACAAGTTGTTTGTCGAGAAAGCTTTACTTTTTGGAAACGATAAATTTGCATCGGTAAAAGTAATTGAAAATCATTTATATTTTTTTATAAGATTTATAGAATTACAAGAGGCATCCCTCAGACACAACAGAGTTATCAACAACAAAACACTAGGGAAAAAAATAAGCTGAATAAGACCCCAAAGCCTAACAACTAAACAACACTTCCCACTAGCTCTAGCAGCACAATAGCAAACCAACAACAGCACCTGTTCAAATAGCAAACCAGCACCAGAAACACACTAACCTGTTCAAGAGCCACACATTTTTTTTGGGGGGGCGAATAAGTCATAAAATAAAATGATAAAATAGACAAGCTTAGAAGGGGCATTCCCCATGCCTTACATCACCAACAATATAAATAAAACAAACAAAACCCAAACACTACGCAAAACTAACCAAGGAACCTAACAAAATACAAATATAAAGATCAGTCCCATCAACAGCTGCAGCCATAGCCTTGGCTACATTGCAGCAGCTGGATCCTAGCTCAAACCAAAACAGAGCCAGGGACAGAACCATTGCAACAACTTTGTAGCATACCAGCATTGTGGACACCCCATTTTTGACCGCTCGCAAGGCTCGAGTGCTTTGTCCAGTACACTCGATGATGAAAGTAGTATTGTGCGTGGTTCGAGGTCTCAACAAAGGGGCCATGTTTAAGCTTCGAAACAACCTCGAACTTTTCATATTTCCACTAATTATACCTTAGAAATCCATTTTTACACATTGTGCCACCTATGCTAAGGCGAAAACAAAAAAACAGGAAATGCATTAAGGCCCGACCGTGCCTTATTGAGGGCCAGCCATGGCTATTGAAGGCCGGGCGGGCCTTAGTAGCGAGAAACACTGTTCTGGACAGGAGGCCATCAGCTGTCCATTTTTTAAGATATTTATGACCCTTCTTGCTCAAATTCTATAAAAACAACCATATATCTTTGTTTTGAGGGTTGGAGAATTTCAAGAAAGCCTTTACACTACCTTAAGAGCTCCCTCTTCTCTTTCTTCTTGTGCAATCAACACTTTGAGCTAACCAACCACCTTGAACCTATATCCATACACCATATACACCTTCACACCTTAGCTTAAGAACCTTGGTTGAGCCTTGAACACCATAATTCAAGCTTGGGAGTGTGTTGAGACTTAGTTTGAATCACAAGCAAAAGCTTACTTCTTTGAGAGGTATAAGCTTGTTATCCTATCTTTTACTTCTTGTTCTTTCATTTGCTATATAGTTCTTGTAGTTTCATGTTGCTTTTATTCTATTCTAAGTGTTTAACTTTGGGTTTGGAGAGTTACCAAAAGGGTAGAGAGAGTTTACTCTTTCTACACCTTTACCGATAGCTCAAACCCTTACTTTTACGCTCTTTTTCTTTTCTCTCTAAACTGATTTTCAGAGTTAAAAAAGAGCTAGAAATCATGCTTTGAGGTTTCAAAAGTGGAGGGGTTAGCCACTCCTCCTTATTCTTGTTTACTAGCATTGTTTTCTCTCTTTGTTGATTAGCTTTTTAAGCACTTTTCATGCATTGTTTTAGGGCTGTCTTTAGTTGTTTAAATAGTTCATGCTTTAATTAGCTTACTTGTTGTCTCATAAGTTTGCCTACATAGCTTGTAGTATATTGTTCTAAGCTTTTCTTCAATTCATTTCCATGTTCAAGGACCTCATTTTAATAATCAACTTGCCATTCATCTCTTTCTTTTGAGAGTTGTTTCAATTGGTTGACGGTTATTAAAAACCAGAAGTAGCGATTTATGCTTAATGGCTTAATCTCTACAGAGGTTGATTGCCAACGATGCAGTCTCTTTTTCATGTTGAGAATCACCTCCCATTTGACATATTTCTCACTTAGTGGACGTAATCTCTAGTTGACGTAACAATCATCTTGGACTTAATGGATTAAAGGATGGAAAAAACTAATGAATTTGGCTTAAAATGGACCAACCCACATAAAGAAAAATGAGTTATATTGCTTAGGATTCGGCCAGATGTTATGCCGAATCCATTGTGTCAAGAGTTGTCTTACATCAATTCATGATGTTTTGATGGATCTTGAAGCGTCTTGAGTTCACTCCATGATAGGAGGGAGGGGTGGTTATTGTTCATTTCATTTATTGATTTTTGTCCAAAGTGTACATCGAAATCATCAAGCAATCAATTTGCTCATTGATGGTTTTGGAAACAATTCTAACCTTCTCTTGAGGCTTTCCCATGACAGAGAAGTGTGAGAGGGACAAACAGAGTCCAGAACACTCTGTCTACACTATTTTCACTTCAGAGCACAAAACAGAATTTTGCATGAAATTAAAGCATGGCCGGCCTTCTTTAGGCCCAACCGAGCTTCATTGAGGGCCGGCCGGTCATCAATGTTCGGTTAGCAGTGTATTTTTTCAAAAAACAGAAGGCAGTGGCTGTAGGTGAAACAGAACAAGCTAAGGTTGACAGTGTTGTTCTGGGACCTTGTGCATGCAACCCTTGTGTATTAATGCTCTATGGATTGTTGTAATTAATTTATTTATTAGTCTTGTTATAATTAATCTTATTAATTTGTGATGGTTATAGATAGTTAGCTTAGATAGTTAATTTTACTTACCATGGTTATCCTTGTTGTAATAGCCTAGTTAGCTAGTTAATGCTTTAAATTATTCATTCGGTTTTGTAATAAGTAGTTTAATTTGGACTTTCAGAATTTGATTCGGACCCTCTTGCGTGAGGGCAATGTTGTAATAAGTTGTACGTCTTCCAACCCCACTTCTTTTTCCCTTTTACTTACTTGCTTATGATGGTTAGTTTAGAAACATCACGTTTCGTTAGCATACTCCATGTTTTGAATCCATTGTATTGCATACATCCAAGGTTCGGCTCATCATGCTAACCTAATATCAAATGTTCTAATTCATTACTTGAATATGTGCTTTATCGCATGTCTTGAATGAAATCATATGCCATGCTCATGGCCGAGCCTGTGAATCACATAATGTATGCGTTGCATTAGTCATATTCCATTAGTTAGAAGCATGCATATTTTTCTAATTATTTTGCTTCATTTTGGCTCGGAGTACTAGGTGAGCTATTTTATGTTTTAGCATATTGTGTCGAATGTTTGTGTTACTATGTCAAGGCATACTTCCATGAGGCTAATTGCTTAAATGATATAACTGTTTGAATGCCTGTAGATGAAGATTAGCTGCTTGACTTGGGATAATTTGATTAATGTGCATTTTAGCCCACTTTGTCGAGTGGCAAATTCACAAAACAATTTCAAATAAAAATGAAATCAAATGCTCCAATTCTTGCAAAAATTAGTTTATACTTGTGTGCGCATCACATAGTAATGTTAGCCTAATAATCGGAACAAGAGCATATAATGTAAATAAGAATTACATCATGAATAGTAGAGGCCAACCTTTGATCAGGCGAGGGGAGTGCTCAATTCATGACATTCCCCTCTCGTACCTAAGTTCCCGAGCCGAGACAACTTTGGTGATGACAGACTAATGGCCTTTGGCATCAGTCTTGAGTTTCCTAAATTTCCTAAAAATATTTAGGTGGCGACTTTGTAATCTGGCAAAGCAGTCCATTTTTGACATTTGATTCAAACACGATTTTCCAAAAAGAATTGCCGGATTTGGACTCTTTTTGTGTTTTCACTATTTCACATTGCACTTGTGAAATCAGATTCAAAACCACAGGTAGAGTCCGAACTGTAGGGCTTATCGTCTTCTAAAAAGAGCGTGACAATTCGAGTTACAGTTTCTGGCAACTCTGCTAGAGACTTGGAGAACTTGACTTGAAATTCATGATGTAAAATTTTATCTACACTTATATATGCTTCGCATTGCATTTGCATTGGTGCGCTTAAGTCACTGTGTTTGCTAACTACTATTCCTGGACGGTTTGCTAGAGGCTTGCCTACAAATCTAGCCAAAAGGCTGACTGGTCACGGGCTCTGCTATGTTGGAAACACAACCCTTGGATCTAGGTTACCATTGTACCGCCTGATCCACCTTTCACTTCTCGGTGTTAGGTGTGAGAGGCATATTAGGTAGCCTTGCCGAGGTACCCTTTTGACCATTTGACCTAGTTACATATAATGAAGCTATAGTGACTGTTTCAAACTTAGGACAGGATGCTACCTATTTGTAAGATGTTGTGAAACTCATTGTTTGAAATAGTGTAGCCTAGATCATGCCAGAAATCTAGGACAAGGTAACTCTACCTCCTCATAAGGGTGTATTGGCTCTTTTTACTTGATATGTGCCTTTTACAGTGAGACTGTACAGGATGGTTCATATCAGTACGAGTTTGAGAACAGAGTTCAGTAGGGATTACAACTCATCTATGTGTTATGATTGCCATGAATTGGGCCCAAAGTGTTGTCCGGTTTTGATTTTGTTTTTCTTTCTTTCTTTTTGCCAGGTAGTTTACCATCACAACTTCAGAAAGACCTGATATTCCCCAAGTTGTGTGGACTCGCTTCGGAAGGCATTGTAAAGCTCAAGGCCTTGTTGGTGGCTGGCCAATGTTGGTCTCGTTTCCGATAGTCACTCGATGAAGAAGGAACAGACAATTAGTAGCATTAGTACAGAGCACTCCACAAACATCTATCCATTCTCACTCAATCAGTTCACCAGCATCTAGTTCACCCAGACTAGCAATAGCAGAATACAGCACAGAATGCGGAGGAATTTACTGCCATGATGACGGTGTAGACAACCCATTTTTGACCGCCCTTATGACTTGGATGTCATTGCTTGCACACGCAATGATGAGTGTATATGCTCGTTAAGTGCTCGAAGTCCTCAGCGGAATGCCATAGCTTTGAGCCCTCCAAACCTTACACCCTTGTTGCCTTGTTTTTGGACCAAAACCTTGGATTTTCAAGCTTGCAACCTCTGGTGGCCTGCCGGCCATTGCTTCTAGTTGCCAGCCACTAGTAGTGGCCTGCCGACCAGCAATGTGTTTTGTAGATATTTTTTTGCCAGCTGTGCCAGCTGTTGGCATAGATGCATGCACCTTCCTACACTTGTATGTATAGATATTTCTGAGGAGTTGCTTGGTTTTCTATATATAGGAGGCATCTCCTTCCATTTTTAAGGTTAGGATTTTTTAGAGCAAAAAATTCTCTCTCTCTCTGCAATTTTCTCTCTCTTTTGAAATTTCTTAGCTTTTTGCAAGCTTTTTCCTATACACTCTTAACAAAACCTCTCCATCTTTGAGCTGAGGTACCTTTGAGCCTTATTTGAGCTCTTGAGGGTGTGTTTGTCTTGATTTGTTTCCTAGAATTGGTTCTCCTCTTCAAGAGTTATAAAGCTTTGTTTCTCTATTTGCTTTATTTACTCTTTTTCCTATTGTTTTTCCTTTGTTTTTGGGCTGTATAAACTCTGTATTTTTGGGCTGAAACTTGGGTTTTAAGGCCAATAAAAGTTGAGGGGTGGTTCACCCTTCTTTACACCTTGCTCCCAAGGCCTTTACCCTTGTGTTTCCCACCTTTACACTATCTTTTTTTTGAGCTTTTAAACACTGATTTTTAGAGTTATTTCAGTGGCTAAAATGTTGTTTTGAAGTCCAAAATTGAAGAGTTTAGCCCCCCTCCTCGTGTCTTGCTTACTAGCCTAGCATGATCTATGTTTTAGCTTATTATTCTAGCTATTTTTGTATTAATTCCAGCATGTTTTAGGACTTATTTAGCACCGTTTTATGACTTTTTTTAAGTGTTCATTGTATTTGAGCCTTATATTGCATGCTTGTAGTGTAATTGTCCTCATAAGTTTAGTGTTTTAGGCCTTAGACACCACCTTATTTGAGTTGATTGCATTTATTTAGTACTTTTCTTACTTGTTCTCACCTTTAATCACCTCTGTAACCTCCCCCATTTCTTGGCTTTGTCTTTTCTTTGAAAGTGGTTTCAAACTATTTGTTTGTTTAAGCATGAGATTGAGGTGTCATGATTAATGGTTTAATCTATTTGGCGGTTCATTACCAACGGTATGATGCCTCTTTTATGCCCAAAGCAACACTTGGTTTGAGCCCTCTTTCTATTAGAGGACTTAAATTCACCTTTGGACTTAATTGATTAAAGAATTGAGAGGTAACTAAAATGGAGTAATAAAATTGGTGAATATAAAAGAGCAAGATAATAATTTGGTTTGGGTTCAATTGGACATTAATTGAACTCTGGAGTCTTGAGTCGTTTCATACTCATCAGTGATGAAAACGGCTCAAGATTCATTGTCAAATACTTCCCTTGATCTTTCATGATAAGGAGGTTATTCTCAGAGTCTTGTTTTGTTGCATTTATTGAACTTGCACACTTGATTCACAAGCCATCATGCAATGAAATTGCATCCATTGATGGTTAGTGAATCAAACTTGCTACTCCTTTGAGTTTTTCAAATGATAAGGAGTCGTAAATTGTGCAAACAAACCCTTGAGAATACCATGTCCCTGCTCTATTTGCTCTCTGTTGCAGCAAGACAATCCAGTCATCAGTGGCCGACAGGTCACTATTGGTGGCCGGCAAGCCATCATCAGTGGATAGCAGGCCCTCTGTTGGCCACCAGTCCAAAATCCAGCAGTGTACTTTTGAAGCAGAACAGAGTTGGTCTGGAGGTGGAAAACTGTGTAAGTGTTCTACTGTGCAACAAAGGCATCATGGAAGTAGAATAGTGGCCGTTTTCGGGTGGAAACCGCATTTATGTATCAGTCTTCCATCGATCCTCGGGATCTGTGTTGTAATAATATTAGTGTTGTGCTTAAAGAAGTGGCTTTGTAATTACTTAGTTAGAATAGCTAATGCGTATCATATTGTAATTATTTTAATTAGCTAGAATAGTTAATTAATTTGTCGTAATAATTAGTTAAAGTAGTTTAGCTAATTTATTCACTTGGGTTCGTAATAGTTAATTAATTAGCTTAGCTTTAATTAGTTAGCTAGTTTATTCATTCAAACTCTCCTTCATGAGAGCGCAATATAATAATGTGTATGTCTTATAATCAGTTTAGCTTACGATGCTCAGATTAGAGCATCATATTTTGTTTTGCATAACTCATGTTTGCATCCACTTGTATTGCATGCACCGAGGCTTGGTTCATCATTCTAACTTGCATTGTTAGTTTAATATTCTTTGAATATATGCTTAGACCACATGTTATCAAATTGATTCACATGACATGTTAAGTATCGAGCCTATTTAAATTCCATATCGCATGTGTTGCATTAGTCATATTGCATAGCTAGGAATCATGCATTTTTCTAACTCGTTTCTCTTATTAGCTTGGAGTACTAGGTGATCTTTTACTCGCTTTAGCATATCGCATGTTGATGTTTCCATGTCTAGCATGCTTGCCATGAGGCTAATTGCTTAAGTGCTATAATTGCTTGAATGCCTGTGGATGAAGGCTAGTTGCTTGAATTGGAATAATTTGAGTAATGTTCGTATGCGATCACTTTTTCAAGTGGTACATATTCAAAACAATTTTCACAACAAACATGAATCAAGTGTTCCAATTCTTGCAAGTTAGATTCCATATCGCATGTGTTGCATTAGTCATATTGCATAGTTAGGAATCATGCATTTTTCTAACTCGTTTCTCTTATTAGCTTGGAGTACTAGGTGACCTTTTACTCACTTTAGCATATCGCATGTTGATGTTGCCATGTCTAGCATGCTTGCCATGAGGCTAATTGCTTAAGTGCTATAATTGCTTGAATGCCTGTGGATGAAGGCTAGCTGCTTGAATTGGAATAATTTGAGTAATGTTCATATGCGATCACTTTTTCAAGTGGTACATATTCAAAACAATTTTAAAAACAAACATGAATCAAGTGTTCCAATTCTTGCAAGTTAGTCTATACTTGTGTGTGCGCATCACATAGTAATGCTAGCCTAATAAACCGGAACAAGAGCATATAATGTACATAAGATTCATATCATGATTAGTAGAGGCCGATCTTTGATCGGGCGAGCGGGGGTGCTCAATTCATGACCTTCCCCTCTCGTACCTAAGTCCCCGAGCTGAGATAATCTTGGTGATAACAGACACGTGGCCTTTGGCATGAGTTATGGGTTTCCTAAATTTCCCCTAAAAAATATTTAGGTGGCAACTCTGTATCTGACAAATCAGTCCATTTTTGGCATTTTTGATTCAAAATTGATTTTCCAAAAGAGTTGTCGGATTTGGACTCTTTGGTGATTATCTATTTCACATTGCACTTGTGAGATCAGATTCAGAACGAGAGTCTGATATTGTAGGGCTTATTTATCTTCCGAAAGGGGGCACGAAAAGTCGAGTTACAGATGGCCTTCCAAAGAACCATGGACACTGTAATCTAGAGGATGGCTGAACAGGATGAAGTTATCGCCGATCTACGATGTACATCTGGGGCATCAGCATCAACCGTGCATCCGATCCCAGCTACTCAGCCAAACCCGAATCTACCGCCACCAGTAGAAAATCTACCAGTCCCGGATCCTCAGGACATGTTTCCCCTGGCTCCAACCTATAGGCCTCCAATTCAACCTCCCGCAGGAATCTTTCCGTTTGATATCAATGAAATTGATCCGGCCTTGGTCAAGATTGCTAGATTGGAGAAAGCATTGAAGAAAACCCAAGGCTTCAACTCCATTCCAGATACCGAAGATGGGTACACTGAAGCTTCAGTCAGATTACCAGAGAAGTTTAAGATTCCCCATATCGATAGATTCGATGGGAGTGAGGATCCGATTGTGCCTGTCCGGTTATTTTCAGATGTGTTGAGGCCTATGGGTTTGTCCAGGGCATAGAAGCTTTCCTTGTTTGGGAGAACCCTGTCTGATGTGGCGGCCATCTGGTACGCTAAATTGGAAGACTCAACAAAACAGAATTAGGAGGAGCTATCTAAGGCGTTTGTCAATCAGTACTCATATAACACCCAGATAGAAGTAACCATTTGTGAGCTGGTGGCTATTACCCAGAACCCCAAAGAATCATTCATCGATTTTATTACCCAGTGGAGAGCCAAAGCAGCCTGAATGACCAATAGACCTGCCGAAAGAGAACAAGTCTGGCTAGCAGTCCAGAACCTTGAGCCAGACAAGTTGTAGAGAATGATAGTGGCACCATTGTCCACATTTGCTTCATTATATGAGCTGGGGGTCTAGATTGAGAGAGCATTCAAAAAGGATATCATCTACAGAACAAGTGAACCCGCAAGAAGGCCATTCTCTCGGAATACCAATGCTAGTAGTAGCACTATTCCATGGCCTGCGGATGTCAGTACTGTTGTTTCAAGGACCAAGATGGCTAATCCTTTTGCTACTGCTACAACCTCAAAAGCTTCACAAAATACTAGTCCACCCCAAAACTGTAGAGTTTTTACTCCCATCCATATGAGCCGAATCCACGCCCTCAAGCTATTAATGCAAAAGGGGCATCTCAAGCGTCTCAATCCTCGTCCACTTTCAGATCCATTGCCACCCAAACATGACCCTACCCAGTATTGTATCTTCCACCAACAACATGGCCATCCCACGGACATGCGCTACCATCTATGTCATGAGATTCTGGAACTCATTGACAACAACCAACCCACTAAACCCAACGTAACAACCAACCCACTTCCTGCACACAACCAAGTCCCTCCGCCTAGAAACAATAACCACATCCATACACTACCACCCACCTTTAACCCTAGCACATACATTACCTCAACCCACCTACCAAAACCGGAGGTGGTCATTCCAGAAGGCACATACATGTGCATGATGGATTTAACACCACAAACCCAACCCAAGGCCGTGGCATAGAAATGGAGAAAGAGAAGAATGCACTAAAGATAGGGTCGCCTGATACCCGTGTCATAGAGAAGGGGGTCTCGCTCGCAGAGGAGTACGATCCCAGTTTATACATTGTGGCCATTGATTAACTGAAGCCAGTAGTCATACTACCAGACTTTCTCAGCATTCATGCTATCGGGGAAGACCAAATGGCCTAGAATTCGAATGAGTGGCCCGAGCAAGGCCTGAATGACTTGGCAAACCTAGAGGAGGATCTAGCATTATTAGAAGAGGATCTGGAGGATATTTACTTCTTCGAAGAAAAAGATACAAGCTATGTGCAGATGGGATGGTAGCCAGCCAGAAACAAGCAACGTATGGTTGAGTGATGAAGAGTCCGATGTGGAGGAATAGACAGGAGAGACTGGGAAAGAAGAGGAAATTGCTGCTAGTGGCAAGGCTAAGGCTAAAGCTCTAACTAAGAAAGAACAAGCACTGGAACAATTTCAGAGGGAAAGGATAGAGGAGATCCAAGCGAAGATAGCTCTAGAGCAGAAAAGGGGAAAAGAGAAAGAAGAAGTTGAATCTACAACCGGCAGTGTTCAAAACACCAAGAAAATCGGGTGGGAACCCAGTGATCGGAAGAGAATGATAAAGAAACTCAGAAAGTACCGGCACGCTGAAACCCGAGTTGTAGCGGAGGAAGAATGGTATGATGATGGGGCGCGTGATATTAATATGCTCCTGATAGAACTCGATGCTAGTCCGGTCATGATTTCGTGAGAGTGGTGGAAAGACAGCTACCTAAGTCATGCGTACACTGATGAAGATTAGAACGCTGATGCCCCAGATGATACCTGGTACACCGATGAGATCAATCATATGACCCAGAGCGGTCGGTACTTCAAACCTGTAGCATTAGACCAGCTAGGGACCTCTAATAAGAAGGCAAAAAGAGCAAAAGAGAAGGATGTTGAGGAAAACATGGTCTCAAAACAACTCAAGAAGGTTCAAGCTGACATATCAATCTAGGGGTTGATAATGGCTTCTTGGGAGCATAGGCAAGCATTGTTAGAGGCTTAGAGGCAATGAACCGGACTAAATTGCCTATCGATACCACTACGGACCAACTGGTATCGTTGGTAACATTTGGGGATGTTACACCGGTGATATCTTTTACAGACAAGGAGTTACTACCTGAGGGTGCCAACCACAACCGTCCCTTATATGTAACCTTGGAAAGTCGAAAACAGTGGATTTCGGTGGTGTTAATAGATACTGAATTAGCGAACAATGTGTGTCCAGTAAGAACTGCCTATGCCATTAGTTTGAGGCCGATTGACTTTACACCCATGACCCAAGCTGTCTGAGCTTACAGCAATACAAGCCGAGATGTCATGGGAACGTTCAAATAGCCATATTGTAATCGGCTCGTCCAAACATGAAGTGGAATTCCATGTCATGGACATTCCGATAACGTTCAACGTACTACTGGGAAGGCCTTGGCTACATCAAATGAAGGTTGTATCATCAATAGTCCATTAGTTAGTGAAGTACCCCTTCAAAGGCGGGATTGCCACTATGTACGGTAACTCTGCGATCCATCCTCCCCGGGGAACCATTGCACCATTATTGGAAATCATACATGGAGAAGAAGATGTGTTCCTTTCTAGGTTCTCTCTGGAAGAAGCCCAGTTGGTCCAAACCATTATGGCTAAGGGCGATGAAGACTACGTCAGTGCGCAATCTATTTACATGATGAACAAACAAGGGCATATACCCGGATTGGGACCAGGCCAAAGTGGCAAACATGGAGGTACTATTGCTAAGGAGATCAGTCACAACCCCCACACCTTCGAGCTGGGATACAAACATACCACTACAGACTGGCAAAGAAAGAGGGAGGAGTTGAGAGGAAGAATCAAAGCAAAGAGGAGTGGAAAGCAATATGAGCTAGTCCACAAACCAATACAAGAAACCTTGAACGGACGTTTTGTCCGCCAAGGAGAAGACTTCCCCTTTTGTGGATTCCTAGAGCCCTGGTATGATTTGGAAACAAAAACAAGGTATCCTGGGTTCGAGATCTTTTTCGAACACCATCTACTAGAAGAGGAGTATAAACAAGCAGACCCGAGCCCGAGCACAAACAAAGGCAGGACTGCAAACCTGGACATCGAAGAGGCGGAGTTGTTGGGAAAAGCACTGGCTGACTTACTGACAAGTTCTACTGCTAGAACTGAGACCACCAACTTGGGGGACAGTTTTTCTATCTCAGTGATCGAGGATAACCCAGCAGCGAATTTCACCAATCTTATCGTGGATGCGTCTGAGGCTCCACTCCTGGTTTGGAAGTTAGAGCAAGGCATCATCAATAGTTTCGAATCAGATAATGAGTCCGAATATGATTCCACTGGGTCTGTGGAGTCGGATTCAGATTCAAGTTCCTCTAAATCTGGTATTTGTAGGAGTGGTAACCCAAATACCAAAGTCCTATCCAGGTCGTCTTTTCGCTTTTCTTTCGAGTCTACTGTAACCGAAGATCCAGACTTTTTGAATGGGAATGCTGTGAATGTTGCCTACTTCTCTGTGCCTTTGGTTTGTTGTACCGACCTTAATTTTTAAAATTTTGACATAAACGAAGAAGAAGAAATTCCTCGAGGTTTGAAATATTTGATTGATCATGAGGAGGAAATGCGTGTTAAGCCCTATATAGATGAAATCATATCAATTAACGTGGGTACTGAGGAAGATCCTCGCCTGGTCCAGATCAGATCCACGCTGTCTTCAGAGGAACGCGAGCGTCTAATTGGTTTATTAAAAAATTTCAACGATGTTTTTGCGTGGTCTTACGAAGACATACCTGGAATCGATCTTGAGATTGTACAGCACCAGATCCCTCTTAACCCTAAAGCCCGGCTAGTTAAGCAAAAGTTGCGCAGAGTTTGCCCAGATTGGGCATTGAAGATCAAGAAAGAAGTTACCAAACAGATAAATGCGGGGTTCTTGCTTGTATCTGAGTATCCAACGTGGTTGGACAATATTGTTCCAATCCCAAAGAAGGATGACAGAATCAGAGTCTATGTCGACTTCAGGGATTTGAATAAGGTCAGCCCTAAGGATGATTTTCCGCTGTCGCATATTGATGAGTTGGTAGACTTCACCGCGGGCCATGCATTGCTCTTGTTCATGGATGGGTTTTCCATGTATAACCAGATTCTGATGGCACCCGAGGATAGGGAGAAGACCGCTTTCACTACTTCGTGGGGCACTTGTTGCTACCGAGTCATGCCGCTTGGGTTAAAGAATGCTAGGGCCACGTATCAAAGGGCTGCAACTACCATTCTGCATGACATGATCCACAAAGAGCTTGAGGTGTGCATAGACGATATGATTGTCAAGTCCAAAGATCGAGAGGGCCACTACACTGCCTTGGAGAAATTCTTTCAGCGGATTAGAGAATATAGATTAAGGTTGAACCCACCAAAATGCACCTTCGGTGTAACAACAGGAAAAATGTTTGGATTCTTGATCACACAGAGAGGAATTGAGGTAGATCCTTCCAAAATCAAGGCCATCTTAGAAATGCCACCACCAAGGACTCAAAAGGAGGTGCGTGGCTTTCTCGATAAAGTGCAATTCATAAGATGGTTTATTCCAAATTAACCTTGACTTGTGAACCACTATTTGGTCTTTTGAAGAAAGGAAAGAAGTTCTGATGGGACGATCGCTGTCAGTTCGCTTTTGAACAGGTCAAGCAGTACTTGGAGAATCTGCTTGTGTTATCACCACCAGAACTAGGAAAACCGTTGATCTTATACCTGTCGGTGACAAACTCAACCATGGGATGTATGTTAGCTCAGGAGTCGGAGGCTAAGGTAGAGAAAGCCATTTACTACCTGAGCAAGAAAATGCTGGATTATGAGACCCGTTACACTCCCATCAAGAAATCTTGTCTAGCCTTGGTATGGGTTACCCGAAAGTTAAGGCATTACCTGTTAGCTCACTTTGTAATCCTAGTTTCGAGATTAGATCCCATCAAATATGTCTTCAAAAAACCAGTGCTTACGGGTAGGCGAGCCCGTTGGTTGCTTCTTCTCCCCGAATTCGATCTTACATATGTTACACACAAGTCGGTTAAAGGGAGAGCTGTAGCAAAATTCCTGGCAGATCACCCAGTAGAGGACGATGAAGTGGTGGAGTACTTTTTCCCAGATGGGGATATTTCTGCAAATAGAGGAGAAAACGTGGATGATGTACTTTGACGGAGCAGCCAATCAGTACGGTTATGGGATCGGTGTATTGCTAATAACGCCTGATGACTCTCATATACCCTTAGCCTTCAAACTTCGGTTCAAAGTATCTAACAACGAAGAGAATATGAGGCGTGTATTGCTGGTTTAGAAGTTGCCCTCGAACTAGGGGCAAAAAGGTTGGACGTCATCGGGGATTCAAATTTGGTTGTGTCCCAAGCCAATGGAGATTGGCAAGTAAAAGAAGAGAAAATGAAGGTTTACCATCAGGTCTTGGATATGCTAATTCCGAGGTTTGAAAAGCTAACGTTTACTTATCTACAAAGGGAGAACAACCGGTTCATTGATGCACTAGCAACTCTATCTTCTATGGTAGACATTCCATTGGGAGTCAGAATGCGTCCAATCATTATTGAATAGAAGTACACGCCGGCCTATGAAACCATTGTCGCAATAGATGAGGCTTTAAACAAGAACCGCGGGTACTACGATATATGAAATTTCCTGGAAAAGGAGGTTTATCCACCAGGAACAAATGCCAAGGACAAAAGGGCAATACAGTATCTGGCCGTTCAATTTATCATCTGCGGAGGCAAGCCATACAACAAAGGCCATCTGGAAATGCACAAGCTATGTGTTGAGGAAGAGGAATCAAAGCACCTTATGGAGGCCCTCCACGGAGGAGAGTGCGGAGCCTACATGAATGGTGTGATGCTCGCCTGAAAAATCCTTAGACAAGGCTACTACAGGTCAACCATGGAAGAGGATTGTATTTGTTTTGTTCGGTGATGTCACAAGTGCCAGATTTATACCAATCGCATGAACATTCCCCCGTCAAAGCTCTACAACATGACTTCTCCATAACCATTCTCTGTTTGGGGGATAGATGTTATCGGTACAATCACGCCAAAGGGGTCAAATGGGCATGAGTTCATCCTGGTAGCAATTGACTACTTCACGAAATAGGTAGAGGCCTAGTCCTACTCTGTATTGAAAGCATCGCATGTGGCTAAGTTCATCAAAAACAACATCATATGCCGGTATGGGGTGCCCAATGAGATTATCTCTGATAATAGGTCGCACTTCAACAAAGTGGTGATAGACTTTCTTGAGAAATATAATGTGGTTTTCCGTAAGTCATCAACCTACAGGCCACAGACCAATGGAGCTATCAAGGCTGCGAACAAAAATATCAAGAGAATTCTGCAGAAGATGGTGGAAACTTATAGGGATTGGCTAGATAAATTGCCATTTGCGCTCTGGGGCTACAGAACCTCGATCTGAATATCTACTGGGGCAATCCCCTGTTCTCTCGTCTATGGGATGAAGGCTGTTTTGCCGATTGAAATTGAAGTGCCCTCGCTACGAGTTATGGGTAAGTGTCAGATAGTAGAGGCAAATTGGCAACAAAGTAGGTTTGAGGAGTTAATGTTGTTTGACGAGAGAAGACTAAGAGCATTGTATCATGTCCAGGGTTACCAACGCCGAATCACTAGGGCTTTTAACAAGAAAGTTAAGTCTAGAAATCTTCAGGAAATTGACAGGTATTGAAAGACAATCGCTCCCATTCACGACCCTAGGGGCAAGTTTAAACCCAACTAGACTGGTCTTTACATCATCTTGTCAATCTGGTCAGGATGGGCAGTTATTCTTATGGACTTGGATGGCCTGGAGTTCTCGCAACCGATCAACATGAACAAGTTGAAGAAATACTACTCCTGAGAGGCTCGCTAGGCCGAAAACCCGAAAGGGCGACCTAGGCAAAACTTAGAGCATGAAAAATTAGAAATAAAGAAAAACTGAGCTCGCAAGATTGAAAACCCTAAAGGGCGACTTTGGCAAAAGTTAGAGCGCAAAAGAAGAGAGTTAATACTCGAGTGATCCTAAATCGAATTACGTAAGGCCTGATTCCTATCTTTGGGATACGTAGGCAACTTCACCATGAAGTTCGGCCGCAACTATCTCCGATTCAACTGTCTTGTCCATTTTCTTTACCAGGTCATCTTTGTTCACCATTTATTAGTTTGGTTGTGCTCTTTGTTCTGGGAAGAAAAGCTAATTATAGTGCAGAGCAGTAGTGATATGCAGCCAGGGGCAGTGATGATTTCTTCCGATTTGGGGTTATACATCTTGAGGATCGACTCTGTGCGTGTTAGGTGGTGATCGTTTCCAAAAATTGTTTTGAAAAGTTTTAATAAAAGTTGATTTTGTTCAAATTTTTACCCATTTATAACTTGGACCATTTTTGGGACTGAAAGGAAAATTTTTAGTACTCGCAACTTTAATTTTATTGATTTCAACACAAGTACATTCTCCCCCTTTGATTTAGATCAAAGTTGCTTTTTACATCTTAAAACTTAAAAAAAAAAAAGATCAAAGCAGTAAAACTAGGGGCACAGCTAAGTCAGGTGACTCTATGCCAAAGACGGCCCAACCTCTACCTCCTCTTCAAGCCAAGCCAAACACTCCTCAGACAGGGTGTAACTGAAACTAATGGCAAGGACAAGAATCTCTCTCGTCCTCCAGGCTGCAAGATATCGAGGCAGGTGCGAAGCATGAACCGGAAATGAAAGTGTGTATTCCACTCCGTCATCTGGACGTATCTGATCATGCCCGAACTGGCATCGGGGCTGGAGAGGAAAATAGAACATGCAATGTGTGAGGCCAATCAACTCTACACCCGACTGTTGCGATATGTTGTAGCTCATCTCAGCCAAATTAAGCCAAGGGCAATGCCAAGTTATGTCAGTTACGGGCCGGCTGCATATCCAGTCACACCATAAACCCGCTTAGGGGAAATCCACCAGTCGTTGGCGACAGAAGCAAGCTTGAGCTGAGTACTCAGGGCAAGGGCCCACTACTTGCAGTTTATCTATAAGCATACTTGGGGAGGGATGAAAAATAAGAGAGATTAAAGAATAGAGAGGTGTGCGATGAGAGAAAAAGTAAGGAAAAGGTTATTAGAGAAAAACAGAGAATGAGTGTTGAGTGATGTAAGAATCATAAATTAGATGGGTGGAAAATAATACCTGGAGAAGTAGCGGACTCCCTGGCAACCGGGTGGTCTCTCCTCGGCGAAAAGCATCTAAACCCATCAAGGTTTGGGCCAGCGCCAAACCCATGTAGCTATTCCCCTCTTTCAGCCGCTGGGCCACTTCTATCAATCGGATGTTAGCTCTATTGAAACTAGGGGCAAGGAGGAATTGTGCAAGAAGGATTAAGTAGAGAGCATATTGCTAGCAGCTTCGCCAAAGAAGGTCACTCCTGTCTCCGATGGTGACAAATTGATGAATTAAACCGGGGATGTCTAGCTCCCCATCATGTGCCAAAGACCGAGCCTCATGTAATGTTAACCCACACATCTGTCCCAAAGCTTGGGCATGGCCAAAATGGGGCTGCAGTACGATTTCTTCGTCGCGTTGGGACTCCATCAAAGCTTGAAATTCCTCAAGTGTCGGACACACCTCTTGTGATCCGAATTGAAACACATGTGTGATCAGGTTCCAATATCGAATAACGGCATGAAGGAATGGAAAACAAAGAGAAGTGCAACTGAGAAGAAAAAAGGCATTTATGCCAAAACTGCAAAAATTCACCTTTTCCGAGCCATCCAAAGTGGCTATCTAGTCTCAGAGCCTATTGTTACATAATGTCTCCATCTTGAGAGCAAAATATCAAAGACTTGTTATTCTACCAGAAAAACAGCATGGGAGCATCATTTATACAGGATGAGAATGAGCAGAGCGTGATAGCTGGGTAGCACTGACCAACCTCACACTTAGGCCCGGCCGTGCCTCAGTGAAGCCTGGCCGTGCCTATTTATGCCCGGCCAAGTCTAATGTATGGCTTAGATCAATGTAGTTGCAGGAAAAGTTAACCTTTGCCTTGACGTACAACTATTGTATTTTGAGTCTTGTTTTGTTTATACCAAGTGTTTTTTAGTATTTTCGAGTTATTTTTATTTTGGTTTCCTGTAATCGAGTTGTATTTTACATTTTGTCTGGTCGATTGGTTGCTATCTGACTCAAGAATGAATGCAAGAGCAGATATTCGTTGTTTCAAGTCTTATGTGAAGTTACCATGCAAGGGTTATGCTATTCATCACACGCAAATACCATTCATCACAATGTGCAAGGAGATCATTCCAAAAAAAAAAAACTTGTCTTTTATCACTGGTGGGTCCAACCCCGATCATTGTTTTACAAGGCAACAAAACAAAAGAAAATCCTTCAAAACAAAACAAAAGGGTCTATCTAAAGCTAGTCTTTAACTACAAAGCAAAAAAACAAAAAAAACAAAATCGTCGTCCTCATCAGCAGCCCATCCTCGCCTTCTTTCTCCTCGGCTGTGGAGGAGGTGCATCACTGTCGTCGCTAGAACTACTAGACTGCAAGTCAACCTCCTCTCCCTCATCCTTGGGGGTTGTGGAGCTGTCAAAAGACTCCTCAGAAGGAGAGTGCTGTGTAATAACACGACCCTCACACATGATTTCAGATATATTTTCAGTTCTTGGTTTACGCTTTTAAATGCTTACTGTAAAATTCCATGAAAAAAATTACGATTAAGTAAGTGAAAATTCATGTTTATGAATGTCTATCTGTTCACAAGGAAACTATCTGTCACTATTAACACGTCTGGGATAGAAATTGGAGGCCTTAATGGCTTAATTATCTGAAAATGATTATATATATGTGATCGGCATAATTTTCTGGTAATATTCAGCATGTTTACGAAATTTCAATTTCGGAATGTTAAAGCGATTGATTTTTGTCTTATATGCTCTTATATTTGCCTATATATCTAAGTAGTGTTTTGACTTGAGAGCAAAAAATGTGAACACTTTTGGGAGAGGAAATAAGAGAGAGTGGAGAAGAAGAATTGGGGGAAAAAGTGAATCCACAAGATAGTTTGGCAAAATTGTTAGAAGTTTGGAATTGAATTCAAGGTGATTCAAGGTGAGCTCAAGATCTTCTTGTCATGACAACTTAGAGTTGTAATTTATGTTTATGTTTGATCCATGTATGATTCGTGCTTGATTTATGAGGGTTTCTCATCAACTGATTATTTTTGACACTTAATTTGGGTGTTGTATGAAATTATACCTCAATCTTTGGTTTATATCATCACTTCATGGAATTATGTACATATCATGTATTATGTTTCAAGAACATGAAGAACTTGAATCTAAGAATGAAAATTGAGAGAATAATGGCTTGATTAAGCTTCTAATCTTGTTCAATTTGTCATGTTTACAAGGTAGAATCCATGTTATAGAGATGTTAGGTTGTATAGAGATATTAGGTTGCAACAAGATTGCTTTAATTTCATTTGGAATTGCGTGAGGAATGGAGTAATGTTGTTAAATTCGAAGTTCAGAATTTTAGAGTTTGCGTGGTCCGCTCGAGCGGGGGAAAGCCCACTCGAGCGGGAAAAACCACCTCCCAGCAGTTTTGAGCAAATTATACAGTCCGCTCGAGCGGCAAAAGGGGCGCTCGAGCGGGGGACTCATTTTCGGGAAAATGAAATGTCTTCTTCTGTTTTGCATGCTCAACCCTCTGCTAATGTTTTTAGAGTACTTTTGACGATTTTCAAATAATTATAAATGCATATGAAGTGTAAGAATTCGGAGACTGGTTACTCAATGATTTAAGAAAGAAGAAGAACTAATTTGCAAGTTGGTTGTGTGCAGGACACACTCCAGGAGGAATTAGCACGCCATCACAACACTGTGAGTAGTAGTACTTATGTAAATGTTATGCAATTATGTCAATGTTTCACGGCATGTAAGGCAGTTATGTTAATGTCTCAAGTATGTAATGTACTTATGCTAATGTTTAAGGTATGTTAATGTTAAAGAATGTAAAGAAAAGTATTTTCAAGGGCCTCGTGCCGTTTACAAGGGCTTTATGCCAGCTACCAAGTTTATGATACAAGATTGGGCCTGAGGCCATTATGTACTAGCACAGAATCAGACTGTTGTATTGATATGTAATATGTTCAAGCTAAGCAACGTTTTATTTATGTATTACTATTCACTGAGCTCGGCTCACTCTCCTTTATGTCTGTTTCTGTAGGTCACCCATCAGGTGGTCAGTCCTAGCTCATGATGCTGATCTCCTTTGCCAACCTTTACATATCTAGGCACCATACCAAGCCTTTGTTTTGTGGAACTATTAAGATGTTGGTCTACTTTTGAGTGCCATCCAAGTTATTGTACATAACTTTTATGTTCTTTTTTTGTGTACGCCCAATCTTCAGGCTGGAACGGTAAATGTATGTGGTTGTAACCGATACCCAGGGTTATAGTTTTAAATTTTATCCACCTTTAATGATGTATGTATTATATGAGATCCTGGCATACTAGAAGTAGCTCAATGGGGTATGTTTGTATCTATATTATGTTACTATTTTATGCTTCCGACAAGGCCCCGTACACTATGTACACCAGGCTACATGTTCGCTTCTGCATAGGTCATGCCCAAACTTTTAGGGGCGGGTTTGGGGCGTGACACGCTGCCTCGCTCAGCCACTCCCCCGATCGACTCCCCCTCGGCCCCTCACTGGGCCCCATCTTTGTCTATTGACTGGAGGAGGTCCTGCGGGTATGGCTGGTGCTGGCTTAAGTCAAAAAGAGTACACGTATCAGTATGGACTAACAGGAGCATAGATAGTATGACAACAATAGTAAACTACAAACAAAATGTACATCAATCCCATGAGTGACTAAGGTGGTCTATCTCCTCCGTACCATAAGGAGCAGTTGGTCGATCGTCCGGAGGAGGTCATTAGCATACATCGAGGTATCTACAAAAGGAACAGAATTTGAGAAGGGTGGACAGAAGTAATAGGGAAAAATGAACAGAAATGGTAGAAAACAAAACAAGATAAAGTGCAGTGAGTAAAAGCATAAAGAAATGTGTACCTGCTCCATGCCAGGAGCAAACACTATCCTGCGGTCCCTCTCTGCAATGTTCTCAAGTGAGATCTGCTCAATCACTCCATCTGGATGCATGTACATGATCTCAGTGGGAATCAAGGAAAACCCTAGAATGGGAGCAACGGCAGGGGCACCTCTAGCAGGGACATGGCCAGTCGCAACAGCAGCAATAGCAGCAACCTCCGGAACAGCACAAACCATGCCCAGGGTAAGAGGGGCCATCACCCAAGTATGCAAGAAGGTGGTGAATTCGACGAGCTCGTGATGTCGATCACCATCCTTGCCCAACATCAGGAGGTCGATCTGAGGACTATCCTCAAACTCATCGACTAGCCTCATGACTAGAGGAGGAGGATGTGGGATGTCAGGGTTAGCAATGCCTCGTGTCTGGCAGATGAACCTCTTCTCCAGGTAGTAAGCCCGGCCGAAGGGGCCCTCGAATAGAATCCACATGGCGGAGGCATGCAATGCGACGACATAGGTCATTCTCGATGCCTGGGGAATGCCCGCCCACAGATGCCAGTCGACATGTGAAAGCAGACGTTAGATATGAGAAATCAGTGCAGTATGAAAATGTCAGTGCAGTGTAGAAGCAACAGTATGAGAATGACCATGTAGTATGGGAAACAGTGTAGTTTGCTTACAGTATGTAAAAGCTAAAGGTTAATATTTTGTTACCTGATCCGTAGTGATCGTGTCAAAGAAGTAGCGAAAGTAAAGGAAATCTATGTCTACGCGGCGCCGGCGCTCAAATAGGGAGTTGTAGCACTGGGAGCGGGGTACTGACAACTCAATCGGCCTCACTGGGATTGGAGCCAGAGAGGTGAAGTATGTATAAACCCAGAGCTGTAAACAGAAAAAGATGGATGAAGCAAATGAGCAGAAAAGGCAGATTGAATAGAATGCACAGAAAAGGTAAATGTGGGGCATACCTCCCAAACCCTCCAATAGCCACTGAGTGAATCCGCCTTGCGGTGGGAAATAGAGCTCATGTAGCAGTACAAGGTGGCCAAACCGGTGCCACCCCAATCATACTCTGTCACTTAGGGGAGGTGCACTAGTGCCCCTAGAAGGTATAATCCCATGGTATTTTCCCTGTTCGCAAATAGGGTGGTACCGAGGAGATACATGAGGAAGCCGCGGGTGTACTGGGCGACCTCATCCGGAATAGCGGGCTGGGACTTAGAGAAATGATCATAAAACCAACTGTACCTCACCATCCCGTGATTGCCCTAAGAAGCTGACGTTGTGCGGCTCTCCACTGCGTCATGTCAGGATCACATCGGATCGGATTGCCAACTCCAACCAGCAGACTGGTGACCATCGAAAAATCGAATGGGGTTAGAGTTAGCTCCCCGATCGATGAGAAGTGGAATGAGTCCATAGTGTCCCACTATCTCTCTACTAGGACCCTATACACCAACGACTCGGCCCTCATCTGTATGAACCCTGAGCTCAAGGGCCCAAAGCTGGCTGTATCAACTAGTACACGGACCTCTGCAGGCAATCTCTCACACTAGCGCCGGGGGCCGGATATGGATCCGTATCCATAAATCCTCCTGGCTATCACCTGTAAATAGGGAATGTACATAGCGTTAACTAGTGGTCTACTTGTGAGATTTAACAATATGAGGGAAAGTTGCTTACTGTGGAGGCATCGGTGGATAAGTGCTCTATGGGCTCTCGTAGCAAGATGTCCTTGTCTATCCCGGGGATGGGGCCCTTGAATCTCAAAATACCACTTGGGGATGGAGCATGTGTGCGTGGTCGGTAGGTGGCTGCATCAAATGGCCTATCAACGAGGGGAGGCAACGCGGAAGCATCCTGGGCCTCCATATCTGCGCCTAAGGTGGCCCCGATACCAATGGCGGGGTCTGGGAAGGGAACTTCGTCACTAGCCATGGAGAAAAGTGGAGGAAATAATGAAAAAGCAAGAAAATGTAAGGGGCTAAACCCTAGGAGAAAAAAAATGAGAGGGAAAAGTGCAAACATGAGAGCGAGTACACAAAAAAACCAAGAAAACCCGTGAGAAACAAGTCAAAAACAATAAGAAACCTAAAACTCCACCAAGTTCAATTTCGTTCAGTTCAAAGTGTAAAGGAGGGAAAGGGTTTCAAAGGAAAAATGGCAAGGGTTGTTGGGTAACTCAAGAAAAGGGAAAATCTAGAGAGGGAGGGGAGCTAGAGAGAGAGAGAGAGAGGACGGAGTTTCAGATGAGAGGGTGTGAGGAAATAGGGTTTGAGTTTGTTTTAAACAAACAAATCATACGGAATGCCCAAAATTGCCCCTACCGCTATCGAAGCTCGGCTGGCTGTCGCAATGCCCGGTCCTGCTTCATTGAGGCCCGGCCGACTCTCAATGTCAACTCAGTGCAGTTCTATTTTTTTTTCTCTCTCTCTCTCTCTCTTCTTTTTTTATAATTTATTTCTTATATTATGGAGTTTCAAAAAAAAAAAAAAAAAAAAAAACAACAACAACAACAACAAAAAAAGAATACCAAAAATAAAAATAAAAAAAGTAGAGTTGAAAAAGAAAAGAAAAAGAGAAAGTAAAAGCAAAAAAAAGAGAAAAACAAGGCAAAAAAGAGAACAACAAAAAAACAAAGGAAAAGAGAAGAAAGTTCATTCTATTCTATTTCGTTCTATTGTGTAGATGCATAATTTGGTTTACTTGGTTTGACTTACTTGGTCTCATTTGTTTAACTCTCATTTGTTAAACTTAAAATTTAAACTCATGAGCTGAGTTGTTTTGTTTCAAAACTTTTAGTTTGTTTAAAACTGTTCCGTTAGTTTATAATTTGTTTTGCCTGAATCGTGGTTCATTCCTTTATTTTGTGACCAAAAGATATTGTATGTATGGCTCATTTAGAGGAGTTCCAGATAAAATCATTTGTGCCACAGTAAAATCATCATCCATCTTGCAACCAAATCGAAACGCGGTGTGTTGTGTTCATTGTTTCAACACTTGGGTAAATTGGCTTTCACTTTACTACACCACTTTGATTGTTTTGATTTTATGTATCTCTGTGTAGAATCCATGTTTATTTCTAATTCCCACTTATGAGATTTGTTTGTTCTTTTATCAATCCAACCTTTCCTGCTTTCGCGTGTGTCGCATCAGGATTGTACCTTCGGTTAAACATCGAGTCTGCCCGATGTTCACAACACCTTTTCTCATCTCGCATGTGATGCGTTAGGATTGTACCTCTGGTTCAAAACATCACGTGTGTCCAGTGTTCACACCATCTTTCGTCCTCTCACGTGTGACACGTTAGGATTGTACCATTGGTTAAAAACGTCGGGTGTGCTCGGTGTTCACACTACATTTCCTCCTCTCACGTGTGACAGGTTAGGATTGTACCTTCAGTTAAAAACATTAGGTGCGCCTGTTTGTTCACACCACCCTTCCTCCTCTTACGTGTGACGCGTTAGGCTTGTACCTTCGGTTAAAAACATCAGGTGCGCCTATTTGTTCACACCATCTTTCCTCTCACGTGTGATGCGTTAGGATTGTACCTCTGATTAAAAACATCAGGTGTGCCAGGTGTTCACACCACCTTTCCTCCTCTCACGTGTGACACGTTAGGATTGTAGCCTTGGTTGAAAACATTCGGTGCGCCCGGTGTACACACCACCTTTCCTCATCTTGCGTGTGATGCATTAGGATTGTACCTTCGGTTAAAAACATCAGGTGCGCCTATTTGTTCACATCACCTTTCCTTCTCTCGTGTGTGATGTGTTAGGATTATACTTTCGGTTAAAAACATCGTGTACATGTGGTGTTCACACCACCTTTCCTTTTCTCGTGTGTGACGCATTAGAATTGTTGCCTCGGTTAAAAACATCGGGTGCGCCTGAAGTTCACACCACCTTTCCTCCTCTCGCGTGTGACGCGTTAGGATTGTACCCTCCAGTTAAAAACATCGGGTGCGCCCGGTGTTCACACCACCTTTCCTCCTCTCGCGTGGGATGCAGTAGGATTATACCTTCGGTTAAAAATGACAGGTGCGCTTGTTCGTTCACACTTTATTTCCTCTTCTCGTATGCGATGCGTTAGGATTGTGCCCTCAATTAAAAATGGTAGGTGCGCCAGTTCATTCACACCATATTTCCAACTTTCGCGTATGACGCGTTAGGATCGTACCTTCTGTTAAAAACATCGGGTGTGACCGATGTTCACACCATTCTTTCCTCCTCTCGCATACGAAGTGTTAGGATTGTTCCCCTGGTTAAAAACAGTAAGTGCGCCTGTTTGTTTACACCACCCTTCCTCCTATCACGTGAGACGCGTTTGGATCTCGGTTGAGACCTCGGGTGTGCTCGACGGTTACGTCGCCCTTCCCCCTTCTTACGTGAGGCGTAGTTAGGTTTTCTGCATTTTATTACATCCTTTCTACGTGAGACGTAGGTTGGTTTGTGCTTTCTTTGTGCTTTTCACGCGAGACATGCCTGTTTATTCACTTCATTCCGTGTGAAACACGGCGAGGTTTATTTTTCTTTGGTTTGCATTTTCATTCAAACGTTGCATTCTTGTTAGAGTGTAGCGTTGTTTTATTGTTTCATTACATTGCTTCATTGCATGATCATAAGTTATTTGCTGCATTTTGTTTGTGCTTTGCCCCCGAGTTTAATCTTTGCATTTATGTCTTGATTTCTTGCCTGAGCCTTGCAGCCTTGTCAAATGGGTTGTCTCTGAGCTTTAACATTCACCCACGTCACTTTATGACTTCAAGCTCTATCAAAGAGAGGCAATTGTGGACACCCCATTTTTGACTGCCCGCAAGGCTCGAGTGCTTTTTCCAGTAGACTCGATGATGAAAGTGGTACTGTGCGTTGTTTAAGGTCTCAACGAAGGGGCCATGTTTAAGCTTTGAAACAACCCCAAACCTTCCATATTTCCACTGATTATACCCAAGAAATCCATTTTTACACATTGTGCCACCCTATGCTGAGGTTGAAACAGAAAAACAGGGGAATGCATTGAGGCCCGACCGTGTCTCATTGAGGGCCAGCCGTGGCTATTGAAGGCTGGCCGGGCCTTAGTAGCGAGAAACACTATTCTGGGCGGGAGGCCACCAGCTGTCCATTTTTGAAGATATGTATGACCCCTCTTGCTCAAATTCTATAAAAACGACCATATATCTCCGTTTTGAGGGTTGAAGAATTTCAAGAAAGCCTTTACACCACCTTGAGAGCTCCCTCTTCTCCTCCTTCTTGTGCAAGCAACACTTTGAGCTAACCTACCACCTTCAACCTATATCCATACACCATATACACCTTCACACCTTAGCTTAGGAACCTTGGTTGAGCCTTGAACACCATAATTCAAGCTTGGGAGTGTGTTAAGACTTAGTTTGAATCACAAGCAAAAGCTTAATTCTTTGAGAGATATAAACTTGTTATCATATCTTTTACTTCTTGTGTTTTCATTTGCTGTATAGTTCTTGTAGTTTCATGTTGCTTTGATTTTATTCTAAGTATATATCTTTGGGTTTGGAGAGCTACGAAAAGGGTAGAGGGAGTTTGCTCTTTCTACACCTTTATCTATAACTCAAACCCTTACTTTTACACTCTTTTTCTTTGCTCTCTAAACTAATTTTCAGAGTTAAAAAAGGGCTAAAAATCATGCTTTGAGGTTTCAAAAGTGGAGGGGTTAGCCACCCCTCCTTATTCTTGCTTACTAGCCTTGTTTTCTCTCTTTGTTGATTAGCTTTTTAGGCACTTTTCATGCACTTTTAGTTGCTGTTTTTCATCTGTTTAGGGCTGTTTTAGGGCTGTCTTTAGTTGTTTAAATAGTTCATGTTTTGATTAGCTTACTTGTTGTCTCATAAGTTTGCCTACATAGCTTGTAGTATATTGTTCTAAGCTTTTCTTCAATTCATTTCCATGTTCAAGGACCTCATTTTAACAATCAACTTGCCATTCATCTCTCTTTTTTTAGAGTTGTTTCAATCGGTTAATGGTTATTCAAAACGTGAACTAGCGATTTATGCTTAATGGCTTAATCTCTACTTAGGTTGATTGCCAACGGTGTAGTCTCTTTTTCATGTTAAGAATCACCTCCCATTTGACATATTTCTCACTAAGTGGACATAATCTCTAGTGGACGTAACAATCATCTTGGACTTAATGGATTAAAGGATGGCAAAAACTAAGCAATTTGGCCTAAAAAGGACCAACCCACATAAAGAAAATGAGTTATATTGCTTGGGATTCGGCCGGACGTTATGCTGAATCTATTGTGTCAAGAGTTATCTTACATCAATTCATGATGTTTTGATGGATGTTGAACAATCTCTACCTCCCTCTTTGAGTTCACTTCATGATAGGAGGGAGGGGTGGTTATTGTTCATTTCATTTATTGATTTTTGTCCAAATTGTACATCGAAATCATCAAGCAATCAATTTTCTCATTGATGGTTTTAGAAACAATTGTAACCTTCTCTCGAGGCTTTCACATGATAGAGAAGTGTGAGAGGGACAAACAGAGTCCAAAACACTATGTCTGCATTGTTTTCACTTTAGAGCACAAAACAGAATTTTGCATGAAATTGAAGCACGACCGGGCTTCATTGAGGGCTGGTCGGTCATTGATGTTTGGTCAGCAGTGTACTTTTGCAAAAAACAGAAGGCAGTGGCTGAAGGTGAAACAAAGCAAGCTAAGGCAGACAGTGCTGTTTTGGGACCTTGTGCATGCAACCCTTGTGTATTAATGCTCCATGCATTGTTGTAATTCATTTATTTATTAGTCTTGTTATAATTAATCTTGTTAATTTGTAATTGTTATACCTAGTTAGCTTAGATAGTTAATTTTACTTATCATGGTTATCCTTGTTGTAATAGCCTAGTTAGTTAGTTAATGCTTTAAATTATTCATTCAGTTTTGTAATAAGTAGTTTAATTTGGACTTTTGGACTTTCGGACTTTGATTCGGACCCTCCTGTGTGAGGGCAATGTTTTCTTCCAACCCCACGTCTTTCCCCTTTTTATTTACTTGCTTATGATGGTTAGTTTAGAAACATCACATTTTGTTAGCATACTGCATGTTTTGCATCCATTGTCTTGCATGCATCCAAGGTTCAGCTCATCATGCTAACCTAATATCAAATGTTCAAATTTATTACTTGAATATGTGCTTTATTGCATGTCTTGAATGAAATCATATGCCATGCTCATGGCCGAGCCTGTGAATTACATAATGTGTGTGTTGCATTAGCCATATTGCATTAATTAGGAGCATGCATATTTTCTAATTATTTTGCCTTGTTTTGGCTCGGAGTACTAGGTAAGCAATTTTATGTTTTAGCATATTGCATCGAATGTTTGTGTTACTATGTCAAGGCATACTTCCATGAGGCTAATTGCTTAAATGATATAACTGTTTGAATGCCTGTGGATGAAGAGTACTTGCTTGACTTGAGATAATTTGATTAATGCCCATTTTAGCCCACTTTGTCGAGTGGCAAATTCAAAAAACAATTTCAAATAAAACATGAAATCAAATGTTCCAATTCTTGCAAAAATTAGTCTATACTTGTGTGTGCATCACATAGTAATGTTAGCCTAATAATCGAAACAAGAGCATATAATGTAAATAAGAATTACATCATGAATATTAGAGGCTAATCTTTGATCAGGCCAGGGGGGTGCTCAATTCATGACCTTCCCCTCCCGTACCTAAGTTCCCGAGCTAAGACAACTTTGGTGATGACGAACTAATGGCCTTTGGCACGAGTCTTGGGTTTCCTAAATTTTCCAAAATTATTTAGGTGGGGACTCTATAATCTAGCAAAGCAGTCTATTTTTGGCATTTGATTCAAAAATCGATTTTCCAAAAAGAATTGACGGATTTGGACTCTTTTTGTGTTTTCCCTATTTCACATTGCACTTGTGAAATCAGATTCAAAACCACAGGTAGAGTCCGAACTGTGGGGCTTATCATCTTTCGAATGGAGCGCAAAAAGTTGAACTACAAGCATCTATTACCAGCCCCCTCACAACAACATTGTAGCAGCAGCAGCCCAGCAAGCATCGACCACTAGGGTAGCAGCAGCAGCAGCAACAGACCAACGAGCAACAACTATCAGCCACCAGCAACATAAGACCAGCAAGGCAGCGCTATTGCTCCAGTAGCAATCCAACATTAACCAGCAGACCAACTACCAAACAACACCAGTACCTCCCAACAGCATCCAAAAAAATAACAATGGCTGGGCAATGACAGATAGAAACAGCAGAAAACCATGTAGCAAGAATTTAATCTGCCAGGCGGAGAAGACTAGAGCAACTTGATCACTTTATTTGCCAGGTGGAGAACCTCAACAACAATACATATCAGCACATAAAGATGCAGCACACTAAAATTATATGCTCACCTCCACTAACTTGTTCAAGAACCACATACAATAATATGGATGTCTAGAACTGACAGGGGATATAAACCACCTGGATAATGGAAACTCAACCAATGTTGTTACAAACAAAAACAATAATCATCCAAGCCATCACAAAAGAAGCCACCAAGAAACATGAGGATAACCCAATTTCTCTGTAACCTATATTTCTCTGTAAACATACAAAAAAAAAAAAAAAAATCTATATAAAACAAATAATACAAACTAAACTTAACACAACATCATAACAATTAGTAATGTAACCAAATTCATATCAAATGCATTTCAATATCCCAAATTTTATTCAAATATCCAACAATACTAAACATAAGAATCCTAAAATGTGTCACTATATCCAACAATCCCAAACATAATAATTCTAAAAAGTATCTAAATATTCAACAAGATAACCTATAAAACGAAACAAAGAAAAATAAAATGAATGCGTACGTGTGAAACGACAAATTATCATATATTTAATGACCATATATATCACTACTGAACTACAAACATCCATCACCAACCTGTGAACAAAAGGATAAAAATATGAGTATTTTATCAATGCATTAACTTCAAAAATAATATTAAATACAGTTAAAATTAATTGAATTAATTAAACTTACTTCATTTTTAAGTGTAAAAACATGAGTATTTCATCTTTTTTGAATTAGTTAAAATTTGAGCCTAATTTCCAAACCAAAAGTTTCGTGCTCATACAGTGAGTTTTTACAAGTCACTTTTGTCCTTAATAAGGTGTTCAAATCAATTCATGGGCATTTTCATGATTATTGCATGGTTTTCTCTATTTTAAAGTTGAGGAGTTCAAAAAATGCAAGTTTGAGGTTAATTTTGAAATCGGGAGTCTAGTGCTTGTTTCGTGAGTTTATATAAAGTCACTTTGGTCCTTACTAAGCGTTCGAACTGATTATTGGGTATTTCTATGGCTAATTCAAATTTTTTGTGATTTTCTTCACAGAGTTTTGTATCCTATTTTAAACCTAAAGTGTTATGTTTTAGATTGTTATAGAAATGTATTGCATGTTAGGTTTATATAATTTTAAATTCTTGACACATGTTATTCAAGTTAAATAAAATAAATCAATTTAATGAGGTATCAAATTTACCTCTATTTTAACCAAGAGAAGTTTCATCCTCCCTTACACCCGATGCATCCTCTCCAATACTGTTGCTTGGAACTAATCCCAGAATGCTTGCTAGATCTACCAATTTTTTATAGCCAACATTTGAATAACAACTTGCATTGTACTCATGTTTTGAGCCTAGTCAAGTAACTGTTTTCTCTTGTTAGCTAATTGTTGTCGCTGGTCAACTAACTATTGTCAAAGAACAATCACTTCAGAGTTAGGAGCCTCAAAATGCATGGAAGATGAACTAGTGTCCTTGTAGATCTCATATCCCTTCAAGTAGACTGACCTCTTCCAAGTCTTCCTTGGAAATCTGCTCCTCGGATAATGGATGTGTGACATTAGGTTGAGACTGCTCAGTGATCTTTGAAACCATAGTGGCCTATGAATGAAATATAAGTAAGCTTAAAACAAAATATCAAAATGCAGGCATATATTATTGAAATTGAAATTGTTACGGCTACATGATATTCCCCAGCCGTGCTATTTATCCACACTTCCCCATGTCGGTGATGTTTATGGGTGTCCTTGAATGGTTTCGTAATAGTCGGTTTGCTTCCTTGTACCTTTCATTTCATTAGATTTTCTAGTCAAACAATAATTCTGTATTTATAATTTAATATGTTCAAATTTGTAAATCTACACTTACAAGTATATATGAACGCGATACAAACGATCTTGAGTCGCTCGTATGATTATACTTCACACAACCTCTTGCTTTCATCGCATTCTTTGACTTTTCCTACAAATAAAAACAAAAATAGGCAACATTAATTAATATACAAGGAGGATATTACTTTAGTAAATATTTTTATAAATACCATCCAATCGTCAGTTTCCCACAAATTGTCAATCATCCATCTCCAACCATCCTGTGTACAAGGATATAATGTATGACTTTTGAGGTCAAATACTTTGTCTTCTTTAAGGGATTTTGTACTGCGTATGTAATCTACTTTTCCATTCAGTGTATAATGTTTGGCACTTCTGATCAATAATACATCTCACTTCTACATCATTATTGTAGTCCCCAAATTCAAAAGTTTGTTGTGATTGGAAACAATAAAATTCAATATATTTTATATATCATTGCGATTAAGATAAATAACATGTTGAATATATAATACGTATAATTCAAATTACCCCAACTCTTGTAACAATGGACTCTCTTAACCCAAAGTCAATGGCTATCCATCCATCATTTTGGACTGTGGCATGAACTCGAATTTGTTGACCAAGAGTAGCTGCTAGTGGTGTGGCGTAATCCCTTCTATTGCTTTGGTCAAATAGTTAAGTGTAACAGGTATTCGATCACCACGTTCCTTTCTAATCTTCTTCGTATTCTTTCCTCAAGTCGGTTCTTGTACACGCTTCTTACCCAAAACTAGAATTAATGCTATTATGACCAAAATTTTATTCAAGTTAGTCGACATAAAACATGAATACACTAAATAAATATTAAGATATGAAATTGTCATTTCATTCAAGTGGTTATTTATTTCTCACCTCCACTGTTAGTGACAGTACATGGGCTCGAAAGGTGGTCAGGTTGAGTGGCTAAGGTAGGGAGCTGATCAAGCCTAGTATATAAAATAGGAAGATGGATAGGTTGGGTTGACACCTCTAGTGTGCTCTCTGAATGATTAACTTGTCCTGCTAAAGGTTGTCTCAGAAGAGTAAGTGTATCTTCATCAGGAGTATTTCTCTCTTTCCTAGGTGTTTGTAAAGCTATTAGGCAAGCTGCAGACCTACTTGTTTTCTCACCGGGACCCATATGAATATCCTGACATAATATAAAAATGAATTGTTAGTACATTTTCAATAATTTAAGGATGCTTATTAAAAAAAAGTTTCAAATAACTAGACATAACACAATTAATATAACAAGTGAAAAAATAGAGAAATTATTTTTTATACACATGTATTACCACAATCACTTGAGAATCAAATGGCTCATCATCATCACTTGAAGAACTTAGTCCTTCATCATCATCAAGTGGTTGATAGTCCTCGTCATTATCACGTTCTCCCACCTTTCTCTTTCCCACCCTAGAACTTTTACTATTGTCCTTTTGAATAGAACCAAACATTGAATTCTTGAGGGTCTTTATCCCTAGTGCATCAAATCTGATTTTATGTTTTTTAATTGTTTTTTTTTCTGTCCTTCTCATATTTCATCATCTTCTGGATCAAGCCGCTTGGCTTTAGAAATAATTTACCGTTTTTGGACATCTTTGCAACTATAGATATGGCACATAACTAAATGAAATAAAATGTGAAACAATGCTATGAAATTTAAAAAACAATGCCATGAAATGTAAACCAAGCAATTTATTATAAAATTATAACACTTGTCCATATAATAAAAAAAAACAAACACTACATATCATAATCTATATCAAGATCTATTTCAGGATCTACATCAACATCAGGTTGTCTATGTTGTTCATCATCTTCATCTTCATTATACTCTATCATTGTGTCATCCTCATCATCATTGTGAACTAAACTCTTTGCCATTCGTTGATCATTGAAAATGATCTCAAAATCCATATCATCCCTACTGTATTGAACATCATTATCTTGGATCACTACCCCAACACCATCGATGGTTTCATCCTGTTAAAAAGCATCATTAGAGACATCATCCCGCTTTGGTATATCCCATACTCCCTGATGCTTAATCCGTTCAATTACTCTCCAAGTTTTTCCTTTGTTGGTATCATTGACATAGAATACTTGTCTCACCTGACTAGGTAGAACGAATTGGTCATCTTTATACCAAAGTCTTGTAACATCAATACCTGTGACATGTTCATCGAAGTATATTCTATTCTTGTGACCAGTATACCATTCACATTGGAACAAAACCATTGTACCCCCATGCAAGTATTTCAATTCCAATATTTTGCACAAGTAGCCGTAAAAATTAATTTGGTTCCCATTTGGTCCCTTTCTACGACCAACCCACTATTTTGGCACGTACAATGATTTTCACGATTTCTAGTGTGGAATCGAATTCCATTGCAGATGCACCCAGAATAAAAGTCAATTACCAATCCAGGACCATTTGCTAATGATCACAATTCATTAGTTTCTTCAAGTGACCCTTTTGTTTGCAAATCATTCATCTACATAAAACACCATATAATAAGTGTACTGAGTTAATGTGAATTGAAACTTATTACATGAGTATTCAGTTAAGTTCTTTAGTATATCTTACATGGGTTTTGAACCATTTTGGGAACTTTTCTCATTGTACCTGAGTTATGTCATGTCCTTGTACATTACGTACAATATTCTTGTGCTCACTACCCAAGGAAATATGATACACGTAAGTAACTTAAAGAGTTTGAAATGAAATGGAATGATTATGCATAAACATAATTAAATTGAAATACATACTCAATATACGGCTCCACCTCAGAGCTATTGCACAACACAAACCAATGAGTCGTTTCTCGTTCATTCTGCATAGGGTCAAGAGTTCTTGTGATAGGTGAGAATAGACGAGCATTTTGGGTGAAGACCTCCATCCCGGGACCACGTTCACCACCATCATCATTTCGTTTGGGTTTATCAATCCCTTTTAAGTACATTGAACAAAAAGTAAGACACTCTTTGACAATGTATGCCTCAGCGATAGAACCTTTTGGATGTGCTCTATTACCAACATACCCTTTCAAAGTCCCAAGAAACCTTCAACGAAAATTGACAATGAAAATTATGCTTGTTGATGCAAGAAAATTATTCCTTTGCACAATAGGTTTTTATGGGTGGATTTTTGCACAATAGTTTACTTATAAAAAAAAATAATAAATAACCATATGTTCATAATGATTACCTTTCGATCAGGTACATCCATCGATATTGCACCGGTCCAGCAAACATGGCCTCACAAGGCAAGTGAATAGCCAAATGGACCATCATATCAAAGAAAGCTAGAGGAAAAATTTTCTCCAACTTGCAAAGTATAAGCATAATTTGTTCATCCATTTTTTTCCAAATCACTCTGCCTTAATGTTTTTTAGCATAGTTCTTGGAAAAAGTTGCCCAACTTAAATAGTGTTGTATAGATCTCCTTGTTGACAATACCACGCATGCCAATTGGAAGAAGTCGTTGAAGCAGGACATGACAATCATGGCTTTTCATGCCTGATAATCTTCCATTTTTAGAAGTCACGCATCTTGATATGTTTGCTGCATAGCCATCTAGAAGGAACGCCTTATCTTTGAGCCTCTAAACCCTCATTGTTTTGTGCTTGTTTTTGGACCAAACCTTAGTGCCTCTTGCCTGGAGGGAGGAAGGGCCTTGTCGGCCACTTTTGGCCCTTGTCGGCCACTTGAAGTGGTCGGTTGGCTAGGGGATATGGCCGACGGCCATTTTTCTCCTTTTTCAGATATTTTCTTTGCCAGCTGTGCCAGCTATTGATCAGTGATTACCATCTCCATACACATGTATGGAGGGATGAAAGCAAGCTTTTGGCTTGCATTTCTGTATAATGGGGGGTCTCTCCCTCATTTGAGAGGTTACACAATTTTATGAGCAAAATTTCCTCTTTCTCTCTCTCTCTCTCTAGAATCCTCTCCCTCTCTCCCTATTTTGTGCTTGAAAGTGAGAATTCTCTATACATTTGCACTAAGAACCTTGACCAGACATCTTCATCTTGGAGCTGAGGTTCTTTGGGGCCTTGTTTGAGCTTCTAAGGTTGGTTTTGGCTCAGAATTGTGGCTGTTTATTGCTGTGCTTCAAAGGTATAAGACTTACCTCTTTTAAGCTTTGTTTTAGTTGATTGCTTGGCCATCTTTTTACACTGTTTTGACTTGGTTTTTCAACCATAAAAAACTCTATTTTTAAGGTTTGAAAATGGTGGTTTGAGTCTTGTTGAGTTAGGGGGTGGTCTCATATTTTTGCTCTTTGGCTTGTGAAGCCTTTTGTACCATTTCTTACCACCTTTTCGTCAAACCTTTTGGCCCTTTAAACCACTAAAATTTAGAGTTATTTCAGTGGTAAAAAGTGTGTTTTGAAGTCCAAAAATGGAGGGGGTGGCCTCCTCCTCTCCTTGTGTCTCTCTTCCATGCCTAGTTAGCATCCTATGGTAGCTTGATTTTGTAACTTGTGTTAGCTTAATTCAAGCATGTTGTGGGCTCAGATTTGGCATGATTTAGCTCTGTTTTGGGCTGCTTTGATCATATGAACCATGTTTTGCATAGTTGTAGTGCAAATGCCTTCACTAGCTTAGTATTTTAAGGCCTCTAACATGTTTTGCATGAGATGGTTGCATGTTGTAGTGTCATTTAACATGTGATTTCAGTGTATATAGCTCTGTCACACTCTCACTTTTTTCACTCTTTCATTGCTTTTGGGAGTTGTGTTTTGAGTCTTGTTTACATGCCAACATGTGCGCATGTTTTTCTAGCTTTTTATGCTTCAATCTCAACATGTCTTAGCCATTGTTTTGGCATGTTTTAACTCTATCCAGGGCTGTTTTGGTCATTTGGGCTTGATATTGCATGCCTCTAGTGTAGTGCTCTTCACTAGTTTAGTGTTTATGGCTTTTGAACATGTTGTGCATGTGTTGCTTGCATGTTTTAGCACTATTTTTCATGCCATTTCATTACTAAAAGTCTGCAACCTCCCTCTTTTTAATTTGCTTTGAAAGTGGTCTTGAGCCCCTTGTTGGCTTGAGTGTGAACTTGAGGCTCTCATGCCTAATGGTATTAATCCTCCCTTGATGTTTTCTACTAACCAACAGCATGAGGTCTATTTCATGCTCAAGGCACTTGTGGCTTAACCCTCTTTCCAATTAGAGGACTCTCACTTTGGACTCAATCGATTAAAGGACTAATCGGAAATGTAAAATGTGTAAACAAAATGAACCAAGTAAAACTTGAGCAAGATAAGCATGTTGTGTTACATTGCATGTGTTTGGATCGGACATTAATCCAAACACAAGAAATGTGGGACGTTTCATACTCAAAGTGATGAAACGTGTCACGTTTCTTGGTCGCCGTCACCCTTGATCATGCATGATAGGGTGGTGGGCCTTTGAGTCTTATTTGTGCATTCATTAAGCTTGTACACTTGACTCTTCGGCCATCATGCATTGAAAATGCTTGATTGATGGCTTGAGAGCCAAGTGCCATACTCCTTTGAGCTTGAGAAATGATAATGAGGGTGGCAGTACACACATTCCTTGAAAAATACATTGCTTTGCCTCTGTTACTCTCTGTTGCAACAAAAACAGGAGTCTGGAAAAAGGGGTGGCCGACCGGCCACTTGAAGTAGCCGACCGGCCACATGAACTGGCCGACCGGCCACATGAACTGGCCGTCGAGCCACTAATCAATTTTTGTGCAAAAGTGTTCTTGTTTTGGAGCAGAGGCAATTTGGAATATTGGTACAATGTTCAGAGATCAAGGCGAGTGCAAAAAGAGGCAATCGGTGGCAAGGCGATGGATTTTTGGGAGGAAGCAACCGAGCATGCGTGTCTCCCTCGCCTTCGAGGCCATTTACTCACTTTAATTAAGTTGCTCTGGTTAGTTAGCGTAGCCAATTGTTTAATACAAGTGTTGTAATTAATTAGTTTAATTTGGTTTGTAATATTTTAGCTAGCTTAGAATAGTTAGTTAATTTATTTCAGTTGTAATAATTAGCTTAGCTTAGTGTAGCTTAGCTTATTTATTTGGACCCTCCTTCGAGAGGGCGCAATGTTGTAATAAGCGTGCGTGCGTGTGTGCATGTCTTCCAACCCCACGTTTTTCCCCCTTTTATTTATCCGCTTTCGATGGTTAGACTAGGGACACGTTTTGATTAGCATACCTTATGCTTGCATGCTTACATCATTCATTTGTATTGCATGCACCGAGGCTCGACGCATCATTCAAAGTGCATTGTATTTCAATACTTCTTTGAATACGTGTTTCAAAGCATGTTATCAAATTGTTGCATTCATATGCCATCTTAGATAGCCGAGCCTATTAGTCGCATTATTACATGTGTTGCATTAGGCATTTTGTATAGTTAGGATCATGCATATTTCTAACTAGCTTTTGTTTTGGCTCTTAGTAAACTGTAAGGTTTACACTTTAGCATACTTGCATGAGTGTGAGTGTTGCCATGATAGCATGCTTGCTATGAGGCTATGTGCTTACTTGATAATTGCATGAATGCCTGTGGTTGAAGGCTTTATTGTTTGAATTGGAACAATTCAACGAGTGTATGTTTTAAGCCCACTTTGCAAAGTGGCAAATCATCATGTTTTAAGCCCATCATGTTTGATGGCAAATCCACGTTTCAACCCACTTGAGGGTGGCACTTTCAAACCATTTTTGAAAACAAACATGAATTGAATTCGCTCCAATTCTTGCGATTTAGTCTATGCGTGCTTGTGTGTGTCACATAGTAAAGTTGGCTAATAATCAGAATAAGAACACATGTGTTTATAAAACAACATATCATGATCGTAGATGTGATAACCCTGTTCCGTAATTAGCTAATTGGTCCTTATTAAGAGTTTGATTATATGTCTGATATGATTTTGTGTGCCAACTATATGAATATATGTGGTTTTGAATTTCTATCTGTTTGCCGTAGGAATATCTGTTTGATTATCTGCTTTGGAAATTTAATTGAAGGCCTTATCGGCCTTAGAAACCAAAATTGACTGCGCCATTGGGATTGGCATAATTTTTGGAGCCTATGGTGAAATTTAATTGAAAATTGATCCAGATCAAATTAAACAGATTTAATTAATGGAATAGTGCCCAAGTATGTAATATTGATAAAATATGTTGAGTGAGAGCTTATAAAGGGCCATTATTCACCTCACTCCTCCCTTTTGAGTCATTCGGCTAAGATCAACCCTCTAGAGAGAGAGAGAGATCCGAATTAGAGAGAGAGAGTGTAGGAGATTGGGGTTTTGATCTTGAGGCTTGAAGATTTCTCAAGAAGCTTGAAGGTTTTGGAGTGTAACTCAAGAATTAAGCTTACATTGGGAAGATTGAGCTCCTAGGTGAGTAAATTCACGAGTTTGAACTTGTGATTTTGTGAATTAAAGATTAATTGGTGATCAAGAACAAGAGTTGTGCTATAACTGATAAATTTGAAGTTAATATGCACATGCATGTATAGGATCACCATGATTTTGCATAATCAAGCATGTATTAAGTTGAATGTGGAAAAATGAGTGTTAAAACATACATGCAAGCTTGTTTTTGTTGAGTTGCATGAGAATGGACACCAATTGCATTATTTGGAATAGAAATGAAGTCAAAGTTTACATGCATGCATGATTGAAGGGGTTATGAAATTAGTATGAAGTTTGAATGTATGGATTTTGATCATACAAAAAGAATGTTGATTAAATTTGAAGAATTGGACCATGATTTTGGAAGATTGGCTTTATATTGTTTACATCCATGTGTTATATGATGTATTTGCATATTTTTGGTGCCTTAGTTTGAGCTTAAAGCCTTTTGAATGTTAAATGTGAGCTCAAGAGCATTGCTGGAAAACCCAGAATTTTTGGTGTCCGCTCGAGCGGGGAAACCGTCGCTCGAGCGGGAAAAATGGGATCCCAACATTTTTGCAGACATGGACTTCCGCTCGAGCGGGGAAGTTCACGCTCGAGCGGGGAGCCATGTAGCGAGGCCTTCCGCTCGAGCGCCAAACTTCATGCTCGAGCGTATAAATGACATATCCAGTACTTTTGCAGACCTCATGGGTCCGCTCGAGCGGGGAAGTCCACGCTCGAGCGGGGACCCTGTTTTCTGAAATTTTGAAAAGGCATTATGTGTTCTGTTTTTCGTTCCCTTTCACTTCTAAGCACTCTTAGGCATACGTTGAGCATTGTAATTGAATTAAAGAGATAAGAATGAAGCCTAAAGAGGAATATGTGAATTAAAGAACGGATTGAATTATTTGTGACCCATATGTGTTATGTGATATGTAGGGTTAAACTCCAGGGCAAATCCACAAGCCAATCACTGTGAGTAATATCTGAAATATGTTGTTGTCCAATTGCTTACTTCTATGTAAGTTTTGTAAAGTTCATTAGTTTGAACAGTGGACAAAGTTTGATACGAAAGTTTGAAAGGCCTAAAAGGCCAGTTTGATATGAAAGTTTGAAAGGCCTAAAAGGCCAGTTTGATATGAAAGTTTGAAAGGCCTAAAAGGCCAGTTTGATATGAAGGTTTGAAAGGCTTAAAAGCCCAGTTTGCTATGAAAGAATGATTGGGCCGAAGGCCGATTGACATGAATGATTGCGCTGAAGGCCGATTGACATAAATGTTTGGGCCAAAGGCCGTTTTGACACAAATGAAAGTTTGACATGCATGAATTGGCCAGAGGCCAGTTTGACACGCATGAATGGGCTAGAGGCCAGTTTGACATGCATGAATGGGCCAAAGGCCAGTTGAACATGCATGAATGGGCCAGAGGCCAGTTTGACATGAATGAATGTTGAATGGGCCAAAGGCCAGTTTGACAAATGGAAGATAAATGGGCCAAAGACCAGTATGTTTGGAACTACAGTCACTTGACTTAAATTGTGTATATATATATGTATGTTAAATTGAAATATGAATTGGGCCCAAGGCCATTTGAAGCATGTTGTTCTATATACCGTTTGTATAACACTTTTATTTGATCTTATTCACTGGGCTATCGCTCACGCTCATTTATGTGTTTGTAGGTGAGCGAAGAGAAGTCCAAACCAAGCCCCAGTGAAGTCTGTATGGAACAACTAAGGTTTTGAAGAGTCAGCCCTTGTGTTTCACGCACGAGACACGTCTTCGCCCTTCTGCCATTCTATGTTATTTTGTCATGTTGGCGAGGACTTTGGTGTACGTCTATATATAGCTTTGTTTTGGCTTACTTAGATTTGGATGATCCTGTCTGTATAGAACTTTATGTTACTATACTTTCTGTTGTGAGTTATTAACATATATATGTATGGAATGTTATGATGTGCATAAGCACGGCTCTATGGACAAAGTTTTAAAATTACTTCCGTTTGGCCCCCGTTAACTCTGTTAAAATACGTCTGGTTTGGTTTGAGGCCATAGGTAATCTCATGATTACTGGCCGGTTATGTCCTTAACCCATGGGGGCGGGTTCGGGTCATGACAGAGTGGTATCAGAGCACGAGTTAATAACTCACACACTTGTCCAAAAGAGCAATAAGCGTCTAGAAAAGATCTAGGATGCATTCATGTGATAAGTATGAAATTGGAAGCATCGAGAATGTGCTTAAATGTTTTGATATGAATAGTTATGTGTTATAAGCTGTGATCTGCTTGCATTGTAAATTATTTGAATATATATGCTCTTTAGTATATGCATACCTGTGAATCTTCTGTATAAACCATAATGCAAGTTTAATCAAATGTTGAGAACATGTGATTATATGAGATATGAATTGTTGCACTAGTGTGTACAACAAGTTTGTTTTGTTATAATGCACATACATGAACATATGAATCATGAAAAGTTGCCTATGTGCATTCGATTCTGCCAATGGGTGTCTATGTGAAATATGAACATGATTTGAGTATATAATTACCTAGTAAATGTTTAGCATGCGATATCTGATAAGCGTGCAATCATCTATTGCGTATGTGATTAAATGTGTCTTGACTATACATAAAATGAGGATATAACAATGTGCCTATGTGCGAATGTACGCATGTGTATCTGTGTTTATTTATTTTTTATTTTTTTATTCTTTTGTATTGGGCATCCCAGTGTTTGGCAAGGCTTAATAAGAGTTTGTGTAGAACATGGATAAAGTAAGGGCATACGAGTTGGTAGACCCTTTCACAGCCCAACTTGATAGTCTTGAAGGAATAGTACAAGAAATGGCAGAGATCTTAAGACAACAACGTTAGTTGCCGCTACGGCAAGAACCTTGCCACCACCAGTGTAAGAAACACCAAGGAGTTTGTTATCAGATCTCTGGGGCTCGTTATAGGTGTGGCAGAGTGGACCATATGGTAAGGAACTGTCCCCGAACTGAACAAAATGTGAATAAATCTTTTGCCTCAGCTAGATTCGTACCAATGGTAGGAATTGCTAGTCAAGATAGAGTAATTGCACTCGTCTCAGAGAGTACTCAGAATGCTGCAACCGTTATTCTAGGTATCTATACTATTTATAAACGAATGCCTATATGTGATTGATTCTGAATTAGTGCATGTGTACACCTTTGCTTGGGGTATTGTTTGATTCGGATCAGCATGTCCTTTCATTTTTGCTGTCTGTGTGTTTGGATTGGTTAGACCCACAAGATCGAGACTATATTTATTGAATATTTATGTGCTCCATTTGGGAAATTGTGAAATACGTATTGGGATATTGATTGACTCTATATATGCACATATACATCCAAACCTATGCCTAGGGTGATTTGTTATATTACTGTCTTCAATGACTAAACCACTGGAATTATGACTCTGTAATTGTGTAACCGAGTTGAGCACCCTAAATGACGAACTTTGTAATTGTGAGACAATGTATTTTGATTGGTAGAGAATTGACTGGATTATGTGACTATACTGGGTCCGACTCATAAACCTATGTTTTGTGACTAATTTAGAACTTTTGTGTAACAGACCCTATCTTATGCACAACCAAGGAACTTTGTTTAATGTGCTACTATGCACCATGTGCTTGCATGTAAGACTTATTTGCGAACTTCCGTATTGGTTATGATACCTGCCTTCTGATATGAATAATTGCACGCTTATGTAACTACACCGGAACTTATGTGGACAATGCCATATTGTACATGATTTGAAATACTTTGATATGAACAGTTGTGATGAATGACTCTGATATGACTTTGAGAACTGATGAACTTAGGACAATTGTGAAACTATCAACCATGTACCTAAGCAAATGGAGTATGCCTTACAGAACCGAATGTACCCTATTTGAGAAAACTTTTATCTGATTCGATCCGATGGAACCTTTGTCTGATATTGCCTTGTTAGAACCCTCATTGGATGTGATTTGATGGGACCTTTGTTTGATTTAATTTGATAAGACCTTTGCCTGGATCGATTTGGTAAAACCCTCTATCTAATTTGATTTTGTAAAGGGAGATTAAAGATTGCTTGTAAATAAATAGCCAGATTATTCTTGACAGAAAAACTGATAGACCCAAAACTTGAATCCGTTTGGAATACTTGACTTATTTGAAAGACCTTTTGTGGGCTATCAACAGATTGATCTAACCATGAACACCATTGAGAACAGACCTTCCACTATTGGGACATATATGTTATAAATGAATATAATTGTACAAATCTCGTGATTGGGTGTCTTAAGGAACGATGTTTCTGAATTACCATATTCTTGCTTATTTGACGCTACGAAAGCCGATGACAACAGATTGATTTGATTGTAAACAGTACTGAATATTTATCCTCGACTAATTAGAATATGTTTCGTATGTTTGCTTCAGTGCTATCGGATTTTGGGAAATCAGGTTATGGTAAGTGGTATTGTGGTTGCTTGGATGACATTCTTGAGACGTCCTTTCGTGCTAGGGGACGTTAAGTCTATGTAGCACCTTTGTTGAGATATCTCTTTTGCCACCGACGGTTTTGTACGGGTGGGTTTGTTTAATCGATGTCGAGTCGGCCACCGACGGTCGTGAATGGGTGTGCTTTGATTCCGAGACGATTATTCCTTTGTTTTGTCCAAAATGTCATCCTTTGGTATTATGTGGATATTATTAGCATCAAAGGAGCTTTGAAAAACCCTGATTATCTGAAAGTGTGTGAATTCAGTACGCTTTGTGTAAATAACTGCTCAGTGCCATTATGTTCTGTAATTGGGGTTCTGGGGATGTGTAAATTGTGCTTAATATGTGATTGACTCCCTTGATATTGTCCTTGACATCATGGGGATTTGTATATGCATTGCCTTATGTTTTTGACGATTATCAGGTAATATGGAAAGCCTCGATAGAACAGGGGATTGAATGTGGACTGAATTGTAAACCGTAAACTGTTGAATGAATTGAGGACACGTGTATTGTGTTAGAAATTGATTGCTTCGATGCTACCTTTGTTGATTCGGGAATCAATATCTAGATCCACTTCATATTCCTGAAGACTTTTGGTTAACCTTGGATAACTGTGATGAGTCACTAAACTAAGTACTGAATTGGGTTGTGAATTGCAGAATTATTGAGAAATGAATTGAACTTCTGTGACAAGAAATGGATCAAACTTCTATGGTAAGGTTAGTTGGCATTTGAAACAAATATTTTGGCGACCTATTGTGAAGAAGGAAATTGTTGAATTTGTGTCTGAATGTTTTCTGTGCAAACGAGTCAAAGTTGAATAACAGATACTGGCAGAACTACTGCAACCTCTCTCTATTTCAGAATGGAAATGGAAATAAATGACTACGAAGTTCATTGTGGGGCTACCTTGAGCACCCAAGGTATAAGTCTCGTTTGGGTTATTGCATGAAGAATTACTAAGTTCGCTTATTTCTCCTTGCAAAATTTTGTATGGTGCTTGTAGACTAGCCACTGTTTACATCGATAAGATTGCTCGTTTGCATGGGGCCCCAGTATCTAATGTTTTAGACAGAAATTCTAAAATGTGTTTGAATTCTGACAAGCCTTCAAGAGGCAATGGGGACTGAATTATGATTCCGCGCTGTTTTCCATCCGCAAATTGAGGTATAATCAAAAAGAACTTTTTAGATTTTTGAAAGGAATACTCCAAAAATATGCATTAGATTTTACAGGGAAGTTGGAAAGATCTATCCATCATTGGCAGGCCTTGCTTATGATGACAGCTTACACTCTAATTCGGTGCGACACCATACAAGTCTTGTATGGAGGGAAAGGTAAGTCTCTGACTGATTGAGAACAGAGTGTTGCTTAATTTTGAGAATAAGCAGTAAATGACTATCGAAAGGGATTGGAACCGTTGAATGAAAGGTGTTCCGAATTGTTTTCGACTAAAGGTGAAATAAGTTTGGAGGACCAAACTTCCTAAAGGGCGGAAGACTGTGATAACCCTGTTCCATAATTAGCTAATTGGTCCTTATTATGAGTTTGATTATATGTCTGATATGATTTTGTGTGCCAACTATGTGAATATATGTGGTTTTGAATTTCTATCTGTTCGACGTAGGAATATGTGTTTGATTATCTGCTTTGGAAATTTAATTCAAAGGCCTTATCGGTCGTAGAAACCGAAATTGACTGCGCCATTGGGATTGGTGTAATTTTTAGAGCCTATGGTGAAATTTAATTGAAAATTGATTCAGATCAAATTAAACAGATTTAATTAATGGAATAGTGCCCAATTATGTAATATTGATAAAATATGTTGAGTGGGAGCTTATAAAGGGCCATTATTCACCTCACTCCTCCCTTTTGAGTCATTCGGCTGAGATCAACTCTCTATAGAGAGAGAGAGAGAGAGAGATCCGAATTAGAGAGAGAGAATTTAGGAGATTGCGGTTTTGATCTTGAGGCTTGAAGATTTCTCAAGAAGCTTGAAGGTTTTGGAGTGTAACTCAAGAATTAAACTTACATTGGGAAGATTGAGCTCCTAGGTGAGTAAATTCACGAGTTTGAACTTGTGATTTTGTGAATTAAAGATTAATTGGTGACCAATAACAGGAGTTGTGCTATAACTGATAAATTTGGAGTTAATATGCACATGCATGTATAGGATCACCATGATTTTGCATAATCAAGCATGTATTAAGTTGAATGTGGAAAAATGAGTGTTAAAACATACATGCAAGCATGTTTTTGTTGAGTTCCATGAGAATGGACACCAATTGCATTATTTGGAATAGAAATGAAGTCAAAGTTTACATGCATGCATGATTGAAGGGGTTATGAAATTAGTATGAAGTTTGAATGTATGGATTTTGATTATACAAAAAGAATGTTGATTAAATTTGAAGAATTGGACCATGATTTTGGAAGATTGGCTTTATATTGTTTACATCCATATGTTATATGATGTATTTGCATATTTTTGGTGCCTTAGTTCGAGCTTAAAGCCTTTTGAATGTTGAATGTGAGCTTCAAGAGCATTGTTGGAAAACCTAGAATTTTTGGTGTCCGCTCGAGCGGGGAAACCGCCGCTCGAGCGGGAAAAACGGGCTCCCAGCATTTTTGCAGACATGGACTTCCGCTCGAGCGGGGAAGTTCACACTCGAGCGGGGAGCCATGTAGCGAGGCCTTCCGCTCGAGCGCCAAACTTCATGCTCGAGTGTATAAATGACATATCCAGTACTTTTGCAGACCTCATGGGTCCGCTCGAGCGGGGAAGTCCACGCTCGAGCGGGGACCCTGTTTTCTGAAATTTTGAAAATGCATTATGTGTTCTGTTTTTCGTTCCCTTTCACTTCTAAGTACTCTTAGGCATACATTGAGCATTGTAATTGAATTAAAGAGATAAGAATGAAGCCTAAAGAGGAATATGTGAATTAAAGAACGGATTGAATTATTTGTGACCCATATGTGTTATGTGATATGTAGGGTCAAACTCCAGGGCAAATCCACAAGCTGATCACTGTGAGTAATATCTGAAATATGTTGTTGTCCAATTGCTTACTTCTATGTAAGTTTTGTAAAGTTCATTAATTTGAATAGTGGACAAAGTTTGATACGAAAGTTTGAAAGGCCTAAAAGACCAGTTTGATATGAAAGTTTGAAAGGCCTAAAAGGCCAGTTTGATATGAAAGTTTGAAAGGCCTAAAAGGCCAATTTGATATGAAGGTTTGAAAGGCTTAAAAGGCCAGTTTGATATGAAAGAATGATTGGGCCGAAGGCCGATTGACATGAATGATTGGGCCGAAGGCCGATTGACATAAACGTTTGGGCTAAAGGCCGTTTTGACACAAATGAAAGTTTGACATGCATGAATTGGACAGAGGCCAGTTTGACAGGCATGAATGGGCCAGAGGCCAGTTTGACACGCATGAATGGGCCAGAGGCCAGTTTGACACGCATGAAAGTTGAATGGGCCAAAGGCCATTTTGACAAATGGAAGATAAATGGGCCAAAGGCCAGTATGTTTGGAACCATAGTCACTTGACTTAAATTGTGTATATATATGTATGTTAAATAGAAATATGAATTGGGCCCCAGGCCGTTTGAAGCATGTTGTTCTATATACCGTTTGTATAACTCTTTTATTTGATATTATTCACTGAGCTATCACTCATGCTCATTCATGTGTTTGTAGGTGAGCCAAGAGAAGTCCAAACCAAGCCCCAGTGAAGTCTGTATGGAACAACTAAGGTTTTGAAGAGTCAGCCCTTGCATCTCACGCACGAGACACGTCTTCGCCCTTCTACCATTCTATGTTATTTTGTCATGTTGGCGAGGACTTTGGTGTACGTCTGTATATAGCTTTGTTTTGGCTGACTTAGATTTGGATGATCCTGTCTATATAGAACTTTATATTACTATACTTTCTATTGTGAGTTATTAACATATGTATGTATGGAATGTTATGATGTGCATAAGCACGGCTCTATGGACAAAATTTTAAAATTGCTTCCGTTTGGCCCCCGTTAACTCTGTTAAAATACGTCTGGTTTGGTTTGAGGTCGTAGGTAATCTCATGATTACTGGTCGGTTATGTCTTTAACCCACGGGGGCGGGTTTGGGTCATGACAGTAGAGGCCGATCTTTGATCAAGCAAGCGGGGGTGCTCATTTCAGGACCTTTCCCTCTCATACCCAAGTTCCCGAGCCGAGGCAACTTTGGTGATGACGGACACGTGGCCTTTGGCACGAGTCAGGGTTTCCTAAATTTCACGAAAATAAAATATTTAGGTGGCGACTCTGTAATCTGGCAAAGCAGTCTAGTTTTAGCATTATTTGATTTAAAATCTGATTTTCCAAAAATGATTTTCCGGATTGGACTCTTTGGTGTTTATCAATCTCACATTACACTTTGTGAGATTAGATTCAGAACCGTGACAGGAGTCCGAACGGTAGGACCAATTCGAGCTCTCCGAGAGGGGGGCATGAAGAAAGTCAAGCTACAATAACTAATAGACTTCAAGAATTCACAAAAACCATCTATTTGTCAAGCATCCAATGTGTAGATTGCTCGAAGCTTGATAACGGATCTATTATCTTTTCTTTGTAGATGCAATTCTTGCTTTATACCCATTTCTTGCAAATCATCACGTGCTTTGTATGTGTCCTTGTTTTTCCCGTCTATGGCCAACATCGTCCCATAAAAATTTTCACAAATATTCTTCTCAATGTGCATGACATCAAGATTGTGTCAGAGCTTTAGTTTATTCCAATATGGTAGCTCCCACGTTATGCTTTTCTTTGTTCAATTCAATTCTTCAGACTCTCGTGGTCTTTTCTTGTTGATAGGATCCATTCCAAACATGACTTCCTGCAATTAATCCAATTGAGCTGTTACTTTTTCAACCAATAAATCCAAGGATTTCTTCCTAAGATCAGTTAAACCATCAAACTTCTTGTCCTTCCTCCAACAATGGTTATCAAGCAAGTAAGCTTACTGACCCACCCACCCGATCTTACTAATCAACCCACGTGATAACGGATTATCATTTCAAGGAGGGCAAGCCAAATAACCTTTAGTGAGAACCCATTATCACGTGGAGGCATCATAAGTCATCACACCATTCTCCCATAACTCCTTCAACTCATCAATCAATGGCCTTAGGTAGACATCAATATCAGTCCCTGGTTGATTACATCCAGGAATAAGTAAGGACATCATGAAAAATGGGGCCTTCATACATCTCCAAGGTGGGAGGTTATTGGGTATGAGTAGGATAGGCCACATGCTATAATAAGTGCTCATGTTCCCAAAGGGTTGAACCCATCGGTGACTAGGCCCAACCAAACATTGCGAGTCTCCTAGGCAAACTCTGGATAATGCAAATCAAATTTCTTCCACTCTTTATAATTAGCCAGATGCCTCCCTACACCATCATCAACACGGTTATCACTATGCCATCTCATGTCTTTAGCCATCTTCCTAGACATATACAATCTTCTCAACCTAGTTGTCAATGAGAAGTAACGTAATATCTTGTGAGGGATCTTCTTACCCTTGCTATCATTTACTCTATACCTAGGCACTTGACATGTGGGACATTTTTCCAAGTGAACATTCACCTTCTAGAATAGTACACAATCGTGTTTACATGTATCGATGAGCTCGTATCCCAAGCCTAAGTCATGTAGTAACTTCTTGCACTCATAAATTGACCATGACACCACATGGCCTTATGGTAGGAATCGCCTTTGTATCTTTAAAATCTTGTCAAAAGACTTATTGCTCCATCTATTTTCTACATTCACATGTAGCATCTGAATAACAAATGATAACAAAGTATCTGAGTTTTTGCAACCTGGGTAGAAGCAACATTGGGAAGCATCTAACAATTTATCAAAGTTTTGTACATCCTCTCTTTCTAAAGTATCACCCTCCATAAAATCCCCCCTCTAATAGTCCCCTATTTGTTCATCATATTCATCTTGATCCTTATCATATTCACCATTGCTTTCATCAAGGTTATTGTGCTCTGGAAGTTCACCATGTACTAACCAAGTGGTGTATGATACTATCATCCCACTTATGAGCAAATGAGCCTTCACAATATCATACTCCTGCTTGTAAAAGTTACAACAATTGATGCATGGGCACTTAATCTCTCTAGCGTCACCCAAATGAGCCTTTGCAAATTCAATAAATGAGTTCACCCTATCTACATATGGCTAACAAATCTGTTAGAAATTAACATCCAATTCCTGTCCATATCTGATCATAAGATAGTAGTTGATACCAATAGGGCACAACCTTTATTTTTTTTTTATTATTTTTAAACATAAAGACAAAGTAGTTAATATTATTGTAGAGTGACACATCATCGTCAATAAAGGTGCATCTATCTATAGGCGTATTTAATTTCGTATCAAGGTTTCGACCAACAAATCCTTTAAAATTCTATTCTATATGCACACGTTATATATTAAGTTTAAGTGTTTTTTTACATTTATCAACCGAAAAAAAAATGTTTTTTTATTTTACATTCCTAAACTTACTGATGAATTGGATAAGTGTCAAAAGGAAAGTGAAGTAGCAATAGCAAGCCTAAGCCTATGTTGTAGACAAAAATGAAGCCTTAAGAAAACAACACATAGAACTAAAAGAAAACTGTTGCCCCTAAGGCACCAGGACAACCATAGAACAAAAGCAACAAACAATAAGACAAACTCAGAAAAAATAAATTCATCGTCTATTTGGTTTGGATTTTCAAAATAATTTATAATTAGATGTTTTAGAAGAGTGCAAAATTTGAAATTTTGTTTGGTTGTATATTTTGAAAATAGTTTTTATAAATTTGAAATTCAAAATTTATTTGATTTTGGAGTTTCAAAAAACAATTTTTAAATTTTAAACTTAAATTAAATCAAACCATTAAAATCCTACCCCCAAAAAAAAACCCCATATATTAAACCCATATATAGTGTATCATTTATTTTTGAGTGGGGAGCATTCAAACTATTTAGAAGCAATGAAAAATGAGAACAATAATGCTTATCTAAGTTGAATTTCCTTGTGGATTTAAAGATGAATTCATCTAAGTTGAAGGAGGTGCTTTTCTCCTTTCATGCTTATCTCCATTCAAATTGAAGAGCTATATAAGACTGAACTTGGATCTGCAACCCTTGAATTATCAAATTATGGCCCTAGTAATTCCTAAATGTTGTTGCAAGCCACTAGCATGCATGGTTTGCTCTATCACAGGTATGCTATTTAGCCCAAGTTTGTTTTACATTGATAGCACCCACTTTTATTAGTAATAGACAATGAATGAGTCACTTCAGATGTCTTATAAATTTTCAATTATCAGAAACACCACTAAAAACAATATCATATGATTTTCAAACTAGCTAATAATTTTACATTTCAAATTGCATAACAGTTAAAAAAATAAATTAAAAAAAAAAAAAAACCAACTACAATCAAATTACACCACAAAACGGACCCTATGCTAGCACATGACCCTTGAGGAAAAAGAAGCACATGACCCTTGAGGAAAAAGAAACCATTACTTGACTTTAGCCTTTTAGCCAAACAAAAAAAGCAACCAAACTCAACATACAAAGTAGCAACAACTAGTAAGAAACCCAACATATAGCTGCCATGTCTCCAAAGCAAACTAGCAAGAACAGAGCATACCAAATTCAGGAGAATATTCCCAAAAAACCAAACGTATAGTTGGTGAGACCAGCACACAAATGAATAAAATACATAAAAACACTTCAGCGAATTGAAAACAAAGAAACAAAACCACCCAATCCCTATCTACATTTTCCCCACTCTTTGATTATCAAATTATGGCCTTGGTAATTCCTAAATGTTGTTGCAAGTCGTTAGGCTATGTTTATGAGGTGGTGGGAAGGTTGCATTTTATGGCTGCTGTTGTATTTAGTGTAGGCTATGTTTGGGTAATTGAGGGGGTATCAGTTGGTGTTTTGGTTGGGGCTTGGAAGTATAGCTTGGGGCTTGGAAGTCTAGAAGTGTAACCAAGTTGCTATTGCTGCTAGATGCTGCTAATGTTTATGGATATATTTCTGCTGCCAGTTGATGGCAATTGTTGTTGCCAGTTGCTGCTGCTACTACAGAGCTGCTGCTAGTTGCTACTACGACTACAAAGCTGTGTTGGGCATTGGGTGTTTATTTGTAGCTTTGGGGATTGTTTTACCTTGGAGATATTCCGTTATTTCTATTATTTTCTTTCTCTTTATTGGCTAATTGATTGGACCCTCTCCAATCTTGGGTTAAGTGCTTGTATATGATTGAGCTAGCTCTTCGGTGCCAACCTAATTGAGATTATTGAGTTTAGTCATCATGCTTGATGCACTTCCCCACTTTATTGATGTAAGTTCTTCACTTGTATATAACTTTTTCATCAATAAAGTTTCCTTTTTATTTATTAACAAAAAAAAAAAAAAAAAAAAGCAACCAAACTCAACACGCACAGCAGCAACAACCAGCAAGAAACACAACATATAGCTGCCATGTCTCCAAAGTAGCTGCCATGTCTCCAAAGTAAGCTAGCAAGAACAGAGCATACCAAGTTTAGGAGAACATTCCCAACAATTCCCAACAAACCAAATGCATAGTTGGTGAGACCAGCACACAAATGAATAACATACATAAAAACACTGTGACGAATTAAAAACAAAGAAACAAAAACCACCCAATCTCTATCTACATTTTCCCCACACTTGGATTATCAAATTATGGCCCTACATTTTCCCCACTCTTGGATTATCAAATTATGGCCCTGGTAATTCCTAAATGTTGTTACAAGTCAATAGCATCCATGGTTTGCTCTGTCACAGGTCTGTTATTTAGCCAAAGTCTGTTTTACAATGGTAGCACCCACCTTTATTAGTAATAGACAATGAATGAGTCACTTGAAATATCTTATATATTTTCAATAATCAAAAACACCACTAACAATATCATATGATTTTCAAACTACCTAATAATTTTACATTTCAAACTGCATAATGGGTTTTAAAAAAAAAAAAGAAAAAGGAACAAACAAACAAACAACAACAATCAAATTACACCACAAAACAAACCCTATGCTAGCACATGACCCTTGAGGAAAAAGAAACCATCAGTGGTTACTTGACTTTAGCTTTTCAACCAAACAAAAAAAGAAAGCAACCAAACTTAACACACATAGCAGTAACAACCAACAAGAAACCCAACATATTGCTGCAATGTCTCTAAAGCAAACTAGAGATACAAAACTAAAAACCAAAAATCCATAGTTGAAAATTTTGAATGGCTTTGAATTTATTCGTAACACTTATTCAAACTCAAATTGTATGCCTTGAATCCAAAAAAAAAAAAAAAAAAAAAAAAAAAAAAAAAAAAAAAAAAACTAGGACTCTAACATGAAGAAGAAGAAGAAGAAGAAGAAGAAGAAGAAAAAAAACCTAATCACGTTGAAAAAACACCTAACCAATTGGGTGTCTTTAAAATGTTCTTCAGGTGATGAGATCCAAATGAGAGAAAACAACCAACAGGGTCTCAACATTTACAAGAAATAACAATAACCCATAAAATTTTTCAAGTTTCTTGACTGGAAGAGCAGTCACAGAATGCGTAGATAGATACAGTAGTGAAAGAAGTAAAAATTGACAAACCTAAATTCAGTTAAGAAATTAAGAGACAGAGAGAGAGAGAGAGAGAGAGAGAGAGAGAGAGAGAGAGAGAGAAGTAGGGGAAGTGAGATACAAAGCAAAAAGAGAACAAACTTATAGGGGCAGATTGAAGCATCGATGGTCTCGCAAAGCAGCAACAAACAGCGAAAACTTGACGATCAACAAACGTCTATACGAGTGTATGATTGTGAGGGAAAGAGACCTATGAATTGTGCGAGAAGGCTGTGCAAGAGTGAAAAGTGTGGAGAGTGATGAGGGGGTTTACCTATTCTAGGAAAAAAAAAAAAAAAAAAAAAAGGGAATTTTAAGAGGGAAACTTTACACAGCCTTTGTTTTCTAGAGGGAAACAACAATTTGTAAAGGCAGATCACCAAAAAAACAAAATAAATAAATAAATAAAAGCAAAAAAATAAAAATTTTAGAATTTTTCTGAAAAAATAAAAAATATATTTTAAATTTTTTAAAAATTACTTATGACCTCCTAAAAGATAAAATTATGCAAATATAATAAGTATTTTTATTTTTATTTTTATTTTTCACCAAATTATTTTTTAGCTTTTTAGGAAACAAAAATCTAAAAACAATTTTCTAAAAATAAAACCAAACATATTGAAATTGATTATCTAATCACATTCTTTGGAAAAATTTAGATTATCTCAAATTAGCCATCTCAATTTAAGAGTGTGTTTGGGCTAAATGGGTTCATTTTGTGATCTAATTGGATGATCACTTTCATTTTAAAATTCAATAACTAGAATATTTAAAACTCTTTGAAAAGTTATAATAAAAACACTAATCACGAAATCACCTCGTTTCACTAGCAAAATTTGTACTGACGAATAGTGTTGTTGTCGCTAAATGTTTAACTCTTTGCCCACACCAACTTGTCGTCGTCAAAAGTAAGCACACTAATAGCAACGCTTATTGTGTTGCCAAAAAAAAGCCTCATGGCTAAATTTTTTTGAAATTTTGGCACCAACCAATAATTTTGGTGCTTAGTGAATGTTATGTTTTTTTAGTGACGGTAGTAAATTGTGTTGGTAAAGGTCTACTTTTACCAATGAAATTTATCACTATGTCGCCAAAAATATACTTTTAGCTATGAAAAATTGACGTCGTCGCCAAAAGTGCAATTTCTTGTAGTGATTGTTCCATCTACCCAACTAATGAATCAATAGGGAGGATTGGTTGATGTTATGGGACAACAGTTAATGTATACAATAGAAAGGTAGGCAACATCCTTTTTGGATCAAATAAGCTCCTATTAACCACTTGTCATAAGACAGGCTGAGGAGAACATAAACTTACTTCAGCAGAGATTGGCTCGACATAAACAACCTATGCAAAGTAATGGACAAAATAATGGGCAAACTAGTGGTCAAACTAATAATCAAAATCGTGAGAGACCATCACTTGTGCCTCAATCCTGGTACAAAGCTCCTCCTAGGTCATTGATAAGTCAGAGCATACCTATGCCTACTAGCAAAACCATACACATTGGTGCGTCAAGGCTGACACAAGGAAATGGCATGCAAGTGTTTTCAAATCCTGTGTTTGAACCCATGCCTGGCACACAGGTATTCATTAATCCTGTGTTCGAGCTTACACCTAGGGGGTTAGAAGGAATTACTATAGTTGGAAGCGAAACAACACATGTTCCTCCTCCAGTAATTCCCTTCGCAACACCTTTTGTGGGACAAATGCCTGCTCCAAGGAGGCAACCATACCCAAAACATCAACTAGCACAATAGGGACAGCCCATCCCCATCCCCCAGGGACAACCAATCCCAAATGTGCCTTTACATGGACCAAGAAAGCCTCAAGCACAAGGAGTTCCTCCAAACCCTGTGTTTGCTCCTCCAAACCCTGTGTTTGCTCCTCCAATAGTGGACTAGCCAGCATAGAATGTTGTACGTAGAGACCAAATTGCTGACATTGTCAGGGAAATTTGTGACTTATGGCCCAGAGGGTCCAGACCCCTGTTTACAGAAAGCCTTACCCAGAATGGATAGATAGGTTGCATAAATACCCAAGGGAGTATAAGATACCAAACTTTGTCCTCTTCTATAGAAATGGAAACTAATCAACTGTTAAACACATTGCTAGATTTACAGGACAACGTGGTGGATTTACCAATAATGATTACATGAAATTGAGACTACTTCCAAACTCTTTAACTGGGGTGGTACACAAACCTTACACATGGTTCTATTCAAACTTGCCAACAAATGGAAAGAGTGTTTCATGCCCAGTTTTTTCAAATAGAGCCTGAAGTATCTATGGCAGACTTGGCAAGGTTCAACCAAATGCCTGATGAGAATGCTACTCAATTAATTGCTAGATGCAAAAGAGCACGAAATAAATGTAGGGTCATATTACCAAAACCCGAATTTGTGAGGTTAGCGCAGAATGGGTGAGAGTTCAAGCTTCAAAAGAAGTTTGGCTCTATAGAGTTTCGAGATCTAGTAGAATTAACGTCTAAGGTCACCAGATATGAAACTCTACTTGAGGAAGAACAAGATCGAAGTAATGCATCCTACAGGATCTATCATAGAGACCCTAATTTTGAAATTAATAGGAAAAGAGCCTATGATTTGCGAAGCATTAATTTAGAAGGATACTTCCATTGATCAGTAATTTAAAAAGAAAGACCTTCACAGGAAATATTCTTTTAATATATCAAAAGTAGATGACATATTTGATCATTTGCCTACAACACATTTTCTAAAATTGCCTAAGGGAGTTAAGATTCCAACTTCAGAAGAAATTAAAAGCAAAATATACTGTAAATGGCATAACTCTTGGTCCCACTCAACTAAGAATTGTATTTTTTTTAGATAGAATTCAAGAGCAGATTCGAAAATGAAGACTGAAATTTCCAGCCAAAGCGGGAAAGGAAAAAGGGATAGATATTGATCCGTTTCCAGAAATCAGAGAAACGGCAGCCCAATGTTGGCGTACCAGACTTCCTTGCCCAAAAAGTGGAGAATAACCTCTCCTTGAAAAAATTGGATGAGGTCAACGTGCAAATGCATGTTGCCAGCCAAACTGCATTTAAGAAGAACACACAAGGTTCACCAATAAGTGGGCAAAGCTTCGTGGGCCAAGAGGATGATTCCAGCGAAGAAACTTTAGATGATGACTCACTCGAAGCCGCTGTTATATAGTGAATGTGTCCCAGGTGCAGGCTGAGTTACAAATGGCTAAAAAGGCTTCCAGTTGATGGGAAGAAGTATTACAAAAACATATAGAAAGCTTGTAGGCCAATCAGCACATACAACAAGAGGGCATACCCAAGTGGTTTTAGCCAATAACCATCCTTGGTTGGGCCACCTAACGCCAAGAATCTGTCAAGAGATAAGAGACCTCTGTATGAAACTAGACCATCAAACTACTACAGGATGGCCAGCAAGCCTATAAGTAAGCCTGAACTTGGCTCAAGACAGGTAACCAAGGCCAATGATTGGCCTTCGAAGATAAAAGCAACAAGCCTAATGATTGGCACAGTGGGTTCATGGGTACCTGGAGTACCAGACTAGTTTGTCATGCAAAACAAAAATAAAATAATGCCAACCCAGGGGAATGCCTTTGTAGGCAAGGACAGAACGATCAAGCCTCCTTTGGTGGCTCCAAATAATTGGGTCTTAATAAAAAACCTAAAGACAAAGGAACCAGACGTGGTTCTTGTGATCTCCAGATCTCAAAGGAGAAAGCTCCAACGAAGGTTCACTCAATACCAGAAGATCTGAAGGAAACCTGTAAGGGAACCTCTTTGGCATAATCAAGATGTCAAATGGGAGAATGAGAGAGTTCAAAGCCTAATCTGAAGATTAACAAAAGTTCCAGCAGAGAGAAATTAGCTACGGTCCATGCTGAACTAAAAGCCAAATAGAAATCGAGTTTGGCAGACCTCGAAAAGGCCTTAATGGAAAATGATGACCACAGTGAGACAGACGAAAGAACTAAGCCAGGCCAAGAAAAGATATTGGTTGAAGAAGAAATGTTCTAGGCCTTCATGGCTGAGTAAGCACTCATAGCTGAACAAACAGAGTCTGTATTCAAGACAAACCAACAACAGACTGCTATTAAGGAGCCTACTAACTTAGAGATTCCAGAATGTAGTATGGAAGATGCATTCTAGGCATCAAGTTAGACCAACATAGAAGGGGTACAGATATAGCTAGTATTACAGTTTCTCCCCAATACCAATCAATATGGTCTATGTGCTGCCACAGGAGTTTCAAGTTGAAGAAGGAAATTAGGAGGGCCAGTAGAATGATCCTGTAGAAGTCTCCAATGAGGATTCATAAGCTAGCATAGTCCAGGATGAGTTTGAAGTAGCCAAGCTTATGGAGACCGATGAAGAAAATAAAGAGGTAAGCATAATGACCTTATCCTACCCCTTTGAATGTCTCATATTGTCAATGACTCAACATGTTAAACTCTTGTATATCAAGGCATACTTCGATGGGATAGAGATGAATAGGGTATTAGTAGATTATGGGTAGTAGTAAGCTTGCTTCCTAGTTCATCTTTGAGGAAATTGGGCAAGAGAAATCCTAAATTGATCCCAATGAGCACGAACATTGTTGGTTTTGCTGGGGACAAGTAGATGGCCCAAGGCATACTACCGATTAATTTGAGTATGGAAACAAGGGATTGTATGACTGCCTTATTTGTCATAGACAGCAATGCCAAGTACAATGCCTTGCTTGGTAGAGATTAGATCCACACAAAGAAGTGTGTTCCTTCATCTTTACATTAGAAAGTGACGATATCCCTGAGCAACGGGAAAACAGAGGAAATAAATGTAGACCCACAGCCCTTTATTGCATGTGTAGATTTTGCAGAAACAAAGTTGTATACCGAAGTGGTGGTTCCATTAAGTGTCTTGAGAAAGCTTGATGCAACAGCTGAAGTAACGGCTGATGAAGAAGTGGCACACCTAAAAGATTTGGTACAGGAAAGTGCTGATAATGAATATGACGACATCATCAAGGATACTAAGAATGCCTGGTTATAGGCAGGAGGATCAAGAAGCCAGACCATTGGCTTTAGTCCAATTATACACATTGGACATTGATGATATAGTTCATATAGTCTAGAAGGAAGAAAGGGAAGCCATGATGATTGGCTGCAAACATGAGCACTGGTAAGCACTAAAATTAAAGTATTGTGTGTTGGACATTAAAATTAAAGTTCAAGAAATACAGGAAAAAGAAGCTTTATGGACAGATTCTGTCTATGAAGAAGAAAGTAAAGATACTTAACTGGGAAGGGTTGTGACAGATCAGGGTAAAAAGTTGCTTTAAAGCTTGAAGAAGCTAAAGGAGAAGCACTGGTAAGCACTCAAATGCAAGATCCTTTGGAAGAAGTCAATCTAGGAGAAACTTCAGTACAACAACCTACCTACATCAGTGCTTGGCTAGATCCCATTGTCAGAGACCAGTTATTAACTATCCTAAAGCAATATAAGGATTGTTTTGCTTGGTCTTACAATGATCTACCTGAATTGGACAGGTCATTGGTGGAACATAGACTTCTAATCAACCTAAACTTGAAGCCATACAAGCATAAGCCTAGGCGAATGAGTCTTGAGGTGGTTCAGAAGGTGAAAGAGGAGATTGTTAGGCTCCTCAAAGCATACTTTATCACAACAGCCAGGTATGTTGAGTGGCTATCCAATATTGTGCCTGTGATCATGAAAAACGGCAAATTGAGGGTATGCATTGATTTCAGAAATCTGAATTTGACAACTCCAAAAGATGAGTACCCTATGCCTATAGTTCATCTACTGGTGGACAGTTCAGCAAGACACTAGATCTTGTCTACGATGGATGGACACTCTGGCAACAACCAGATATGCATAGCTAAGAAGGATGTTCACAAGACAACTTTCAAGTGTCCTGGGAACATTGGGACCTTCAAATGGGTTAAGATGCCATTTGGGTTAAAGAATGTTGGGGTAACATATCAGAGGGCAATGAACACCATCTTTCATCATCTCATTAGAGGGTACTTTGAGTGTTACATTGATAATATTGTTGTAAAATCTCAGTCTATGGAGGAGTATCTGGTCCATCTGACAGCAACTTTCGAAAGAATGAAAAAAATCAAGTTAAAGCTCAATCCACTCAAATATGCTTTCGGGGTATCACCTGGAAACTTCTTGAGGTATATAGTGCACAAGAACGGAATACAAATTGATCAGAACAAAGCCAAAGCCATCATTAAGGCCAAACCCCCATCAAGTAAAATAGAATTGTGAAAATTCCATGGTTAGGTTAATTTTCTTTGAAGATTTATTTCTAACATTGCTGGAAAAACTAAAGTTTTTTCTTCTCTATTGAAGTTAAAAAATGAAAAAAAAAAAAAAAAACATTATGTGGACAAGAGAGCGTCAAGCTGCCTTCGAAGGAATAAAAGCCTATTTGGCTAAGCCTCCAGTACTGATGTCATCAAGGAAGGATAGACCTTTGAAGTTATACATGACTGCAGTTGAAGAATCATTGGGAGTCTTCTTAGCTCAGGACAATGAAAAAGGCAGGGAGCAAATAATCTATTACCTTAGTAGGTTTTAAACTCTTGTGAATAAATACTCAGCTGTAGAAAAGTTGTGTTTAGCATTGTACTTTGCAGCAATGAAATTAAGATATTATCTTTTGCCTACTGTTGTCTTGGTAATTGTAACCGTAGATTTGGTTAAATATATGTTATCTTGACCGATATTGAGAGGGAGAATTGGCAAATGGATTGCAGCTTTGTCAAAATTTCATTTGGAATATGTCCCCCAAAAGGCAGTAAAAGGTCAGGTATTGGCCAACTTTTTAGCTGATCATCCATGTCAAACAGAAAGTCAAGAAATAATGGAACTTGACACGGCGGATCTGAAGCCATGGTAGACGTAGTTTGATGGATCAAAGGCTAATGGGCTGGTTAGAGTTGGTGTTATGATTAAATCACCACAAGGGGCAGAAACCACACATGGTTTCAGAATTAATGAGACCACATGTTCCAATAATCAAGCTGAGTACGAAGCGTTGGTTGTGGGACTTGAGATACTTGTTGGTTTAAAGGCTCATGTAGTTGACATATTTGGAGATTCCCAATTGATAATTAATCAAGTAAAAGGGGTCTTTACATGTCAAAGTGCAAGCATGTTACCATACTATGTTGATGTTGTACATTTGCTTTACCACTTCCAACTGGAAAATGTAACTTACATCCCAAGATTCATGAGTCACAAGGCTAATGATGTAGCCTAGAAAGCTTCGAATTTCAAAAGAAGGGATTATACTCAAATAGACATAAGCCAAGCAACATACTAGAAGCTGATACCACCTTTAGAAAAACGAGGTATATTGGTAGAAGCTAATCAAAATGACTTGGAAGAACAGGATCGAAGACATCCAACCATTCAGTATTTGACTGGCCATTCTTTGAAGGCCATCAGAAAGCTTAAGCTACTGTTAATGTAGTTCATAGTGTATGGAAATGCTCTTTATTAAAAAAAAAAAAAATTTAAAAAAAAGGGGCCAGGTGGTCTTTTATTAGAATGCCTGGGACCAAATGAAGCTTTGACTACCATGGCTGAGGTGAATGAAGGCAATTGTGGCGCTCACCAGCTTGGTGTTAAGATGAGATGGTTGCTTCGAAGACACTCTTATTACTGGCCAACCATCCTCAAGGATTGCATAAAGTATGCAAGAGGTTACCAAGCATGTCAGAAGGACGGTATGATAAGGCATGTTCTAATAACTGATCTACATGCAGTGGTGAAGCCTTGGCCATTTAGAGGGTGGGCAATGGACATAATAAGAAAAATTTACCCACCTTTTTCGAAGAAACAATGTTTCATTCTAGTGGCCACGAACTACTTTACTAAGTGGGTTAAGGCTAAGCGTTATAAGACTGCAGATTAGACAAAGGTAATTGACTTCATCAAGGAATTAATTTATAGGTTTGGCATTCCACAGACCATAACTATTGATAATGGGACTGTGTTTGATGGAAAGCTAGTAAAAGCCTTCACAGCAAAATTTGGAATTAGTCTTGTTAATTCCACCCCCTATTATGCACAATAAAATGGTCAAGCAGAGTCATCTAACAAATCCTTGAAGAAGGGAATATAGAGGGTTGTGGAAGACAATCCTAGAGATTGGCACAACTTATTGTTAGATGTATTATGGGCTTATAGGACTTCCTAAAGATCAAGCACAGGAGTTACCCCTTATGCCTTGATATATGGGCACGATGCAATTTGCCTGTGGAGATCAATATAAAGTCATTAAGGGTCAAATGCCAAGATCATCTAAGTACTGATCAATATCATCAAAGCATGCGTTTAGAATTAGAAGATGTGGATGAAGCTAGATTTTGCACTAAATATTATCTTTTTACAAAAGAGAAGGCGTCCAAAAGCTACAATAAAAGGGTCCAACACATGAGCTTTGATGAAGGGGACTTGGCGTAGAAAACAATATTTCCAATAGGAATTAAAAGCCATAAGTTTGGCAAATGGTCACCTAATTGGGGGGGACCATACCAAGTCCATAGTGTCTTGCCTAGAGGAGCTTACCATTTGAAAAATCTAAATCGATATGTGCATCCCAAGAAAATTAGTGGCAGATATTTGAAGCCATATTACCCAACTACGTGGGAGACATAAGGAGTATAGAGACAATACGTGGAAACATCAAGAAGAAACAACAAACACTTGTGTGAAGAATAATGTTTCATTTTATAAAAATTTAAGTACATTGTGCCATAAATTGGCCCAAAATTCATTGCAATGTTTCAATTGTTCCCTTACAATAAGCTCTATACTCTTAAGTGATGGGAACAATTGTATAGATGTGTTCATCTCCTATCTATGATTGGGCAGTCCCTAGTGAGTAGTGTGCAGCCTCTTTGCATTTTGCTCCAAAGCCAGGTTGATTGTTGCTAACTCATTCTCCAATTCTGTCTTCCTATGCAAGAGTTGAGCTTGAAATTGAGAAGTAGAGAGTGTTACCCCTTTAGTACTGACACTTCAAAGTGAATGTAGGAGACAAACTCCTTATCTTTTAGCAACTCCTTCTCTGTAGTTGTGGCCATTTGGCAGATATTGACATAGAAGTAAATAGTTGGTGCTACCTGCATTAAATGGCTTATAAAGGTAACATTAGATTGATTGAGCACTTGACAACATTTAAGGAATCCATTCTTAATGATTGGCTTCTACAAAGTTTTCAATGGAATCCTTGAGAAGGTTCTCAATAGCTCCACGCAAGTGCCCATGTCTACTTGAGGAGGAAAGATGGTCTCAACAGCAAATGAGCTTTCGATTATCTTTAATAAAGAGTTAGCCAAGAGTAGTGGCTCAATCTCACTGCCAGTTGATAAGGCTGGTGTAGATATCTCAAATAAGCTTACCAGCTTAGCTTCGAAGATGTCCATCTCCTCTTCAGAAGTTAGCATTACAGAAGGGTCACTTGTGGAAGGAAGGGCTAGAAGTATTGGTGTAGGAGATGGAGAGGAGGATTCCTCAGCAGCATCCATTGTCCTAGCTACCAGCAAGTCTAGGAAGGAGGGACTGGAGTTGGGTAGTAGAGAAAAAATTGGTGTACCACTAGTGTCACCCCTAGAAGTACCAGCTGCCACTGAGGTAGGAGTGACAACAGTTATACTCTCAGAAGGTAAAAAGGTAGCCAGGAATCTGGAGGATAAGGGAGTATGTAGGGTTGAGGCAATGGATACCAAGGGCAAACTATGCATCTTAGCAAGATTAGGAGTTGGGGAAGATAGGATGATTGGCATATCAAGCCTCAAAAGGAATCAAGGAAGAAGCTATGGGGAGTGTAGAGGCAAGGATTGGAAATATGGCTTGCAAGGGCTCTACACTCATTGGTAAGTTAGGCTCTACTTTTCCTTTTCCTTTTAGGGCTTCTTTTAGCTCAGAGGGACTCAAAAGTGGCCTTTCAGTTCTAGTCAGGGAAGAAAAGGCTGGTATTGAAGAAAAGAGAGGCAGGCTAGTTGCTACTGCATTTCAAAACAAAAGAAGTGTTAAGGCAATATTAGCACAAAGGATTTGAAAAACAATAGGCATTATAAAATGCTCAAGATAATTACTAGCACCAACAGTTGTAGTAGTGATAGTCGGAGGGCTGCGAAGGATCTGATGTTCAACAGCCCTACTTTTCCTTGTAGCCTCCTCTTGTGTTGCCTTAGAAACAACAGCCTCCTCCTTTGAGGTCTTTTGCTGCCTTTTCTTCTCTGACCTTTGGAAGACTATCACCTCTTTGGCCAGCTCCGTCTTTACTACCTTAATAGCTGCTTCATGAACTAAATCCATAATGAGTTTGGCAGTGGGGGAGGCTGGCCTCTTCCTCCTTTTCAGAGGAGATTCTTCTTTTTCTTCCTTATCTACCTCTAAAGGAACCTCAAGTGCCTCTTCCATAGGCTCAAGCTTGAGTTGGGCCTTTCCTTTCCTTAATATCTATTGTTTGCCCTTCAGTGTTTCCAAGGCTTGTGCTTTCTGAAGTAAAGACTCCTATGAAGCTCCTATACCAGTAAAAGAAACACTGAGTAAAAGAGCAGTATAGAAAAAGAAAAAAAAAAGACAAAATAAAGGACAAAGCCTGTAGCTCTCTTGAAAGAAGCCCTGATAATTCTGAGTGGGGGGTTGTAGGCACCTCATTTTTGACCGCCCTTAAGACTTGGGCGCCTCAGGCTGATCACTCGATGATGAAAGTTATGTTGTACAAATGTTTGATTTCTTCAGCAAAAAGAGCTTCTAAACCCCAACCTTACACTACATTTTGGACCACCCTTAAGACTTGGGCACTTCAGGTTGATCACTCGATGATGAAAGTTATGTTGTACAAACATTCGATTTCTTCATCAAGAAGAGCTTCTAAATCCCAATTTTACACCCCATTTTTGACCGCCCTTAAGACTTGGGTGCCTCAGGTTTATCACTCGATGATGAAATTTATACTATACAAACGTTCGATTTCTTCAGCAAGAAGAGCTTCTAAATCACAACCTTACACCCCATTTAAACCAAAACTATTTTAGACCAAAACCATTTTAGACCTTAAAATCCTTTTTTTCAAAATATTTTTCCAAATGTTTCTACAATGTTTCGAGGCTTGCATTTCGTTTAAAATATTACACTTTCTGGTAAATCAAGTAAGGACAAAGTGGAAATAAATGAAAGGGAGGTGAACTCTTTGAAAAATCATTAAACCCCCTTATTTATAGGTTTGGAGTTGAAGAAAATTGGAGGAGAGGGAAGAAAACTACTTGGGGAAAAAGTTGTGCATCAATCTGTTAGGAGCAGCCTTCACTAAAATAGGCATATCTCTTTCCACAGTTAGAATTTAGATATGAAGCCGCCTCTGTTGGAAAGTAGACTTCTGAGGCTTCAATTTAGACTCAAGAATTACCGAAAACCGAGTCCGGATGAGAGAGATATGCCTATTTGAAGTTGAGCCTGGAAGCAGATTTTGTTGGACGGCCGGCCACTTTTTACAAGTCCTTGGCAGCCAACTAAGTGTCCCCAGAGGACCACAAACCCACTAGTGGCCTGTCGGCCACTAATAGTGGACGGCCGGCCACTTGTGTCAAAAACAGATTTTTATAGATATTTGTTGCCAACTGTCCCTCACAGGTGCATGCACGGCACCAGCTGTCTCTATATTGATATTTCTGAGATAGTCACATGTTTTTCTATATATAGATGACCACTCCTCTTGAAATTAGGTTAGAAAAAATTCCTTAAGGACCATAACTTGCATAGCACACTCTCTCTCTATCTTACAACCTACACACTTTCTCTCTACACTTCCTAAACCAAAAATTTAGCTCTTTCTGCTGAGGTTCTTGAGCTCAAATCTTAGCCCTTGAGAGTGAGAACTTGTGGGCTTGTTAACAAAAGAATTACCTTGCTTCAAGAGGTATAACTTTGACCATCTTTACACTACTTCTTTTCTATCTTTACTTACTATTTTTGGGCTATTTTTACACTATTTTTATGGGATGAAGCTTGTGGTTTAAGGCTATTAAAGGTAGAGGGGTCAATCACCCTTGTTTGAACCTTGTCTCCTAAGCCTTTACACTTGTGTTTCCCATCTCTTCCTCAACTTTTTTTTCCAACTTTTTACCACTGAGTTTTAGATTTTTTTAGAGGCTAAAAATCATGTTTTTAAGTCCCAAAAATGGAGGGGTTAGCCACCCCTCCCTTGGCTTGTTTACTAGTTAAATTCTTCATTATTGTAGCCTACTCCTTTAGCTCTTTTGACTTCAATTCCAATATTGTTTTAGCCTATTTTAGGACTGTTTTAAGTCGTTCATGTAATTCATGCTTTGTATACCATGCGTGTAGTGTAACGGTCCACATAGGTTTGGTGTTTTAGGTATTAGACACCAACCTATTTGAGTTGATAACATTTATTTCATGCTTTTCATGCTTGTGTTCATCTCTAATCATCTTCGTACTTCTCTCATTTCTTGGCTTCTTCTTTGCTCTGAGAGTCATTTCAAACCGATTGTTTGTTTAAGCTCGAGATAGAGATCGTTGTGCTCAATGGTTTAATCTCTTCAGAGGTTCCTTACCAATGGCATGATATCTCTCTCATGCCCAAAATAACCCTTTGTTTGAAACTTCTCTCCTTTAGTGAGCTTAATGCTCATTTTGGACTAAAATGATTAATGAATGGAAAAGTAATTAAAGGGGGTAATCAATGGGCTGAAATGGAATAAGATAATAATATGGTTTGGGGTTTAATCGAACGTTAGTTGAACCCATTGTGTCATAGGCCATTTAATGCTTATTAGTGATGATAATGGTTTGAGAGTCAAATGTCAATCGCTTCCCTTGATCCATCTCATGATAGGGATGAGGTTTTGTTGGTCGTTTGGTTTCTCTCATTGAGCTTTTGTCCAATCGAGCCATAGATCATCATGCAACAACTTTGCAATTGTTGATGATTTGTGAATTGATTCTACCCCTTCTTTGAGCAATTTCATAATAAGGAGAGGCAGAGAGGATGAATATCCTTGAGAAACACCTTGTTTTTGCTATGTTCATTTTCTGTTGCAACAGGGCCATATTTATATTAGTGGCCAGCCGGCCACCATTACTAGCCAGCTGTCCACTACTTCTAGCTGGCCGGCCACTTTTGTGTCAACAGGCAGTGTTATTTTCTTGCAAGACAGAGCAGAAGCAAAGGCAAAATAGGAGCTTTTTCTGCAAGCAGAACAGTCCTAGTAACAAAGTAGAAGTGTTTCTGAGAGGATGTTCGCGTTGGCATGCACAGTTCACTACCCCGCTCAAGTCCATTTAGTTGTTAATTTGTTAATTAAATTAGTTGATCCCACATGTAATAATTACTGAATTTCCATTTGTAACTAATTAGTTAGTGTAATTAATTAGTTAATTTTAATTTGTAATAATTAGCTAGCGTATTTAATTTATTTCATTCGGTTTGTAATAGCTAGTTAATTAGCTTAGCTAGGCCATTTATTCGGGCCCTCCTGTATGAGGGCAAAGTTGTAATAATGTGCATGTCTTTCAATCCCACGTCTTTCTCTCTTTTATTTACCCGCTTATGATGGATAGTTTAGAGTATCACATTTCATTTAGCATTTCTCATGATTTGCATCCATTCGTCTCGCATGCATAAGGTTTGGTTCATCATTTAAACGGCATTGTCATTTATTACATCCTTGAAAACATGCACCACTGCATGCTATCAAAGTGATTCACATGACATATTAGGCAACCGAACCTATTAGTTGCATTTTTGCATGTGTTGCATTAGTCATATTGCATTAGTTAGGGGCAAGCATGTTTTCTAATTCTTTTGCTTTGTTGGGCTTGCCATGCAGTACTAGGTGTAGACACCTATTTTTGATGACCCTTTAAGACTTGGATGTTCTTGTAGGTACATCTGATAATGAGTCTGTTTGCTCGCCGAGCTCTCAATGTCCTTAGTGGAGCGCCACAGCTTTGAGCCTTTCAAACCGTGCATCCATTTTGTCTCATTTTTTGACCAGGCCCTTATCTTGCCAGCCTGCAATCTTTGGTGGCTTGCTGGCCATCCTTGGAGGTTGCCTGCCATGACTTCTTGTCTGCCGGCCATCACTGATGGCCGGCCGGCCTCTAGTGTTTTCTGTCGATATTTTATGCCAACTGTGCCAGCTGGTTGCACAGATGCTTGCATCTGTCCACATGTGGAGGGTTGGATCTCCTTGTATAGATTTCATGTTTTCTATATATAGGGACCCCCTCTCTCAAGTTTTGAGATTAGAAGATTTCAAACTCAAAAATTCTCTCTCTCTCTCTCTCCCACTCTCTCTTTCTTGTAATTTTGTGCACACTTGCCTAGTTATATCACTCTTTTGCATACACATCCTTAATCAAAGTTGATCACCTTTGAGCTGAGGTCCCATAAGGTCTTGTTAGAGCTCTTGAAGGTGGTTTTGACTTGTATTTGTGCCTAAAGTTGTGCTTGGCTTCAAGAGGTATAGCACTTGTCTTTTAACTTGTTTTAATACACTTGTTACTCTATCTTTTCCTACTGTTTTTGGGCCATTTTTGAGCTGTAAAAATCTCTATTTTAATGTGTTGAAATTGGTGTTTTAAGCCATTTAAGGTTAGGGGGGTGTCCCACCCTTCTTTATTCCTTGCTTCTACGGCTTTTGCACCTTTGTTTCCCACTTTCAAACCAACCTTTTTTGGGCCTTTAACCACTGAATTTTAGAGTATTTTCAATGGCAAAAAACATGTTTTGAAGTCCAAAATTGGAGGGGTTAGCCTTCCCTCCTTGTGTCTTGTTTGCTAGCCTAGTTAACTCTATATGTTAGCATGATTTTTCAACTTTTTGTAGTTATATTCCAGCATGTTTTTGCCTTTGTTTTAGACTGCTTTAGCTCAGTTTTGGGCTGTTTGGGCCAGTTGAGTCTTGTTTTGCATGGTTGTAGTGTAATAGTCCTCACAAGCTTGGTGTTTTAAGCCTTTAGACACCTCTTGTTTGAGTCGATTGCATGTTTTGGTGCTTTTCACACTTATTATCTGTGCAACCTCCCTCCTTTCTTGGTTTTTACTTTTGCTTTGAAAGTGGTTTCAAGTCACTTGTTTGCCTAAGTGTGAAATTGAGGTTACATACTTAATGGTTTAATTCCTTAGGGGGTTCGTTACCAACAGTATGAGACTTCTTTCATACCCAAAGCAACTTGTGTTTTGAGCCTTCTTTCTATTAGAGGACTTTAACTCGCCTTTTGGACTTAATCGGATTAAAGAATGGTTGGTACGTTAAAATGAGTAACTAACAACGTGGGACTAAAATTGAGTAAGATAATAACTTGTGCGTTATGTGTTCAATTGGACGTTAATTGAACACAAGGAAAATTGAGACATTTCATACTCAAAGTGATGAAATGTGTCAAGTTTCCTAGGTCTCCATTACCCTTGATCATGCATGATAGGGTGATAGTTCTTGGGTGTCTTGTTTTGCATTTATTGAACTTGCACATCTTGAATCACAAGTCATCATGTAATGAAATTGCTTGGATTGGTGGTTTGTGGTTTATGTTCGCCTTTCCTTGGATTTGTTCATGAAAAGGAGGGGTGAGTTGTGCAAACAATCTGTGAGAATGCCTTCATTTTTGCCCTGTTTGTCCTCTGTTGCAGTAGGTGAAACAATGCATCAGTGGCCAACAGGCCACCATCCATGGCCGACAGGGCACCTTTGATGGCCAGCAGGCCACTCCCATAGTCGGCACCTGGCCTGTAGTCTTTTCCAGTGGCCGGCTGGCAAACCTCACCAGAATGTTGGTAAAGTGGAGCAAAATGGTTCTAGAAGTGTTCAACTCTGCAAATAGAGGCTTTCAAGAAAGAAACAAAGGTCTTTTCGAGAGATATCCGAGCATGTGCATCTTCCATTTCCCGAGGCGAAGTAGTGGCAAAGTAGTTAGAGACTTTAATTGCTTAGTTTGCTTACATTTGTGTTGTAACTTAATTAATTAGCTTACTAGTTAGTTCATTCAAGTGTTGTAACAATTCGTTAATTAGTTTAGCTAGTTATTCATTTGTTTTGTAATAGTTAGCTTAATTAGCTTAATTAGTTGCTAATTAGCTTAGTTTAGTTAGTTAGCCTATTCAATCGGACTCTCCTTCATGAGAGCGTAATGTAATAATGTTTATGTCTTCCAACCTCACGTCTTTCTCCCTTTTATTTATCCACTTATGATGGTTAGATTAGGGACATGTTTCAATTAGCATACCTTATGCTTGCATCCGTTCATCTTGTATTGCATGCACCGAGACTTGGCACATCATTCAAACTGTATTGTCATTTCAATACATTCTTTGAATATGTGTTTAATCGCATGTTATCAAAATCTATCCACATGCCATATTAGTAGCCAAGCCTATTAATTACATTCTTTATATGTGTTATATTTGTCATTTTGTATAGTTAGAAATCATGGATATTTTTCTAACTCTTTTGTTTTATCTTAGCTTGGAGTACTAGATGAGTTTTTAGTACTTTAGCATACTTGCATGAGTGTTAGTGATTGCCATGACTAGCACGCTTACCATGAGGCTAAATGCTTACTTGCTAAACTGCTTGAATGTCTGTGGATGAAGGCTTGTTGCTAGAATTGGAACGATTCAACAAATGTATATTTTGAACCCACTTTGTTAAGCCCACTTTGTTGAGTGGCAAATTCACAAACTTTAAGCCCACTTGAGGTGGCAAATTCAAACCCTTTTCCCAAAACAAACATGAAATTAAACTGTTCAAACTTAAGCAAACTAGTCTATAATTGCTCGTGCGCATCACATAGTAATGCTAGCTTAAATAACTAGAATAAGAGCACATAATGTTGATAAAAATCATATCATGATTAGTAGAGGCCGATCTTTGATCGGGAGAGCGAGGGTGCTCAATTCATGACCTTCCCCTCATGTGCCTAAGTTCCCGAGCCGAGGCAACTTTGGTGATGACGGACACGTGGTCTTTGGCACAAATCATGGGTTTCCTAAATTTTTCCGAAATAAAATATTTAGGTGGCAACTCTGTATCTGGCAAAGTAGTCCAATTTTGACAGTTTTGATTCAAAATCAATTTTCCAAAAGATTTGTCGGATTTGAACTCTTTGGTATTTATGAATTTCACATTGCACTTGTGAGATTAGATTCAGAACCGCGGGAGTCTGAACTGTAGGGCTTCTTTCGAGTTTTCGAGAGGAGGCCCGAAAAAGTTGAGCTACAGTTTCTGGCGACTCTGCTAGGGATTTAGAGAACTTGACTCGAACTCATGATATGACATTTTATCTACACTTATGTGTTTCTTTGCATTTGCATTTGCATTGTTGCGTCTAAGTCACTGTGTTTGCGATTTGCTATTCCTGAACAGTTTGCCAGAGGCTTGCTTGGAAAAGCTTGCCAAAAGGTTGACTGGTTGCGAGCTCTGCCACAATAGGAACACAACCCTTGGATCTGGACTACCGCTGTACCATTTGATCCTCCTTTCACTTCTCGGTGTTAGGTATGAGAGTTATATTTGGTAGTCTTGCTGAGATGCCCTTTTTGACCAATCGGCCTAGTTGCATATCGAAAGCCATAGAGACTATTCCAATCTAGGACAAGTTGCTTACCTAAATTCAGGATTGTGTGACACACTTTGCGTGAATAGTGAACCCTAGCTCCTGACGAAACTTGGACAGGCTAACCCTACCCCATCATAGGGGTGTTTTGGCTCTCATTTAACTGGTATGTGCTTTTAGAGTGAAGCTCTACAGGAATGTATGTATCAGTTGCAAGTCTGGGTATCAGTTTTTCGGAGGCAGAAATTAGTGTTGAGTGCAATTCTATAGCTTATGATTACAACTGTGTGTTGTTAGTATCTGAGCCGAGGTGCTGTGCGACTTCTGATTTTTGCTTTCTTTTGCTTTCTTTTGCTTTATTTCTTTTTGCAAGGTAGTTTATCACAATTGCTTTGGACGATTCTCTTACCGCCCAAGCACTCTAGGCCCATGTAAGGAGACTTTACAAATCCGGGGATCTTGTTAGGGGATAACCAGTGTTTGCTTCGCTCCCACTGGTTACGAGACAAAGGAGGGTTAGGCATAATTCGCCAGTCCAGTAGTCACCTTTTACTTCACCTATGCCCAGTCAGGCTCAATTTTCTACTTCCACTCTAGTGAGAGATTATTCGCCATTTTTAATGGCCCAACATCCTGCGGTAGGCATGGAAGACATGCTCTGTCATCTCCAGCAAACCATAGAAACCATAGAGCTAGATGCTGTTCGCCAAGCTGAGGTTACAACCTACCAAGCGGAAGTGATAAATAGGCTCCAGCAACAGCAACCACTACAAGCAGTGACTTCTGCTTCCCATTCACCTCCTGTGGGTATTCGAACACCCAGAGTCACTGTCAATATCTTAAAGAATCTGGGCATTCCGGTAGATCCAATCCTACCGCAAACCTCCAAGGCACCAATGTACCAAACTAAGGCGCCATTTGAATTCGAGGTTAACCCCACTGCACAAAAGGTCAACAAGCTAAAAAAGCCTTTCAAGCGGGCACATGGTGTGAACTCAATCCCTGATATCGAGGATGGATACACAGACTCCGCAGTAACTCTGCCAAACAGATTCAAGATGCCACACATAGACCGGTTCGATGGCTCCAGGGATCCCATGGGCCATTTGCGGTTATTCTCAGACCTCTTGCGGCTATTCTCAAACATCTTGCGGCCAATGGGCCTCACCAGACCAGACTTTAGAAGCTATCACTTTTCGGCAAGACCCTGTCGGGTATAGCGGCCATCTGGATTGAAAAACTCGAGGACTCTGTGAAACAAAGTTGGGAAGAAATGGATGATTCCTTCATCGCACAGTACTCCTATAATACCCAGATCGAGGTCACAACCCGTGATCTTCAAGCAACCCGTCAGGAGCCAAAAGAGGGCTTCTTAGACTTTGTAACGAGATGGAGGGCTAAGGCCTCGATGACTATTAGGCCGTCCGAGAAGGATCAAATCAGAATGGTGGTCCGCAATCTGCAAGGAAGATTATTGCAGAAGATGATGATCTTGCCTTTGTTTACATTCACTGAGCTCCATGAAATAAGGGTTCAGATGGAAGATGCGATGAAACAGGGCTGATAGCCGATGAGAAGGAACAACCTAAGAGGCCCTTTACATGTAGGTCCAAAGCAACCACAAGTGGTAGCACCTCTACACGACCTTCGGATGTGAACATGGTCACCACCACACCCAAGACCACCAACCCTTTCGCCAATACATTCAACACAACTCCACAAACCTCAAACAACCAAGCCCAATCCCAGAGGGTCTTTACCCAGCTTTACATGTCCTTATCCAAAGCCATGGGCATGTTGATCAAAAAGGGGCATCTTAAGCCACTAAAGCCTCGCCCTTTACCCAATCCTCTCCCCCCGAAACACAACCTGGCCAAATACTATGTTTTTCACCAGCAGCACGGTCATAACACTGATCAATGCTAAAGGTTATGTCATGAGATTCAAGATCTCATCAACAATAAGGTGATAGCACCTCCCCAAAAACCCAACGTCACTACAAATCCTCTCCCACCACATAATCAAGTCCCTCCACCCCGGCATATTGTAACAAGCCCGCGGGGGACCTCGCTACAGCTCGGATTCGATTGGTGTCACGGTTCTTAATCTGAACCAAAGAGTCCAAATCCGGCAAATCATTTTGAGAAAACAGATTTTTGAAAGAAGTGCCAAACATGGACTGCTTTGCCAGATACAGAGTCGCCACCTAAATATTTTATTTTTGGGAAATTTAGGAAACCCTGACTCGTTGCCTAAGGCCACGTGTCCGTCATCACCAAAGTTGCCTCGGCTCGGGAACTTGGGTACGATTGGGGAATGTCACTTCATGAGCCCTCCCGCTCGCCCGATCAAAGATCGGCCTCTACTAACCATGATATCTAGTTTTAAAAACATTATGCGTCCTTATTCCGGTTATTAGCCTAGATTTACTATGTGATGCGCACAGCATACAAGTATAGACTGGATCGCCTGAATTGGAACAAAACATTTCATGTTTGTTTAGAAAGTGGTTTGCCACTCGCAAGTAGGCTTAAAATGCGGATTTTGCCACCCTCGGGTGGGCTTAGAAAAGATGGTTTTGCCACTATCTAGTGGGCTTAAAACTCGCAGTGAATGAATTGTTCCAATCCAAATAACCCAACATTCACCCACAGGCATTCAGGCAGTTATATCATATAAGCAAATAGCCTCATGGTAAGCATGCTATTCATGGCAGTCACTCACACGCATGCAAGGATGCTAAAGCATAAAACTTACCGAGTACTCCAAGCCAAAACAGAAGCTAATTAGAAATCCATGCATGATCCTATTTATACAGAAATGCCTAATGCAACACATGCAAAAATGCAACTATAGCAGGCTCGGCTATTCTAAACATGGCATATGAGATGCAACAGTTAACAAGTATTCAATTTGGAATTGAAATACAGATGCAGTTAGTATGATGCGCCGAGCCCGGTGCATGCAAAACAGATGAATGAATGCAAACATGCTATCATACTGTATGCTAATTGAAATATGCCCTAATTTAACCATCATAAGCCGGTAAATAAAAGGGAGAAAGACGTGGGATTGGAAGACATACATCACACGCACGCACACTTATTACAACATTGCCCTCGCTCGGAGGGTCCGAATAAATAATATACAGTCCCAAATAAATAATTACAGTCCGAATAAATACAAAATCCTAATTAATTAACAAATTAAACTAGGAAAGCGGTAAACTAGCATGCAAGCTAGGGACTGCCTTGACTCTGCTCGAGATGATGAATGATGCATGTTCGGGTTGCCTTGCGCGGAAATCCATTGCGATGCCCCGGTTTGCCTCTGTTTGTAATTTGTTCTCGGGATTTGTGTCGAGCTACGGAAGGCTGCTGATTCTTGATTTGCTGCAACAGAGAGCAAGAAAGGGGCATGACAATGTATTTTCACATATGTATGCTTACCTCGATCCTCGTGCCATCAATCACGCATCACGATGCATGATGGCTGAGGAGTCGAATTGCACAACTCAATATGGAATGAATGCACAGGAAAACACAACAAGACCAAGACTCCATCATGGATAACCCAGAGTGTCGGTGACTAGGAATTGAGATACGTTCCGTCACTCGAAGTACGAAACGTCTCTCGTTTCCCGTGCTCGGGCGAACTCCTATCCCAAACACAATGCAATATGCATGACATGCATGAATGCAACTAAAATACAACCTAACATGCACAATGTTATGAAATGGCATACACGATGCATGAGGTAACATGGCATACACAATGCGCTAACATACGACCTAGCATACACAATGCCATGAAATGAAATGGCATACACAATGCATAATGGGCTTACACCAACACAAGTGGACCTCAGCCACAGTCACATAGGAGGCCATTGGATGAAAATGAGACACTCGGGATACGTGCACACATGCACGCAAACCGAGGACCGATCCTAGGGCACGAATGCCACTCTAACAAGGCATGGCAATGCATGGAACATGATATGCAAACAAGCAAATTTCAGCACTAAAACATGATGCTAAACAGCCCCAAAGCATGGCAATATGGCACCCGATGCATGAGATGGTCCCGAAACACAAAACTATGCACATGGAATGACTTATAGCTATACAAAACATGCATTATTTGATCATGAGACCTAAAGAAAGAACCAAGGCAGTCTCGAAACATGAACTTTTCTAGTACAAAGTGTGGCCAAAAGATTCTAGCAAGATGGACCAAATTAGTATGCAATTTTGACTAGTTAACATGGTTTACATGGCAAGTACATGAAGCAAATGGAATCTCACCAAACCAACAAAAATCAGTGAATAAAACATGCCAAAATATGCCCAAATAACCATGGAAATGCAGCCAACACATGCACAAATGAGGGGCTCCTTTAGAGGGCATACAAAGGGATTATTAGGCACATGCATCAAGGACATTTAACATGGCATAAGCAACTCTGAAAATCAAATATGGTAGTCCCAAAACTCACAAAATTGGCCCTGAAATCAGTCAACAAAGCATGCAAGATAGGGCCTCTTTGGAAGGCCAAAATGACCACCAAACAAGTCAAGGTGAGAGAGGGTCATCCCCCTCTGTATTGGAGGTTCAAAAAAACATCAAAACCACTGGAAATCCACTGGATTCCAGTGGCTAGAAGACTAAACAAAGCATGCATCGAGAGCTTAGGTATAAGGCTCAAAGTAGGAAGTAAACAAGCATACAATGGAGCATATGACCTCAAACAAAAATGGAACCTTAAACAAACTTGAAGATAAGATTAAAAAAAGACTTTTTCCATTTTATAGTAAGTCTCAATAATAAACACGAATATGGCTAATCTATCATGCAAAAATAGCCCTAAAAGAGAGAATAGAGACAAGGGGTAGCAGCCGGCCCCAAATGGCAAAGAGCCCTTCAACAAAGGCAAAGAGGGGATCAAAATAAGGCACTTCACAGTTTATAGCAAGCCACGAAAGTGAACATAAGCAAGGCTAAACTAGCATGCAAGAAAAAGGCCTAAAAGAGGGATAAAGAAACAAGTGGCAGCAGATGGCCTCAAACAGATGAGAGCCCTTCAACAAAGTTGAAGAAGGGCTCAAACCAAGCCACTTTACAGTTTGTAAGCAAGCCCAAAACTGTTTACAAATAAACCTAAAATACCATGCAAAAATAGGCCTGAAAGGGAGTTTAAACACAAAGGGTGAGAAGAAGGCCTCAAACAGAGAAAGGCCCTTAATCAAACATGAAAAAGAGCTCAAAATAAGACTATTTTCAATTAGGGTCAGAGCCCAAAAATGTAAGCACAAGGAGCTAAGATATAGGCCAAAAAAAATGCACAAAAGAGGGAAAATGGGACTCACCCTTGTAGCCTATGTCTTCAACAACTCTTGGTCCAAGAAATGGAGCTCCTAGCCTCTGAAAATGGCCCCCAAGCTGCTGGAATGGAGTGTGGATGTGTTGTGCTATGGGTTGGTGTAGAAAGGGTGTAGGATTTGAGGAGTTTTGAGGCTTAGAGTAGAGAGGGAGAGAGAATTGATGCAAGAGCCTTCAAGCTAATTTTGTAACCCTGAGAAATGGGGCTGGGGGGCTGGTTTTATAGAGAAGAGGAGTGGAGGAAAGGGGGGGAAATTCAAATTCAAGTTTCCCCCCCAAAAGACCCCCCCCGGATACAGGATCTGGGGGGAAAATGAGGGTGTATCTGTAATGTACCTGATGTGAGGATCATGGCCGGCCAGTTTTTTAGGGTTTAGGTGGCCGGCCAGCCTCCCTCATGGCCGGCCGGCCAAGGGTCAAAAGGGTCAATGAAGATTGCTGGCCGGCCACCTCAAATTGGTGGCCTCCCATGTGTGCATAACACAACTATGTGGTCAAAAACTGGAAGAAGTGAACCAGGAGAGAGAAAAACCCATTTTTTTAGAGCGGTTGAAAAAGGTCAGAAGTAATTACTGGCCGGCCATATCATATTAGTGGCCTCCCAGGTGTGCACAACACAAATATGTGGTTTAAGGCTAGAAAAAGTGGCCCAAAGGTGGTCAACATTGGCTTTCTAGTGAGAAAAACGGGCGACGGAGGGCGATGAAGAAATAAAACTGGTTGTCAGAACAATTACTGGCCTCCCACCCTTCTACGACCTTCCTAATAAAGAAAATAAGGTCCCTGCCAAAAATGAGCCCAAACCGATGCAAAATGAAGGTTTGGGGGCCAAAACACGTGGCTCGAGGCCCCGAAAAATGACTGTTAAGCACCGGACGCGTTCGACCAGGAAGTTGGTCTCTCGAGCCTCAGTGTCCCTCAAAAGGGGGGAAATAAGGTATGTGCCAAAAACCGGAGCAAACGGAGGTGGTTAAGCGGTCCCGAACCGAGGCACACGGCCGACGGCTCCGAAAAACTAGAAACCGGGCTCCAAATGGGAAAAATGGCCCACGACCACGATACGTAGCCTACGGCCACTGAGAGATGATCTACGAGATCTCTCCCTCCCTTCGGGAAGAGAAAAGAGAGAAAACAGAGCCTGGTTCGCAAACCGAGGCAAAGCAGAAAAGAGTCCGGAAGTTCGGAGGCAAGGCTCGCAGCCGAGACTCTGAAACTTCTGAACGAGCACAATATGCAATATCACCGAGCGCTCAATCGGTGACGTCTGAGTCTTAAGATCCGTCAAAAATGGGGTGTCTACAGTTGCCCCTCTTTGATAGAACTCGAAAGTCATAAGTGACGGGAGTGAATGTCAAAGCCCAGAGACGACCCATTTTTGACAAGGCCGAAGACTTAGACAAACAGGTGAGATAAACAGAGATGTGACCACAGGCGCGCCCGCAGGAAGGGGGGGAGCAAAATGCAACTGGCAATGCAAGACGCCGAAGGTGACTCAATGATCATGCAAATGCAGCAAGCTGTAATGAAGCACGTATTCACAATAGATGCGACAGTTTTAAGCAAGAATGCAAAGCAACAACTACATTTCATGCAGTTAAGAATGCAGAGAATTATTCAATTCTCGCCACGTCTCACACGGAGAAGATACAATACCTACGCGGTTCGTCTGGTCGCACCAGCCTCAAATGAACCGTACATACAATATCGTGCCTCATGGTGCTGGGGATCTCTCGCTTCTTCTTGGTTAAACCACAGGTGCTACTTTTCTCCCTGACTATGGTTGCAGCTTTCCCTATTCTCTAATAGGGTGACAGACTAGATTGATTCAGTATCCAGAATTGAGGCGCACACATATGCTATCTCAATCTTTGGGGCTGCCATATAGATTTCAAGCCGAGGATATACCCCTGGGTATTTAAACCAGACTTTAGTCTCGAAAATCCCAAACCTTTCCGTTCTAGGCATGAGCCATTCGAACTCTAGTTTCCACCGTCTCAGTTGGTCTCTTAGGAACTCACCGCTAACACAGGCAGGTGGCTATACCAGACCACCGGAAGTCGTTCGGGCACGAGAAACACCAAAGGAATTGCACCTTTAGAGGATTTAAGGTCTCCTAGACCAGAGAGTGCACAAGACAGTGCGAATAAATGCAAGTGCGATGTGCAAAACAGTGCGAATGATGATGCAGGATTTAAGGTCTCCTTAGACCAGAGGATTTAAGGTCTCCCAGACCATACAATAAAACAGATATGATGCAATGGATGTAATAGATGTGATGCAATAGATAATAGGTGCGATGCAACAGAGAGTACAATAGATGCAAAATGGTGACATACTCCAACCACGCTGGACTCGTGAGTGGAGGAAGAACAAAGAAAATTAATCAGGAGCGCGTTCCACGCAACCTAAGATAAATTCCAGACATGCTGAAATCGTGTGAGGAAGGGGACAAAGAGAGAAACATAGAGACTTATCCCAGTGTTTCGGAATGGTATAAGCATTGGAACGTATTCCGAACGCTTTTAACCGAAGGGGGAGAAACATAGGGATGTATCCCGGTGTTTCAGAATGGTGTGAGCATTGGAACGTATTCCGAACACTTTTAACCAAAGAGAGAGAAACATAGGGACGTATCCTGGCGTTTCGGAATGGTGTGAGCATTGGAACGTATTCCGAACGCTTTTAACCGAAGAGGGAGAAACATAGGGACGTATCCCGGTGTTTCAGAATGAAGGAGAAACATAGGGACGTATCCCGGTGTTTTGGAAAGGGAGAGAAACATAGGGACGTATCCCGGTGTTTCGAAAAGGGAGAGAAACATAGGGACGTATCCCGGTGTTCTGCAAGGGATGAGAAACATAGGGACGTATCCCGGTGTTTCAAAAAGAGAGAGAAACGTAGGGACGTATCCCGGTGTTTCGAAAAGAGAGAGAAACGTAGGGACGTATCCCGGTGTTTTGAAAAGAGAGAGAAACATAAGGACGTATCCCGGTATTTCGGAAAGGGAGAGAAACATAGGGACGTATCCCGTTGTTTCAGAAAGAAGGGAGAAACATAGGGACGTATCCCTTTGTTTCAGAATAAAGGGAGAAACATAGGGACGTATCCCAGTGTTTCGGAAGGAAGGAGAAACGTAGGGACATATCCCGGTGTTTCAAAATAAAAGATACGGGCATTGGAACGTGTTCCAAATGCTCTAAACCAAAGGAGGTCTAACCCGCCGCACGCGCGAGGAGAAAGAATGATAATTGCAAGTGAAATGGTGCATAACAATGCAAGTAATGAGCATAACAATGCGAGATAGATGTGCATAATCAATGCAATGAATGGGTATAACAATGCTAGTGAAGTGGGTGCATAACAATGCAATTGGAACGTGCATCACAATGCAAGTGGAACGTGCGTGACAACGTATATTTGAAACAAAATGCCGAATAAGGGAATACAAGCCTTAATGAGACCAAATTCAAACGCGACCTCCGATTTACCTTTCGGAGGGGTTTGCAACACACTCAGCTCAAAAACGGGCACACCCTGTTCATACCAGAGAGAGATAACATCTGCTGCTACTTTAATTGCCATTCTGACTTGAAGTAGGCTTAAGCTTGGGGCCGAGATACACTCATACTTCAGAGTAGTGACAAGGCCTGAGGAGGTACATCCGGAGTACAATCACGGAATTTGCTGAAGGTGAAACACACTCAGATGCTTCGATTTTTCCTCTTTTCTTTTGCTTTGCAGTCTGGAACCCATATAGCTTCAGATAGGTCCTGGTTTTACTGTTCTCACATGACCTGGGTTGAACCGTGCAGTTTTATGAAAGAACGAATCTTGTTTTGCACAAACGTGAAAAATGGCACAGCACTTTGAGCACAAAACGATTTTATTTTTGAAATTGAGAGATGAGTTTTCGACCAGGTATTGAGCCTACGACTGAACACAGCAAGACAACTCAACACGGAAATAAAAGGCACACAACCCAAGCACCACTCAACAAAGGAAAAACAAGGTAAAACAACCTAAACACATCGAGACACGCTCGGAACGACTCAAAGCAAGAATCGAGACAAACAAAACAAGAGACATGACATGCAGACGTGTTACAAAGACGAGAGACCTCTCAGTGCACGAGGAGCTAGTTTCTCCGGGTATTATTCCCACCCTTTCTCATTTGTGATTCTCACATCACTCGGCCCTCAGGCTCTGTTTTTCTGAAAAAGCCCTTTTCTCACTTTTTCTCTCAGCACACATCTCTCTATTCTTCAGTCTCTCATTTTTTATCCCTCCCCTGGGTGGTTGATGGATAAACAGAAAGTTGCGGGGTCTTGTCCCTAGCATTCCGCTAGATTCTTCTTCTTCTGCTCACAACAGTGAGTTTCTCCCGCAGAGGGGTTGTGCTACAACTGGGTGTGTAGCAAATCTGCAGCTGACATCGGTCGACGGTGCTCTGCTGGGGAGTTTGGACGTGATCAGATCTGTCCAGATAAGGGAGTGGAATATCTGGCCCCATTCCAGTTCGTGCTTCGCACTTGGCTTGATACCTCATTGCTTGGAGGATGTGAGAGCTTTCTGCCATTTTGCTGTTAGCTTCAGTTGTGCCATTTTCTGGCAGGTAGAGTGTCTTTCTTGGCAAGTATGGTGCCCTTTCTGGCAAGTATGTTGACAATGGGGAAAATACAGAACACTTGACTCAACTGTGCCCCTAGTTCATCATTTCGACCATTTTTTTATTTTTGGCTTTCATACTAAAACAGTTTTGACCAACATGAGAGTTAGATTAACATGCTTGTTCAACTTTTTGATTTGAAATCACGCAAGTCAGGCTATGAGCACTGAAAATTTTCCTTTTTTGGGTCCAAGAAATGGTCCAGCTTTTTTACAAAAAATGGGATAATTTTCGAGAGAATTAGTCAACCTCAGTAAAAATTCTCAAAAACTATTTTGCAAACGGCCATTGCTCAACGAGCACAGAACCTACTCCTGAGATGCACAACCTCGGATCCAAAGGAAAACTGCCCCGTGCTTGAAGAAAGCTGCATGGCAACGAAAAGTTGCCCCTTGTTTGAACGGTACCGCGGCGCATTGAATGGCAACGGAAAGTTGCCCCTTGTTTGGATGGCACCGCAGCGCATTGTAGGTAGTCCTCAGAGTGACGAACACAACCAAATCCTCAGATACAGAGAAGACAAAGATGACCAGAACCATCGCATGGACAGAATCGAATTTGAATTGTTTTACGGCTGGACTTTAGAATGAAGTTGCCTACGTATCCCAAAGATGGGAATCAAGCCTTACGTAGTTCGGGGTTAAGGTACACTCGGGTATTAACCTCTCCTTTTTAGGCTCTAACTTTTGCCAAGGCGCCCGTCGCGGGTTTTCGACCTTGCGAGCTTTGTTCTTCTTTCTTTTTTTTTATATTCTTTTCTTTTTCATCTTTTCTCCATTTTTTTTTTCTTCTTTTCTTTTTTTTCATTCTTTGCATTTTTCTTTTTTTTCTTTTTCTTCTTTTTTCTTGCTCTAACTTTTGCCTGGGTCGCCCTTCCGGGTTTTCGGCCCAGCGAGCCTCTCAAGGGTAAAAGTGTAGCTTTGTCCATGTCAAATGGTTTGAGATCTCGAAGCCGTCTAAATCCAGGAGAGTGACTGCTGTTGTATCGATTTGCAGAAGGATCCATCTTCGGCTCTTCGAGCACATCGGACATTTTCGCCCCTAGTTTGAGGGGTGCTTCTGTTCTAGCTTCGCAAGCTTCTTCTGATGAGGTCTGATCTTCTTGATCTGACTTTGGTGCCTCTTGTTCGAGGGCTTTTTCAAATCTGGCCACACAGGCCTCATATCGCGGTTGGCCATTGAACACTCTGAACCCAAGGTCAAGGTTTGAAAGCAAGGGCTCAAGTCTCGAGGCTGAGAGCGATCCTAAGCGCGCAATCTCAAGAGCGATTCCACACAGGTCTTCGCAGGACCGCGCAAAACATTTTGTTTTTGAAAATTTTTAAGAAAGCAACAAGTCGCTCGCGCTGAAGATAGTGTGAAACCAGTCTGGATCAAGCCAGGGTCCTTTTCAGTACTCACGCTAACAAGTATGATTTCATTCATTAAAGGCTTAGCATGCCTCTCTTTCTCTCAAATGATTAAAGTTTTGCAAATCCCAAGGAATTCCTTCCTCTTCGTTTTCACCGCAGTGTTCAAAAAAAGTTTTTGAAAAACTTAGGTCAATACAATGACTTCAAGGCACAGAAAAGCAGGTGAAAAGCATTGCCATTTCTTTCAAGTTTCTGGAACAACTGGCGCAAGGTAGAAGCGAACACAAGAATGTGAAAATCACTGCTGTTCTTTCAAATCTGTTGGCATTACTGGCTCCAAGGCAGAAATAGACTCAAAACAAAATGAAAAGATAAACACAAAACAAAATGGTGACGCTCGAGGTAACACCCCCCGGAATCACCCGACTCCAACAAAAATAGGACTGACTCGGTACAACAAGACAGACCCTAAACAAAAAGACTGACTCAAAACAAAGAGACAGACTCAAAATAACACAACAAGACTGACCTAATACCTAAGTCAGAATGTACATAAACCAGCATTCACAAATGCTCAAAACAGTGCGTGCCATACACCATATCTGAAATAAACTGAACGCCGCCCGCAGGTGGTTTATCCCTCGATCACATCACATTATCCCCCACAAGTTCACTGATCAAGTGCCGATAGACTTTGCAGGACCTAGTGCGGAGATGACCCCGTTGTCAATCAAATTTTGTATCTCGTGGCGGAGACGGACGCAACTGTTGGTGTCATGGCCGGTTTGTTGATGGAAAGCACAGTACTTAGTCGGGTCATGCTTTGGAGGGAGAGGATCGGGTAGAGGTCGTTGCTCTAACAGTTTCAGATGTCCTTTCCTGAGTAGGACCCCCAGGGCTTTAGACAAAGACATATAGAGTGGGGTGAAAACCCTCTTGCCTCGGGGTAGATAGTCTAAAGTTCGGGGGTTTGAAGTGGATGCACCAACAAAGGGGGTGGCTGCTCTTGGTGCGGTGGTGGCGACCATGCCCACTTCGGAAGATCTTGCAGCTGCGTCACCGCTGGTGGTCGCATTCGAACTGCGGGTAAACGCCCTCCTGGGCTGCTCCTTCTCCTGGTCAATGAGGCCCTGCTTCATAGCATCCTCGATCTGTACTCCCATCTCATGCAAATCTGAAAAGGTAGGGAAGGGGAGCACGATCATTTTCTGCATTAGTTTGGGCTGGAGATTGCGCACAACCATCCGTATTTGATCCTTATCCATTGGCCTAATGGTCATCATTGAGGCCTTGGCCCTCCAGCGGGCCACGAATTCTGAGAAGCTCTCCTTAGGCTCCTGCCTCGTTGTCTCAAGATCACGGGTCGTAATCTCGATTTGGGTATTGTATGAATATTGTGCGACGAAGGCCTCGGCCATCTCCTCCCAGCTTCGTTTCACTGAATCCTCTAATTTGGCGTACCAGATGGCTGCAATACCCGACAGGGTCCTGCCAAAAGGGGAAAGCTTCTGTAATCTTGTCAAGCCCATCGGGCGCAGAACATCTGAAAACAAACTCAGGTGGACCATGGGATCTCCTGACCCGTCAAAACGGTCGATGTGAGGCATCTTGAACCTGTCTGGCAGTGTCACAGCTGCGTTGGTGTACCCGTCCTCAATGTCCGGGATGGACTTTACCCCTTGGGATTTCTTGAACAACTTTTCAAGCTTGCTCAACTTCAACGCTGTATGGTCTACCTCGAACTCAAAGGGAGAGTCCGGTGGGTTGATTGGTGCTTTAGACAGCTGGGGTAAGATTGGGGGCGGAGCCGGCCCTGTCGGAATGCCCGTACCTTCCTGGACATTTGGCGTCTCCCCGGGTATTGGATCTACTGGTGGAGGGGGGGGAGCTTGATGCGAAGCAGATGCTCCGTTTTGCTGTTGCAATTTGGTGATTAGCTCTGCCTGTTGGGCCATGACCGCAGCCTGCTGTTTGGCGAATTCAGCTTGGCGGACAGCATCTTGCTGCATGAGTTTCATACTTTCTTGCATCTGGTGCATCATTGCCTCCATCCTTGATGTGTTCTGCTGATCCATCTAACTGACTGGTATCTACCCCTGCAGTAGAAACTGAGATCTCAGCCTGACTATTCACTGGTGGGGTGGGTAAAGGCCACTAATCTGGTAACTGCTGAACTGGTGATTTGTGCCCGACTGGCCCTTTTACCCTGCCTCTGGCAAAGGAACACTGATTGGCCTTGAACTGAATCTCTGACCTGATAAAGTCTATCAGCACAAGTTCGATGAACCTCGGGGGATATCGGAGCCTTCTGAAGCTATGGTTCCAGGACTACCTAGCAAAAAAGAAAACAGACAGCACCTTAGCTCAACTTCACCAAAACAGATACGACTGTAGCAGGATGACTGTGCTCTCCACTGAATTCTGCCCCCAAAATTCAGCCTCAAATTTGACACCCTCAGGTAAGCTGAATCCCAAAGTACTGAACTGGTGCCCGCAGGCCTGATGCCCAAACTCGTAAACTGATACATGCATTTCCCTGTAGAGACGCACTCTAAAAGCACATAGCAGATAAGTGAGAGCCAAAACACCCCTATGTTGGGGTAGGGTTTCCCTGTCCTATTTTGTCAAGAGCTAGGGTTTCACAACGCACGCAGCGGTTTCAAACAACCTATCGGGTAAGCAACCTGTCCTAGTTTGGAATGGTCACTATGGATTTCGATATGCACTAGGTCGAATGGTCAAAAAGGGTGCCCCGGTAAAACCGGGGTTTGCATTCCCATACTGGCAGAGCCCACAACCGGTCAGCCTTCTGGTCATGCCTTGACAAGACAAGCCTCCGGCAAACCGTTCAGGAATAGCATATGGCAAACACGGTGTCCTAGGCGCACCAATGCAAATGTAATGCAAAGAAACACATAAGTGTAGTCAAAACAAGATATCATGAGTTCGAGTCAAGTTCTCTAAGTCCCCAGCAGAGTCGCCAGAAACTGTAACAAGCCCGCGGGGGACCTCGCTACAGCTCGGACTCGATTGGTGTCACGGTTCTTAATCTGAACCAAAGAGTCCAAATCCGGCAAATCGTTTTGAGAAAACAGATTTTTGAAAGAAGTGCCAAACATGGACTGCTTTGCCAGATACAGAGTCGCCACCTAAATATTTTATTTTTGGGAAATTTAGGAAACCCTGACTCGTTGCCTAAGGCCACGTGTCCATCATCACCAAAGTTGCCTCAGCTCGGGAACTTGGGTACGATTGGGGAAGGACACTTCATGAGCACCCCCGCTCGCCCGATCAAAGATCGGCCTCTACTAACCATGATATCTAGTTTTAAAAACATTATGCGTCCTTATTTCGGTTATTAGCCTAGATTTACTATGTGATGCGCACAGCATACAAGTATAGACTGGATCACCTGAATTGGAACAAAACATTTCATCTTTGTTTAGAAAGTGGTTTGCCACTCGCAAGTAGGCTTAAAATACGGATTTTGCCACCCTCGGGTGGGCTTAGAAAAGATGGTTTTGCCACTATCTACTGGGCTTAAAACTTGGAGTCAATGAATTGTTCCAATCCAAATAACCCAACCTTCACGCACAGGCATTCAGGCAGTTATATCATATAAGCACATAGCCTCATGGTAAGCATGCTATTCATGGCAGTCACTCACACGTATGCAAGGATGCTAAAGCATAAAACTTACCGAGTACTCCAAGCCAAAACAGAAGCTAATTAGAAATCCATGCATGATCCTATTTATACAGAAATGCCTAATGCAACACATGCAAAAATGCAACTATAGCAGGCTCGGCTATTCTAAACATGGCATATGAGATGCAACAGTTAACAAGTATTCAATTTGGAATTGAAATACAGATGCAGTTAGTTTGATGCGTCGAGCCCGGTGCATGCAAAACAGATGAATGAATGCACACATGCTATCATACTGTATGCTAATTGAAATATGCCCTAATCTAACCATCATAAGCCGGTAAATAAAAGGGAGAAAGACGTGGGGTTGGAAGACATACGTCACACGCATGCACACTTATTACAACATTGCCTTCGCTCGGAGGGTCCGAATAAATAATATACAGTCCCAAATAAATAATTACAGTCTGAATAAATACAAAATCCTAATTAATTAACAAATTAAACTAGGAAAGCGGTAAACTAGCGTGCAAGCTAGGGACTGCCTTGACCCTGCTCGAGATGATGAATGATGCATGTTCGGGTTGCCTTGCGCGGAAATCCATTGCGATGCCCCGGTTTGCCTCTGTTTGTAATTTGTTCTCGGGATTTGTGCCGAGCTCCGGAAGGCTGCTGATTCTTGATTTGCTGCAACAGAGAGCAAGAAAGGGGCATTGCAATGTATTTTCACATATGTATGCTTACCTCGATCCTCGCGCCATCAATCACGCATCTCGATGCATGATGGTCGAGGAGTCGAATTGCACAACTCAATATGGAATGAATGCACAGGAAAACACAACAAGACCAAGACTTCATCATGGATAATCCGGAGTGTCGGTGACTGGGAATTGAGACACGTTCTGTCACTCGAAGTACGAAACGTCCCTCGTTTCCCGTGCTCGGGCTAACTCCTATCCGAAACACAATGCAATGTGCATGACATGCATGAATGCAACTAAGATACAACCTAACATGCACAATGTTATGAAATGGCATACACGATGCACGAGGTAACATGGCATACACAATGCGCTAACATACGACCTAGCATACACAATGCCATGAAATGAAATTGCATACACAATGCATAATGGGCTTACACCAACACAAGTGGACCTCAGCCACACTCACATAGGAGGCCATTGGATGAAAATGAGACACTCGGGATACGTGCACACATGCACGCAAACCGAGGACCGATCCTAGGGCACGAATGCCACTCTAACAAGGCATGGCAATGCATGGAACATGATATACAAACAAGCAAATTTCAACACTAAAACATGATGCTAAACAGCCTCGAAGCATGGCAATATGGCACCCGATGCATGAGATGGTCCCGAAACACACAACTATGCACATGGAATGACTTATAGCTATACAAAACATGCATTATTTGATCATGAGACCTAAAGAAAGAACCAAGGCAGTCCCGAAACATGAACTTTTCTAGTACAAAGTGTGGCCAAAAGATGCTAACAAGATGGACCAAATTAGCATGCAATTTTGACTAGTTAACATGGTTTACATGGCAAGTACATGAAGCAAATGGAATCTCACCAAACCAACAAAAATCAGTGAATAAAACATGCCAAAATATGCCCAAATAACCATGGAAATGCAGCCAACACACGCACAAATGAGGGGCTCCTTTAGAGGGCATACAAAGGGATTATTAGGCACATGCATCAAGGACATTTAACATGGCATAAGCAACTCTGAAAATCAAATATGGTAGTCTCAAAACTCACAAAATTGGCCCTGAAATCAGTCAACAAAGCATGCAAGATAGGGCCTCTTTGGAAGGCCAAAATGACCACCAAACAAGTCAAGGTGAGAGAGGGTCATCCCCCTCTGTATTGGAGGTTCAAAAAAACATCAAAACCACTGGAAATCCACTGGATTCCAGTGGCTAGAAGACTAAACAAAGCATGCACCGAGAGCTGAGGTATAAGGCTCAAAGTAAGAAGCAAACAAGCATACAATGGAGCATATGACCTCAAACAAAAATGGAACCTTAAACAAACTTGAAGATGAGATTAAAACAAGACTTTTTCCATTTTATAGTAAGTCTCAATAATAAAAACGAATAGGGCTAATCTATCATGCAAAAATGACCCTAAAAGAGAGAATAGAGACAAGGGGCAGCAGCCGGCCCCAAATGGCAAAGAGCCCTTCAACAAAGGCGAAGAGGGGATCAAAATAAGGCACTTCACAGTTTATAGCAAGCCACAAAAATGAACATAAGCAAGGCTAAACTAGCATGCATGAAAAAGGCCTAAAAGAGGGATAAAGAAACAAGTGGCAGCAGATGGCCTCAAACAGATGAGAGCCCTTCAACAAAGTTGAAGAAGGGCTCAAACCAAGCCACTTTACAGTTTGTGACCAAGCCCAAAACAGTTTACAAATAAACCTAAAAACCATGCAAAAATAGGCCTGAAAGGGAGTTTAAACACAAAGGGTGAGAAGAAGGCCTCAAACAGAGAAAGGCCCTTAATCAAACATGAAAAAGAGCTCAAAATAAGACTATTTTCAGTTAGGGTCGGAGCCCAAAAATGTAAGCACAAGGAGCTAAGATATGGGCAAAAAAAACAAATGCACAAAAGAGGGAAAATGGGACTCACCCTTGTAGCCTATGTCTTCAACGACTCTTGGTCCAAGAAATGGAGCTCCTAGCCTCTGGAAATAGCCCCCAAGCTGCTGGAATGGAGTGTGGATGTGTTGTGCTATGGGTTGGTGTAGAAAGGCTGTAGGATTTGAGGAGTTTTGAGGCTTAGAGTAGAGAGGGAGAGAGAATTGATGCAAGAGCCTTCAAGCTAATTTTGTAACCCTGAGAAATGGGGCTGGGGGGCTGGTTTTATAGAGAAGAGGAGTGGAGGAAAGGGGGGGAAATTCAAATTCAAGTTTCCCCTCCAAAAGACCCCCCCGGATACAGGATCTGGGGGGAAAAGGAGGGTGTATCTGCAATGTACCTGATGTGAGGATCATGGCCGGCCAGTTTTTTAGGGTTTAGGTGGCAGGCCGGCCTCCCCCATGGCCGGCCGGCCAAGGGCCAAAAGGGTCAATGAAGATTGCTGGCCGGCCACCTCAAATTGGTGGCCTCCCATGTGTGCATAACACAACTATGTGGTCAAAAACTGGAAGAAGTGAACCAGGAGAGAGAAAAACCCATTTTTTTAGAGCGGTTCAAAAAGGTCAGAAGTAATTACTGGCCGGCCATATCATATTAGTGGCCTCCCAGGTGTGCACAACACAAATATGTGGTTTAAGGCTAGAAAAAGTGGCCCAAGGGTGGTCAACATTGGCTTTCTAGTGAGAAAAACGGGCGACGGAGGGCGATGAAGAAATAAAACTGGTTGTCAAAACAATTACTGGCCTCCCACCCTTCTACGACCTTCCTAATAATGAAAATAAGGTCCCTGCCAAAAATGAGCCCAAACCGATGCAAAATGAAGGTTCGGGGGCCAAAACACGTGGCTCGAGGCCCCGAAAAATGACTGTTAAGCACCGGAGGTGGCGTTCGACCACGAAGTTGGTCTCTCGAGCCTTAGTGTCCCTCAAAAGGGGGGAAATAAGGTATGTGCCAAAAATCGGAGCAAACAAAGGTGGTTAAGCGGTCCCGAACCGAGGCACACGACCGACGGCTCCGAAAAATCGGAAACCGGGCTCCAAACGGAAAAAATGGCCTACGACCACGATACGTAGCCTACGGCCACTGAGAGATGATCTACGAGACCTCTCCCTCCCTTCGGGAAGAAAAAATAGAGAAAACAGAGCCTGGTTCGCAAACCGAGGCAAAGCACAAAAGAGTCCGGAAGTTCGGAGGCAAGGCTCGCAGTCGAGACTCTGAAACTTCTGAACGAGCACAATATGCAATATCACCGAGCGCTCAATCGGTGACGTCTGAGTCTTAAGGTCGGTCAAAAATGGGGTGTCTACACATATAAACCTCATCGACACATTGGCCGTCCCTTATGACCCCAGTATATATAGCACCCCTTCCCACCTATCTAAACTGGCATTGTTCATCCCTGAGAGTACGGACTTGTGCATGATGAACACTTTGCACTCCAACCTAAACCCATGGTGGTGACAATGGTAAATGAAGGGAGGTCAGCCTTAGTGAAAAATGTCAGTCTATTGCCCGAGGGCTCTGAGGACTTATCTGAAGAGGTGTGTAACCCGTACTGCTATATTGTGCCAATCAATCAAGCTAAGCTAGAAGTGGTATTGCCGGCTGGGACGGAGGTCAGTGTAGTTCGAGAGGATGGCCCAAGTCAGGGATTAGATGATCTAGCCGACCTAGAGGAGGACATAGACAATTTGCAGTTCTTTGATGAGCAAGATCAATAAGACGTGCATATTGATTGCTTTGATCTGAACAGGTCGACAGACAATTCTAGGTGGTTAAGTAATGAACCCAATAGAGATGAGGGAACTGAATTGAAGCTGGAAGAACAGAAAGCGGGAATCGCTAGAATCTCCGGAATGGCTGATGGAAAGGGTAAACTGCCGGAAAACACCAATGTAGAACAATTGGCTTAGGAACTAGGCATTGTTAGTACTATACATACAGAGCAAGAAGCCGTACTAAAGCGTTTTGAGCAAGAAATGGGTTAAAACAATTAGAAAAATGGAAAAACCCAACACCCTGTGGGGGAGATTTGTGACGAAAAGATAATCTGAATGGAGCTGGACAAATGCTTGTCGACTGCCGAAGGAATCTGGTGGGATGACAACGACCTACACATGGCTCATACTGATGAGGATTGGGGTGAAGACCTTCCTGACAACACTTGGTATATGGAAGAGGTCGACCATATGACGAGAAGTGGCCGATATTTCAAACCACCACATCTGGACCAACCCGAGGCATCCGGGAAGGACAAAGAATTCGAGAAGCAGAAGGAAAAACAGTTGGAAGAAGAGGCTGTGCTTAAATAGTTAAAGAAGATTCAAGTTGATATATCTATCTGGGGTCTGCTTATGGTTTCGCGAGTGCACAGACAGGCTGTACTATCGGCGATGGATAAAGCTAAGTTGTCCATCGATAGTACCCCGGAACAATTGGTAGGATTAGTCTTCCCGGGAGGCGCTGCACCAACTCTAACCTTCTCGAACAAGGAACTGTTGCCGGAAGGCTCTGAACACAACAAGCCTCTATACATATCAGTGGAGTGTAGAGAAAAGTGGGTACCAGTGGTATTGATAGATACTGGACCAGCAATCAACGTCTATCCATCTCATACAGCCGATGCCGTCGGTTTGAAACTGGCTAATTTCATACGTATAGCCCAGGTGATTTGGGCGTATGACAATACAAGCAGAGAGGTAATGGGAACAGTACAGATTAGAGTTCAAATAGGCCCAACTCAACAAGATATCGAGTTTTATGTCCTGGATGTGCCAGCCACTTTCAATCTACTCTTGGGAAGGCCGTGGCTACACCAAGTAAAAGCTGTCTCTTCCACCCTCCACCAAATGTTGAAGTACCCCCACGGGGAAAGGGGTGGCCATAGTCTTCGAGAATTCATCTGTTCATCCTTCGGCAGAGATCATTACACCTGTGCTAGAGATTGTGTATGGCAAAAAGGATGCTTTCCTTTCAAGGTTTACCTTGGCTGAGGCCAGGGTAGTGCAGAATCTCTTGGCTGTTGATGAGGGCTTGTATATTAGCGCCCAATCTGTATACTTCATGAACAAGCTCCAACATATGCCAAGAATGGGGTTGGGAAGAAGTGGCTGGAAGGGTGTTACTGCATCGGTTGATGTGCCACATAACCCGCATGCCTTTGGTCTTGGTTAGAGGCCTACCAAAAAGGATTGGGTTAGGAAAGGGAAAGAAATGGCTAGCAGAGCCAGAGCTAAGTAGACCGGGAAGCACTATGAACTTGTGCACCGACCTATCTGAAGAACCCTGAATGGTCATTTTGTTTGCGAGGGTGAAGACTTCCCATTCTGTGGTTTCCCCAAACCCTGGTTTAACTTTGAGAAGCAGCAGGTTCCTGGCCTCAAAATCTTCTTTGACTTACAGCTGCAAGACAGTGGTACGGAGGAAATGGCTGAACCGACTGCTGAAGCTGCGAAAAGCATAGAAAGTGATTCCTATAGCAATGAGTTTGAAGTAGGAGCAGCACTGGCATGTCTCCTTTCGGATCCTCAGATCAACTTAGATAGCTTAGGAGATAACCTGACTGTTTCCGTGATCGGGGACCAATCGGGTGTGAACCCTTCTAGTAGCATTTTGGATGCATCTGATGCACCATTCCTCGTTTGGCAGCTTGAGGAGGGCTACCTGTCTAGCAGTTCTGAGTTGGGTAGTGAACCAGAATCTGATTCCACAGAGTCTGTGCAGTCGGAATCAAATTCTGATTCTTCTGAGTCTGGGTCCGGCATTCCTAGGGGTGATAACCTGGATGCCAGGGTTTCGTCTAGGTCGTCCTTTTCATTTTCCTTTGAGTTGGTTGTAACTGAGGAAATGGATGAGCTTGACCTTGTGAATGAGAATACCACTGCAGATTCTAAGTATTTCTCTATGCCTCTTGTTTATTGCATTGATCATGATTTTTAAAATTTCGATGAAAACAAGAAGGAATTCTTCTAGTTTTAAAAATTTTGATTAATCGAGAGAAGGAGAGGTTTGCAAAACCCCTCGCTGAACAAATCATTCCAATTAATGTGGGTACTAAAAAAGATCCGTGTCTGGTCCAAATCAGGTCCACGTTGTCTTCGAAGGAGCACAAGCGCTTAGTCGCTTTATTAAAAGATTTCAAAGATGTTTTCGCATGGTCCTAGGAAGACATGCCTGGAATCGATCCTGAGATTGTATAGCATTGGATCCCTTTCAACCTCGAGGCCCGACCTGTCAAGAATAAATTAGGGAGAATACGCCCGGATTGGGCTTTGAAGATTAAGGAGGAGGTCACCAAGTAGATAGACGCAAGGTTCTTGCTTGTATCTGAGTATCCGACTTGGTTTGCCAACATCGTCCTGGTGTCGAAGAAAGATGGCAGAATTCAGGTGTGTGTGGACTTCAGTGATCTGAACAGAGCCAGTCCGAATGACGACTTTCCCTTGCTGCATATCGATGAATTGGTGGACTTCACCGCAGGTCATGCATTGCTCTCCTTCATGGATGGATTTTCCGGGTATAACCAGATTCTGATGGCACCTAAGGACAGAGAGAAAACAGGTTTCACTATGCCATGAGGAACCTACTGCTACAGAGTGATGCCGTTTGGGCTGAAGAATGCCGGGGCTACCTATCAAAGGGCTGTAACCATAATTCTGCATGATATGATCCACAATGAGGTCGAGGTGTACGTGGACGACATGATTGTCAGGTCCAAAGAAAGAGAGGGCCACTACACCACCTTGAAAAAATTCCTTCAGCGGATCAGAGAATATAGACTGAGGTTAAATCCACAGAAGTGTACTTTCGTCGTAACAGCAGGGAAAATGCTGGGTTTCTTGATCACACAGAGGGGCATTGAGGTAGATCCTTCTAAAATCAAGGCCATTCATAGAAATGCCACCACCAAGGACTCAAAAGGAGGTGTGAGGCTTTCTGGGTAAAGTCCAATTCATAAGATGGTTTATTTCAAAATTAACCTTGACTTGTTAACCACTTTTTGGTCTCCCGAAGAAAGGGAAGAAATTTCGATGGGATGATCGATATGAATTTTCTTTTAAGCAAATCAAGCAGTACCTTCAAAATCTACCTGTGTTGTCGCCGCCTGAGCCAGGGAAGCCTTTGATTTTGTATCGGTCAGTAACGGACATAACAATGGGATGCATGCTTGCTCAGGAATCCGAGGATAGGGTGCAAAAAGCCATCTACTATTTGAGCAAGAAAATGCTGTGTTATGAGACCCATTACACCCCGCTGGAGAAAGCTTACTTAGCCTTGGTATGGGTTACCAGGAAGTTGAGGCACTACTTGTTAGCTCACCCTATAATTCTGGTTTCGAGATTAGATCCCATCGAATATCTCTTCGAGAAACTAGCGCTTACGGGTAGGCTAGCCCGTTGGTTACTTCTTCTCTCTGAATTTGGTCTGAAGTACGTTACTAGGAAGTCAGTCAATGGGAGAGCTGTAGCGGAGTTCCTGGCAGATCACCCAGTGAAAGAGAATGAAGCAGTAGAATACCTATTCCCACATAAAGCTATTCTACAAGTCGAGGAAGAGATCTGGACAATGTACTTTGATGGAGCATCTAATCAATACGGTTATGGGATAGGTGTGTTGCTAATAGCACCCAACAATTCCCATATACCTTTAGCCTTCAAACTCTGGTTCAAGGTATCCAATAACGAAGTAGAGTACGAGGTGTGTATCGTTGGTTAGGAGGCCGCCCTGGAACTAGGGCAAAAAGGTTGGACGTCATTGGGGACTCAAACCTAGTTGTGTCTCAAGCAAAAAGAGACTAGAAGGTCAAAGAAGAAAAGATGAAAATTTATCACCAAACCCTGGACGTTCTGATTCCTAGGTTTGAGAAGCTGACCTTCACACATCTACTAAGAGAGAGCAACAGGTTTGCTGACACTTTATCAACTCTGTCATCTACGATAGACATCCCTCTTGGAGTCCGGATGTATCCGATTATCATTGAGTAGAGGTATACGCCGGCCTACGAGACTATCGCCGCAATAGATGAAGCACAAGATCAAAACCCTTGGCTCTATGTTATCTTAAACTTCTTAGAAAAGGAGATTTATACACCAGGGGAAAATACTAAAGATAAGAGGGCAATACAGCGGATGGCTATTCAATTTATCATCTGAGGAGGTAAACTATACAAAAGGGGTCATTTGGGAATGCACAAGTTGTGTGTCGAAGTAGAGGAATCAAAGCACCTAATGGAGGCCATCCATGGAGGGGAGTGCGGAGTGCGCATGAACGGAGTAATATTAGCCCGAAAGATTCTCAGGCAAGGTTACTACTGCTCTACTATGGAGGAAGATTGTATCGGGTTTGTTCGGCGATGCCATAAATGCCAAACTCATGCTAATCGCATGAACATCCCGTCGTCGAAGCTGTACAACATGACTTCACCATGGCCTTTCTCAGTCTGCGGAATCAATGTTATCCGCGTAGTCACACCGAAGGGGTCAAATGGGCATGAATACATTCTGGTGGCAATTGATTACTTCACGAAGTGGTTCGAAGCTCAGTCTTATGTAGTCTTGAAAGCAGCGCATGTGGCTAAGTTCATCCGAAACAACATCATTTGCCGATATGGAGTCTTAAACGAGAACATTTTAGGTAATGGCTCCCATTTCAAGAAGGAAGTCATCGACTTGTTAGAGAAACACAACATGGCTTTCCATAAGTCATCTACATACCAGCCGCAAACCAACAGAGCTGTTGAGACCACCAACAAGTACATCAAGCATATTTTGCAGAAAATGGTTGAGACCTACAAGGACTGGCCAGACAAATTGCCATTCGCACTCTAGGGTTATAGAACTTCAATTTGGACGTCTACTGGGGTAACTCCCTACTTTCTTGTCTATGGGATTGAAGTTGTTCTGCCAATTGAAATAAAGTGTCATCACTGTGAGTTATGGCTGAGTGTCAGATAGCAGGGGCAAACTAGCAGCAGAGCAGGTTTGAAGAACTGATGTTGTTTGATGAGAGAAGGTTGAAAGTATTGTACCATGTTCAAGGTTATCAACACAAGATTGCCAAGGCTTTTAACAAAAAAGTTAAGTCCCTGAATCTCAAAGAAGGGGATTTGGTGCTGAATGACAATCGAGCTTCCATCCATGACCCTAGGGGCAAGTTCAGACCCAATTGGATTGGTCCTTACATCATTATAATTATCTGGTCAGGTGGAGCTATTATTCTCATGGACCTGGATGGCCTAGAATTTTCCCAACCGATCAACATGGACAAGTTGAAGAAATACTATCCCTGAGAGGCTCGCTAAGCCGAAAACCCAGAAGGGCGACCTAGGCAAAAGTTAGAGCACAAAAAAATTGGAAATAAAGAAAAACTGAGCTCGCAAGGTTAAAAACCCTAAAGGGCAGCCTTGGCAAAAGTCGAAGCGCAAAAGGAGAGCATTAATACTCGAGTGAACCCGAACCAAACTACGTAAGGCCTGATTCCCATTATCGGGATATGTAGGCAATTTCATCCTGAAGTTCGGCTGTAAACACCTCCAACTCAACTATCATGTCCATGTGTTTGATCAGGTCATCTTTGTTTGTTCTTTATCTGAAAGTTTGGTTGTGATCCTTACTCTGAGAGAAGAGCTGGTTACAGTGCTAAGCAGTGTTACTCAATCAAGAGGCAATTTATGATCTTCGAATTCGAGGTTGTACATCTCGAGGATAGATTCCGCATGTGTTAAGTGGTGATCCTTATCAAAAATGGTTTTCAAAATTTTTGATAAGAGTTGATCTTTGTTCAAATTTTACCTTTTACAACTTAGACCATTTTTTGGACCAAAAGGAAAACTTTCAGTGCTCACAACTTTAATTTCATTGATTTCAATATAAAGTTCTCCAACTCTCGAAACAAATCAAAGTTGCTTTTATTACATTCATAAAACTTGAAAAGTAAAGATCAAAGTAATAAACTAGGGGCATAGATGGGTCAGGTGTTCCTGCATCCCCCGTTCGTGCTTGTGGAAGCTTCTAATGCCAAAGTGGGCCTGGTTTGTGCCTCATTCTCTAGCCAAGTTAGGCACTCGCCAGAAAGGGCGCAACTAAAACTCAGGGCAGGGGTTAGAAGCTCTCTCATCCTCCAAGCAGTGAGGTACCTAGCCAAATGTGAACCTCAGACGGGGAATGAAACTGGGTACTCTACCCCCTCCTCTGGGCAAGTTTGATCATGTCCAAACTGACGTCTGAACTGAAATGGAAAGTAGAATACACAGTGTGTCAGGCCAATCAACTCAATACCAGGTTGTCGAGTCATGTTGTAGCTCATTTCGGTCAAATTAAGTTAGAGGCAACGCCAAGCAATGTCAGCAGCAGACCTGTTGCATATCCAGTGGTACCATCATCCCTCATTCAGGAAATCCATTAGCTGTTGGCGAAAAAAGTATGCTCAAGCTAAGTATGCAAGGCAAGAGTCCACTACCTTCAGCTGTCCTTTAGCCATACCTGGGGAGGGATGAAAGAAAAGAGAGATTAAAGAATAGAGAGATATATGTTAAGAGAAAAGTGAGAAGAGGGCTTTGAAAGAAAAATAGAGCATGAATGTCGAGTGATGTGAGAAACACATATTAGAGAGGGTGCGAATTTGGTAGTCTCTCGCCGATGGAAGGCGTCTAAGCCCATCAAAGTCTCGGCCAATACCAAACCAATGCAACTCTTGCCCTCTTTCAAACCTTGGGCCATTTCGACGAGCTGAATACTAGACCCTCTGAAACTAGGGGCAAGAAAGAAATGAACCAACATGCACAAAAAAAGGGCGTGTTTCCGAAAACCCTGCCAAAGAAGGTTACCTCAGTCGCCAACTTTAGAAAATCGATGGATCAAATCAGGAATATCCAGCTCTCCATTGTGAACCAAGGATCGTGCCTCATGTAGGGTAAGCCTGCACATCCGTCCCAAAGCTTGGATGTGGCCAAAGCGAGGCTGAGGTATGATCTCCTCATCGCACCGGGATTCCATTAGCACTTGAAATTCTTCGATTTTCGGGCATACCTCTTGTCCTCCAAAGCTAAAGACATGTGTAATCAGGTTCAAACATCTAGCCACGGCTTATAGGAACAGAAAACAAAGCGGAGAACAACTTAGCGGGAATAGTGCATTTATGTCAAAACCCCTGAAATTCATCTTTTCCGAGCCATCCAAAGTCGCAATCCAATTCGAGAGTTTATCGGTGAAAAACGGCTCCATTTGTGAAGAATTTGCTGTTGAAATGAAGAAACTACGAGGTTCAACCTTTTGTAGAAGATAAGGCAGTGAGTGGAAGCTAGCTGTCAACAATCTGGAGATTTTGCACACTGGTGGCCGGTAGGCTACTTTTATGGCCGGCAGGCCATTATTGATGGCCGGCAAGCCACCTCTCATGGAATGCACATGGCTGGCAACTCCTGTTTGCGGCCAGTAGTCTCTCACTTTGACTTGCTGCCCATCTTTGTGCTGAACAGTGCTAGAAGCCTGTGTTTTTTTTTCTGCTTTTAGTCTGTTTTAATGGTCTTCTTTTTTCTTTTTCTTTTTGTTTGAGTCCTTTCTGTTTCAGTAAGTTTGTTATTTTTATATGTCATTTGTTGTTGTATAGTTTTGCTTATCGAGTTGTATGTTGTCTTGATTATCGAGTTGCCGTCATTTTGTTTACTGAGTTGTTGTTGCATTGTTTATCGAGTTGCATTTCGTTTTTCGTTTTTATTTATTTCAGTTGTTTGTCGGTTCATTACCTGATTAAGAACGTTGTACCAATACCATTGTTTAGTTTTCAGTATCAAATTCAATCTCATTTCCATGCTAAGTGGTGCTCATGATGCAAAATTCAACACATTTTCAAAAAAAAAAAAAAAAAAAAAAAAAAAAAACTGGCTTTCATTCCGATCATGGTTATTTTTACAAAAGTGCAATGCAAGTTTTTACAATAAATAAAACCTGTCTTAAGCTGTACAATGTGCTAAAACTATAAACAAAAAGAAACTAAGCAAAAATACAAAAATCAGCGCTGGTCACCTTAGGCTCTAGAAGCTCTCTTCGTCCTCTTCCTCAGAGGAGAGGACTCTGGGGCACTGTCTCCATCGGCACCGCTATCTGAATCTGGACCGGAACCCGATCCGGTATCATCATCGCTCTCTGCCTCAAAGCTCGCCTCGGCATCGTCTCCACTCTTGAAACCTGAGCCGGCGTCGTCACCTCCACTCTCGGATGTCTCTGAATGCTGACCCGCTGCCTTCTCAGAGTTGCTCATCTCAGCATCATCATCAATCAGAATGGGCTCTGAAGGGCCGCTCCCATCTCGGGTGCCCCTAGCTCTGCCTTGGCCACGTGCCGGAGCCTATTTCTCTCTCTTCCCTACTGTTGGAGAAGGTACTACTAGTGCGAGCGTTGCAGCTGCAGCTACTGTTAGTGCCATCGATATGGGTAGAATCTGAAAAAGACAATTGTTGTATATCAGTTATAGCATGTGTATTAGATGCAAGGATAGTATGCAGAATGAGTATATATAGAAGTCAGATACAACGTGAATACAACATGCAAGCGCAATGTGTCAGATGTGGTCTATCGATACAATGTATTAGTACAGTTTGGGAAGTTTTTAGTTGAAATGTTAGTGTCAATGTCAGTGTGTCAGTGGAAATTTGATGCCTGGAATGTAAAAATGAAGAAATTACCTGAACACTGTAGAGGCTGAGCAGCGCCTCTCTCCTCTATACCTTCCCGATCAGTGAGGCTACCAGCTTGAGGGCAATCAATGCCTATAAATGCAGTTTGAATGGTCAATATTTGCAAATGAATATATCTGAAATGACAGATGGAGTGCAAGTGCTAAAGTGTGGTTCATACCGGAGTCCGACCTCAGATCCCAACAAGCTCATGACCAGCCACTGCGGGCTCATTCGGGACCTAGTAGGCATCCCCGGTGTGTCGCCAGCAAGTCAGCATGGTGGAAAGCTTTGGCCAATCAGCCCTCTGCCCCACTCAGGAAGCCCCTTTACCATGGACCCTGCTCGCCCAGGTCACTCTGCGCCTTGCTCTCGCGGCAGGAGCTCTCGCCTCCTCATCTCCACAAACACCGGTCAAGGGCGGCATCAAGTGTGTCTGGATGAAAGTTGCATAGTCGCCCTCCGCTCGGAAGAAGTCAGTGTCCAGGCCCACCATGAATTGGATGACCTTCTCAACAGATAGGTTCTTTGTGGATCGCATGGACTCTGCTAGAGCCATCGGGACGATCGGGTTAGCAGGCCCATAATCTAGCGCACAAAGCACTCACCCCAGAACCAAGCCCGGTAAATCGGGCCCTCAAGCAGAATGTAGTAGCGGGAGATGGCCTAGGCACAGGTGAACTGGTCCTGGATCCTCCCTAGCATCAAGGCCCACAACTACCACGTGATCTGCAAACAGAAGTTGTACAGATTATTAATTTCGGTCAGTTGCTAAATTTGTGAAGTAGAATAGTTTCAAAGCAAAAATGACTATGCTTTCGGAGTACCTCATGGGCAGCTACCGTGTTGAAGTACCAGCGGAAGAATGTGAAAGGCTTATGGGTCCTATGACAAAGCTAACCGTCATATATCCGCGAATAGGGGACTGTTAATGGAAGCTCCTCTACAGGCTCCGGGGCGAGAGTCAGAAAGTATGCATATACCCATAGCTGCAGGGAAAGTGCAGTGGTACGTGATTAGTACAGTATCAAGCAGATGCAAAAAGTGTAAAACAGAAAGCATCGTGTATGAATAGTGTTTGAGTAGATACAGAAATGTAAAGCAGAAAGTATGTGTTGAGATAGATGTAAAGTAAAAACTGTAAAGAAAATATAAAGTGCAAAGAGAGAACTGAGATGCGTACCTTCCAGGCTTGCCAATAGCCTCCAATCAAGTCTCCCCGCAGACGAGAGGTAGAGCTCATATATCCATACAGTGTGGTGAGGCCAGCTCCGCCCCAATCGTAGAAAAGAACCCGAGGGAGGATCACCAGGGCACTCAGTAAATGCAGGCCTACGGTATTGCACCTGTTTGAAAACAAGATGGTACCGAAGACGAACATCAAGAAGCCCCTGGCATACTGCTCGATCTCCTCTATTGACTCGGGCTCGGGCTCGGTCTCTCTGAATCACTCAGCGAACCAAGTGTATCTGACCATCCCCGTCCGGTATATGGGTGGGTATGCCCCCAACAGCTCGAACCAAGCTGCCTCTCACTCCTCCATATCTGTGTCAATAGGGATCAGATCGCCTCCTACGTCTAAGCCAGTGACCATGGCAAAGTCGTAAGGGGTGATCGTCATCTCCCTTACGGTGGAAAAGTGGAAGGAGTTGGTGGTATCCCACCACCTCTCCACCAGCGCTCCTAGGAGGGGACGGCTCGAGGTAACCCGAGTCAAGTTAGAGCAGAAGAGGCCAAAGCCTGCCTCGTCAATGATGTCTCTGTCACGACCCAAACCTGCCCCTATAAGTTTAGCGTCGTCACCGGCCAGTAATCCCAGATTACCTTCGGCCTCAAAGATAAAATTTCAAAATATTTAAATTATATCGGAGCCTAAAGCAGAAGCAAAACAAAAATAACAATGTCCATCGAGCTTGTGCATACATGATGACTAAAATAATTAAAACATTTCAACACAATGATAATTTATATACAAATCTTATATATCTCACACACACATATATATAAGACTCAGCAAAATTCAAAGCTCTGACAAAGCTAAGCGTGGATTTTCTTGGCTCTACTCAAGCCTAACTTGCTCCATTCCGGAAGCTCTTCAAAAGGCTGATATGGGTAGACTTCGAGACTTTCTCTATCCTTGTTGCTTAGTTTGCCCACCTGCATATACATATAAATAGTGAGCTAAAGCCCAGCGAGTAATAACAAAATAAAGAGGTTAAATGAATGAAGTTCAACGGTAATACAAAAAACCTGTTTTACAATTTTGAAAGGATTCTTAAATCATTTTCAAATAAGGGATTTGCCATATTATACCAAATTTAAAACGAAACATTTTCCATACCAAATCCCTTACCAAAACATATATTTTATTTTCCGAAACAATCCATTTCAGTAGGCAAAACAATTCTATTAGCCATCACATCAATCCCTTGCAACAATAAAAGCCATTGTGCGATAGCATTTTCCTTAATTCATTAACTTCATTATCAAGATCTTTCAATGTCAAATTATGTGGTACATCCATGAAGTAATAATGAACCGTATGTCAATCAATCCAAAAGCCATGGTACTGTTATTCCCAGGCAAGCGCCTAGCCATGGTATTATTACCCCCAGGCAGGAGCCTAGCCATGGTATTATTACCCCCAGGCGAGGGCCTAGTCATGGTACTATTACCCCTATGCAAGGGCCTACATTCAATGGATGCCACAATATCGTTTCAAAACAGATCTTCATTTATTAGAGGACATAACATTTCAATAAGCCATGCTATCAATTATCAAATCATTTTAAGAAGTCATTCAATCAATCGCATATCCATTTTGATAGCAATAACATTTTCGAAAGTAAAGATAATTTGAACATATCTTTATAAGGTCATTACTCACAATGGGTTAAGTCGATATAAGGCCTCGGACGTCCACCTATACAAATCACACAACAAAGATACAATAGAAGCACCATTCAATATTCATTTCATTTTAATTTAACTCTCTATATGTGTTTCTCGCTCATTCCCTGACTATGTGAGTCCAATTGGTGCCTAAAAATACTTAGAATGTCATGAGGATGCAATTATGCATTTAAAAGAGTGAGTCAAAAAATTTTGAAAATAGGGTCCTCGTTCGAGCGCCACTTTGGTCGCTGGAGCGAACTCTAAAATTTTGCAAAACTTCTGGGAGCTCGATTTTCACACTCGAGCGAGACTTTCCTCGCTCGAGCGAACATTGTGAATTCTGAAATTTTTAGAATTGTATTTAAAGTTCAAATTTGATATTCAAAGCCTCAAAATTTGTATTTTGGTACAAAATCATGGAGGACCATTGTGTAATTTAATAGACACTCCCAATTAGAAATCATTTATTCAAAATCATGCTCCAATTGTCCAAATTTAGAGTTAATTCATTTTCTTTATATCAAACCCACAATTTTAAAACATGAATTAGACTTCCCAAACTCTTAAAATTTCATGATGTATGTAAAAATAAAACCCAATTTTATTATTAATAACAAAAATCAACTTATCTAATGAATTACAAAAATTAATTTCCTAGAATTTCAACTTCACTTAATTTGTAACCAAAACCTGACTTATGATCATAGATGTTCCAAAATGTGTCTAAATTGAATAAAACTTTTAAATTAAATTACGTGCATGGATTAAAGATCAAAATCAAAAAAAAAATTCTAATTTTCAAAGCTTTTCCTTTTTCTCTTCAAAATATGAGATTGAATTAGTTCAAATTCTTCAAAATCTATGATGCATGTGTAATTAGAGTATTAAAACTTACAAAATTTGTTCATGCATGTAGGAATGGAACTCAATTTCATGCAAGACTACAAAAATCCAACCCAACATAATTGATTTCTAAATCAATTTCCATAATCATGAATCTAATTTAATTTCATCACCTTCTTGCTAATTTCTTTGTAATCACATGAGATTGAATCCAACCATCTCTTAATTTCAGCTTTTAGGTGATTAATCTACAAAATTTAAGCTTCAATTTCTTACCTTAAGCCTTCAATGGTTGAATCTCTTGAGTTCACTTCTTCCTATTTCAACACAACACTTGAGTTGTTCTTCTTCCTTTCAAAATTTCCATCAATTGTGTTCTCCCTCTCGCGGTTTTGTCTCCAGCCGAACAGGTTGATGAACCAAAGACAATACATACCACTTCTTCCTTCTTGACTTTAATCACTTCTATTATTATTATTATTATTATTTATTTTTTTATTTGGTAGTGGGACACTTGTCTCAAGCAACACAATCAATAGGCATGCATTTCTCCCTTCAATTTATGAAGTCCAGCACAATGCCATGTTCCTCCACTAAATTTTAGAATAATCTCATCTTCTCTTCACTATACACCAACGTGGTGAGTAAGTTGAGTAGGCATTAGATTGGTCTATTAGCTAAATATTAGATTAACTAAACACCACTTAATCTTAACTAATTATAATTAATAAGTACTCGTAATAAATCTTGATTAATACATAATTTAATTAATTGCAACTAATCACAAATTTCATATGATTTAATTAGTCCCATGGACTTCAATTAAGACCCAATCAATTATATGTAATTTTACGAATCTGAATCAGATTTTTAATCACACTCCCAAAAGGCTCCAAATATTAAATTAAACTTATTGTCATCATCAATTTCGATTTTCCAAACCATTTAGGCCTTCAATTTCTAATCAGACTCCAAATTTCCGTCAATAAATTACATATTCAAATTGGACACCCCATAAATAAATTTAATTCAGAATAATCACCATTCTCAATCCTCGTAATTTAATTAACTTAATTAACTCCAATTCGGATCTAATTAATCGAATCTCAATTTTATTAAACTGAATTAAATATTTAATTAACTCCCAAGTGGGTCCGTAATTAAAAATTAAATTGATTCAACTATTTAATTTCGCTTCCTTAAGCCATTTGGACCCTTAAAAGAAATTTTCAATAGAATCATATACGAATCAAACTCCACAATTCTCATAAATCCCAAATTAAATCAAGGTAACAACTAATTAAAATTCAAATCTCTGTAATTAATTAAATATAAAATATTATATGAGACGGGGTCGTCACAATCTCTCCCCCTTAGAAAGTTTGGTCCTCCAAACTTAAGACACTCGTATTGCAACCAAATCATACAACTTTGTTTCATTCCATATTTTTGTTTCCAAGTAACTTCCTTCCCCCTAAAATTCCATCACAGGAGCTCAACTCGTTGACATCTAATTCATAATAACTCGAATTGTGATTCGTCTCGATTCATATTTATATTGTCATCAAAAGTTATTCTGTAATGTATAATAGGCTTTGAAGTCAACATTATATCATTAAGCCCCAAAATATATTAACCATAACATTCTACTCTCATCAATCACATTACTCATATACTTTTATTTGGCTATTCACATATCCTCTAACAATTCACATATATATATATATATATTTCCCAAGTCTCCAAATAGTCGAGAATTAATCACAAATGATATCCATGATCCTCCTTAACTTTAAATAAATGAAACTACTCTTTTATTGACATTTTATATGAGGTCTACACAATAGATTAAGTATTTGATACAACTTCAATAACAAATTCAAATTTTTGGTCCACAAATACTCTGACCACAATAGCCTTATTGACAAATGAAATGGGGTAGGGTTTTGTTCCATTAGTTCCAAAAGAAAAGTCATTTACTTCCGAAAGTCAAAGACAATTCACTCAGGCATATGGCCAACATTCACTTATCACACTCAACATTACATCCCAATAATTCCATATCAAAAGTATTCAGTCAAATTCATAGTATAACATTTCCAAATAATATAGGTCCTCTAGATAACAAAGAAACACTTATTACATAACATTAATCCAAATAATCTACTCATTTATAACCAAATGAATCGAAATAAAAGAATGAGTTCTAAACCAATCATTATTTGTTCACAAGTAGTAAGGGCGTTCAATAGTGATCTTGGCAAATCGAAGCATTCTCATCCCAATTGTTTCAACAACCTCAAGTTAAGTTCCAAATACCAAAATAGATGAGTTCTAAATTTGCCATAATTAATTAAACAAACATAGTAATATGAATTCTAACTCAAGACTTTTTGCATTTACTAGACATTCTACTACAAAGCTGCCGAACACATTCTTTGATTCCTTATTTGGCTAGTACTACACTGGCATAGGCAATTTATGATTCATTATTTCCATACTCATTCAAATTCTCATGTGCGTATACACATTAATTTATTTCAATCTTCAAGTGGCCTTTAATATATCATCAAATTATTCTTAACAATAAATATTTTATTAACACTAGAAGCGGACTTCTTTTCCAACGTTGACAATGTAATCTTAGAAAATAGAATTGTTCTCCTTCCAACATGGAATAGGCCGATCTTCATTGGTTTCAAATGCCTAAGCAAACAAACTCTAAATTTTCCAATTCTCTTGTGCATATATATATATAACTTACTTCAACTGTCAAGTAGCATCAAAGCTATCATCAAATTATCTGGAAACCAAACTTTTGTCTTTCTCAATCTTTCGCAAGTTAGTCAATTCAAATTCTTTATCCTAAGAGGTTCCTAAGAAATATGCATTTATAACTTCGGCAAAAATATTTTCTTGCTTTACATTTCACATTAACCCTTCTAAGTTGTACTAGATACAAGCTTCTTCATGATAAACTTAAGTCCTGGTCATATTCTAATAATCTTAGCATTTTTGGATGGAGTTCCAAAGTCCAAGTAAATGCATCCTATGTTTGCCAAACATTAGGTAGGAAAAATTCACATATCCCAAAACATATATGACATAGCAACTCAAAATTCTATACACATGCTTAAAGTACTTCTTTACTTAGCAATTGGGTTAGAAACTAATCTTTAAACTGACTGGCCGACTTGAAATCTCCTTAAAATTTTATTACTCCTGAATAATCCTTCGTTTGTTGTTCTATCTCTCCATATTTGAAGTATGCTCTTAAAATTTGATGATATACCCGTTATAATATTTGCAACAAATCAGACATTTGGGGAATGAACGTATATTTTTGCTTAAAATTACTTGCCTCTCCAACCTTTGCTTAACACTTTACTTTTCTTATAATCTTGCAGTTTCCCATAGCATTGTTGCCTCGCTTTCTTTATATTTCTTAACATTTCCTCTATTTTGCCCAATTGCTCCAACATAGACTTAACTTCCATTTCGTTCTTTCTTCTCATTATCTTTTCTTAGAGTAATGAGACAAGATAGATAGCATTCAGGATAATATTGGCTAACTTACATCATACATCACAAATTCAACCATGAATCAAACGATTATACAAAGATATCGGTGGGACAACCTATTCATTCCCATGAAGTTGACCAAGAATTTTCGATTCGAAACTATGCCAGCCGAACGTGATTTCATTCAAGATCATTCGTCAATGGTATGAGACTCTATGGTTCATACAGTAGGTCCTTCACCAAAATAGCATATCATTCTCATATCAAATAATTTTCCAACTTTCAATCACTATAGTTCGACACGCTTTATTAATCATCAAATACTTCAACTTCCTAAAATGTTCTCATAGTCTAATTTCATATTTAACCACATAGCCTTCATAATTTCCATTAAAGATTTTTTTTTTTTTTTTTAACTCCGTATAATACTGTGTTCACTTGAATCAATGTGCTCGTACTCCCCAATGTGCTATGATCAAAAATTACATTTCCCTTATAGCATAAAAAAAAATTTCGCAATGACTTTTAACTTCAATGCTAAACTTATCGAATAAACACATCCCAGTCTCCTCTAATCGTTGAAATATCAAAATAACCCTTAACTCTTATAACACTATGTTCTCACAATCATTACACTTGTGCTCACTAATATTCCAGTCAACAATTCTAATTTCCTTATAACGTGAAAAATTCCTTATAACATCTTGTTTCCACAAATCAACATATTGGTACTCACCAATGCTTAAGTCAAAAGCTCAAATTTCCTCATAACATTAGAAATTCTATAACAGTACTTAATTCTTAAATTCAATACTCAAATTTATTAAACACACACACATACATCTCTCTGAATGCACAACTCATCACTTACTTATTATGTGCATGAAACTTAAATCTGTTCTAGACATTCTAATGCTTAATGGACACATGTGTGAGATATTAACTCATGCTCTGATAGCACTTTGTCACGACCCAAACCTGCCCCTATAAGTTTAGCGTCGTAACCGGCCAGTAATTCCAGATTACCTTCGGCCTCAAAAATAAAATTTCAAAATATTTAAATTATATCAGGGCCTAAAGCGGAAGCAAAACAAAAATAACAACGTCCATTGAGCTTGTGCATACATGATGACTAAAATAATTAAAACATTTAAACACAATGATAATCTTATACAAATCTTATATATCTCACACACACATATATATAAGACTCAGCAAAATTCAAAGCTCTGACAAAGCTAAGGGCTAATTTTCTTGGCTTTACTCGAGCCTAACTTGCTCCATTTCGGAAGCTCTTCAAAAGGCTGACACGAGTAGACTCCGAGACTTTCTCTATCTTTGTTGCTCAGTTTGCCCACCTACATATACATATAAATAGTGAGCTAAAGCCCAGCGAGTAATAACAAAATAAAGAGGTTAAATGAATGAAGTTCAACGGTAATACAAAAAACCTGTTTCACAATTTCGAAAGGATTCTTAAATCATTTTCAAATAAGGGATTTGCCATATTATACCAAATTTATAACGAAACATTTTCCATACCAAATCCCTTACCAAAACATATATTTCATTTTCCAAAACAATCCATTTCAATAGGTAAAACAATTCGATTAGCCATCACATCAATCCCTTGCAATAATAAAAACCATTATGCGATAGCATTTTCATTAATTCATCAACTTCATCATCAAGATCTTTCAATGTCAAATCATGTGGTACATCCATGAAGTAATAACGAACCGTATGTCAATCAATCCAAAAGCCATGGTACTGTTACCCCCAGGCAAGGGCCTAGTCATGGTATTATTACCCCCAGGCAAGGGCCTAGCCATGGTACTATTACCCCCAGACAAGGGCCCAGCCATGGTATTGGTACCCCCAGGCAAGGCCTACATTCAATGGATGCCACAATGTCGTTTCCAAACAGAACTTCATTCATTAGAGGACATAACATTTCAAGAAGCCATGCTATCAATTATCAAATCATTTTAAGAAGTCATTCAATCAATCACATATCCATTTTGATAGCAATAACATTTTCGAAAGTAAAGATAATTTGAACATAACTTTATAAGGTTATTACTCACAGTGGGTTAAGTCGATATAAGGCATCGGACGTCCACCTACACAAATCACACAACAGAGATAAAATAGAAGCACCATTCAATATTCATTTCATTTTAATTCAACTCTCTATATGTGTTTCTAGCTCATTCCCTGACTATGTGAGTCCAATTGGTGCCTAAGAATACTTAGAATGTCATGAGGATGCAATTATGCATTTAAAAGAGTTGGTAAAAAATTGCTGAAAATAAGGTCCTCGCTCGGGCAAACTGTAAAATTTTGCAAAACTTTTGGGAGCTCGATTTTCACACTCGAGCGAGACTTTCCTCGCTCGAGCGGGCATTGTGAATTCTGGAATTTTCATAATTGTATTTGAAATTCAAATTTGATATTCAAAGCCACAAAATTTGTATTTTGGTACAAAATCATGGAGAACCATTGTGTAATTTAGTAGACACTCCCAATTAGAAATCATTTATTCGAAATCATGCTACAATTGTCCAAATTTAGATTTAACTCATTTTCTTTATATCAAACCCACAATTTTAAAACATGAATTAGACTTTCCAAACTCTTGAAATTTCATGATGTATGTAAAAAGAAAACCCAATTTTATTATTAATAACAAAAATCAACTTATCTAATGAATTACAAAAGTTAATTTCTTAAAATTTCAACTTCACTTAATTTTTGTAACCAAAACCTGATTTATGATCATAGATGTTCCAAAATGTACCTAAATTGAATAAAACTTTTAAATTAAATTACGTGCATGGATTAAAGATCAAAATCAAAAAAAAATTCTAATTTTCAAAGCTTTTCCTTTTTCTCTTCAAAATATGAGATTGAATTAGTTCAAATTCTTCAAAATCTATGATGCATGTACAATTAGAGCATTAAAACTTACAAAATTTGTTCATGCATGTAGGAATGGAACTCAATTTCATGCAAGACTACAAAAATCCAACCCAACATAATTGATTTCTAAATTAATTTCCATAATCATGAATCTAATTTAATTTCATCACCTTCTTGCTAATTTCTTTGTAATCACATGAGATTGAATCCAACCATCTCTTAATTTCAGCTTTTAGGTGATTAATCTACAAAATTTAAGCTTCAATTTCTTACCTTAAGCCTTCAATGGTTGAATCTCTTGAGTTCACTTCTTCCTATTTCAACACAACACTTGAGTCGTTCTTCTTCCTTCCAAAATTTCCATCAAGTGCGTTCTCCCTCTCTCGATTTTGTCTCCAGCCGAACAGGTTGATGAACCAAAGACAATACATACCACTTCTTCCTTCTTGACTTCAATCACTTCTATTATTATTATTATTATTATTATTATTATTATTATTATTATTATTATTATTATTATTATTATTATTATTATTATTATTATTTATTTGGTAGTGGGACACTTGTCTCAAGCAACACAATCAATAGGCATGCATTTCTCCCTTCAATTTATGAAGTCCAGCACAATGCCATGTTCCTCCACTAAATTTTAGAATAATCTCATCTTCTCTTCACTATACACCAACGTGGTGAGTAAGTTGAGTAGGCATTAGATTGGTTTATTAGTTAAATATTAGATTAACTAAATACCACTTAATCTTAACTAATTATTATTAATAAGTAGTCATAATAAATCTTGATTAATACATAATTTAATTAATTGCAACTAATCACAAATTTCATATGATTTAGCTAGTCCCATGGACTTCAATTAAGACCCAATTAATTATATCTAATTTTACGAATCTAAATCAAATTTTTAATCACTCCCAAAAGGCTTCAAATATTAAATTAAACTTATTGTCATCATCAATTTCGATTTTCCAAACCATTTAGGCCTTCGATTTCTAATCAAACTCCAAATTTCTGTCAATAAATTACATATTCAAATTGGATACCCCATAAATAAATTTAATTCATAATAATCACCATTCTCAATCCTCATAATTTAATTAACTTAATTAACTCCAATTCGGACCTAATTAATCGAATCTCAATTTTACTAAACTGAATCGAATATTTAATTAACTCCCAAATGGGTCCGTAATTAAAAATTAAATTGATTCAACCTCTTAATTTCGCTTCCTTAAGCCATTTGGACCCTTATAATAAATCTTCAATAGAATCATATATGAATTAGACTCCACAATTCTCATAAATCCCAAATTAAATCAAGGTAACGAGTAATTAAAATTCAAATCTCCGTAATTAATCAAATATAAAATATTATATGAGGCGGGGTCGTCACAGTCTTGAACTCCAAGTGAGAGCTCGTCATACTAGCCTCGAGCAGTCCTAGCACCGTAGCCTCTAAAGTCGCGAGACTCGCCCTGTGGCAGAGAACAAATGCATTAGGTGAGGACAGTGCATGAAATGCATCAGACTAGGACAACAGCAATGGCCAACAAGTGAGAATCTGGCTCCCTCAGCAGGAGGTTCTTCAACACACCGCGAGCAAACTCGGTGAAGTGTCTGATGCCTCCGGAAGTGGGCAATATATGTGTCTGTGGGTGATATCTCGCCAGATCGAAAGGCAGTACCCTCAGTGGTAATGGCTCTGGCTCGGCCTCGGGCTCGAACTTCGCCTCTAAGTCAGCCTCAAGGTCAGCTATCGACTTCTCTACCTCCGGCACAGGTGGAACTATTGTGGGAACCTCTGGAGGAGCCCCGTCATGAGGAATCTCGTCTGCCATCTTGAGATAGGTGCGAAATGGGTGAAAAGTGAGGAAAAATGAAGAAAAAGGGTAAACTTGGAAAAAATAAACCCTAGGAGAGAGAAAATGGAGAAAAATGTCAAAGCCAGGAAAAGTGCACAAAACTCGAGAGAAACTCGAGGGGAATGAGCCTAGAATGGCGGAAGTAAGGAAGGAAACATCGAAATCAAATTTCAATCGGTTCAAAGTGAAGGGAATAAAGAGATTTTAGTGAATCAACTTCGCGTGGGGTATTGAAAAAGGCGTAGAAAGTGAAAATCTAGAGAGAAGGAGTGTCTAGAGAGAGAAGGAGGAAGTTTTCGGACAAGAGGGCGTGAGGAAATAAGCCCTAGTGGCTCATATTTAAAGACCTGAACCAAATTGAACCAAAAAACCTCGCACTGCCATCGATGGCCTGCAAGGATCATTGGTGGCCAGCACTTGGCCGGCGGCCCTCCCTCATGGCCGGTAGGTGGCCGGTAGCTTTCCTTGGGTTCTTGATGCTGTTTTGTGTCCTTGGTTTCCACGAATTGAAGGGATTGTTCATTGTTTGGCTCAGAATGTCTTTACAAAAGCTAAAAACTGTGTTTTCGGTGAACGATGTTCGTCACTTGTCAACATGAACGAGGTGTATCCTTTAAATACATTGTAATTCTTCTGAGAGGTGAATCGGAAGTTGCTATTGAGTTTGTTTTTGTCAAATCATACTTTGATATCTTGCATAGAACATGCATTTCCTATTCGTTGTTTCATGGAACATGCACTTCACTTTGTGGCATAGATTATGCATTTCACATATGCTGTTGTAAGATGTGCATCTCACGGGAATTGCCTGCGTGTCTTACATTAGTTTTGAATTACGCATGGAATATGCATCTGTCTTGAATCATACATGGAAACTACATCTGCTTTTCCGCATAGAGTATGCTCCTGTTACGAAGTACACATAGAATATGCTTATGCTTTTGTTCCTCGTATAGAACATGCCATTAACATTGTATCTCAATTGTTTGTCTTGCATAGAACATGCATTCTTACTGTATCGTACTTGTTAAGTCTCTTTCCTAAACATGCACAATATTAAATGTACGGTTCATTCAAAGGAGTTCCAGGTTGAATTATTCGTGCCCTTCGAATCGCATCCTTTCACCTCCTCCTTTAGTTAAAAACATTCGGGTGCATCCCGGTGTTCACACCAACTCCTTCGGTTAAAAACATTTGGGTGTGTCTTGGTGTTCACTCCAACTCCTTCGGTTAAAAACATTCGGGTGCATCCAGGTGTTCACGCCAACTCCTTCAGTTAAAAACATTTAGCTGTGTCCCGGTGTTCATACCAACACCTTTGGTTAAAAACATTCAGGTGTGTCTCGGTGTTCACACCACTCCCTTCGGCTAAAAATATTCGAGTGCGTCCCGATGTTCACACCACCCCCTTACGTTAAAAACATTTGGGTGCGTCCCGATGTTCACACCAACTTCTTCGGTTAAAAACATTCGAGTGCGTCCCGGTGTTCACACCAACTTCTTTGGTCAAAAACATTCGGGTGCATACCGGTGCTCACACCACCCCCTTCAGTTAAAAACATTCGGGTGCGTCCCGATGTTCACACCACGCCCTTCAATTAAAAACATTCGGGTGCATCCCAGTGTTCACACCACCCCCTTTCATTAAAAACATTCGGGGTGCGTCCTAGTGTTCACACCACCCCCTTCGGTTAAAAACATTCGGGTGCGTCCCGGTGTGAACACCTCCTTCTTCGGTTAAAAATATTTAGGTGCGTCCCGATGTTCACACCACCTCCTTCGGTTAAAAACATTCGGGTGTGTCCCGGTGTTCACACCAACTCCTTCAGTTAAAAACATTCGGGTGTGTCCCGGTGTTCACACCAACTCCTTCAGTTAAAAACATTCGGGGGCGTCCCGGTGTTCACACCAACTCCTTTAGTTAAAAACATTTGGGTGCATCCTGATGTTCACACCACCCCCTCCTCCTCTCACATGAGATGCGTTACGATTGTTCGCTTCGGTTCAAAACATTCAGGTGCGTCCCAGTGTTCACACCATCCTTTTTCTCCTTTCACGTGCAGCGCGTTAGGATGTCGGTTGAGACCTCAGGTGTGCCCGATGGTTACGTTGCTCTTTGCCTTTCTTGCGCGTTGCATAGTTAAACCTGCATATTTTCTTACATCATTTCTGGTTGAAATGTAGTTTGGCTCATGTTTCTCCCGCGTGGTGTGTGGTTTTCTTTTCGTGTTTGGAATTACTATGCTTTGTTTCAGTTTGTTTAACTGTGGCATTTCTTTACATAGCATTTGCATTTAAATGTTTCATTACACAGCCTCATTGCATGATCATAAGTTATGTTCTTGCATCATGCGTATCATTTGCATTTTGCCCCAAAACTACACTGGTTTGATTCCTTGCAAAGGGATACTTAGGCAGCCTGTGGGTGCAACCATTTTATTTTTGTTTTGATTGTTTGTCCAAGTCTTATGGCCTTGTCAAAATGGGTCGTCTCTGGGCTTTGACATTCACTCATGTCATTTCATGACTCCAAATTCTCTCAAAGAGGGGCAACTGTAGACGCCCCATTTTTTACGGCCCTTAAGACTTGGATGTTCTTGTAGGTACATCTGATGATGAGTCTGTTTGCTCGCCGAGTGCTCGAAGTCCTCAGCAGAATGTCACAGTTTGAGCCTTTCAAACCCCGCATCCATTTTGTCTCATTTTTGGACCAGGCCTTTATCTTGCCAGCCTGCAATTTTTTATGGCTTGTCGGCCAGGACTTCTTGTCTACCAGCCATTGATGTGCCTTGCCGGCCATCACTGATGGCCAACTGGCCACCAGTGTTTTGTACAGATATTTTATGTCAGCTGTGCGAGCTGGTTGCACAGATGTTTGCATCTGTCCAGATGTGGAGGGCTGGATCTCCTTATATAGATTTCATGTTTTCTCTATATAGGGACTATAGACACCCCATTTTTGACCGACCTTAAGACTCAGACGTCATCGTCTGTGCACTCGGTGATTGTGCATGTTTGTGCTCATTTTGAGTTTCGGGAGCCTTCGGCTGAGCACCTTGTCTCGAGACCTCTTAACTTTCTCCTCTTGGCCTGGTTTTTGGACCATGCCTTGCTACCTCTGCCTAGAGGGAAACAAAGGCCTGTAGGCCACCTTTTGTAGCCGTAGGCTACCTTTCCCTCTCGTAGGCCACTTGTAGTGGCCCGTAGACTAGTTTTCGGGGCTTCCGGTTGAGTGCCTTGTCTTGCGGACTCTTGTCTTTCTTCCTTTTGGTTTGTTTTTGAACCAAACCTTGCTACCCCTTGCCTGGAGGGTGGAACAGGGGTGTAGACCAATTTTCTCTCCTGTAGACCACTTTTCTTCCCTGTGAACCACTTTTGGTGGTCGGTTAGCTAGGGTGGGTGGTCTGTAGACCACCTAAGGTGGTCGGCAGCATGCCACCACCTTCTCCTCTCTTTGTAGACCCCTTTTTTCCCTTGCCGACCAGTTTTCTCCCTTCTAGACCACTTGAGGTGGTCGGTCGACTAAGGGGGGTGGTCGATCGACCACTTTAACTGGTTGGCAGCCTTTCTGCACTTTCTGCAGATATTTTCCTTGCCAGCTGTTAGGCACAGAAGACATCCTCCATACACCAAGCCTCTAGCTTGTCTAACAAGCTTGAGGCATGAAATTCTATATAAGGGGAGCTTTCTCCCCCGTGTTCAAGGTTCAGAATTTTGATTAGGGCTAAACATATCCCTCTCTCTCTATAATTCTCCATCTCTCTCTATATTTGTACTAGTTTGTGCCTTAAAGTGAGTTTTCTTCACACTTTTGTAGTAAAGCACCTAGTGAAACACCTTCACTCTTGAGCTGAGGTTCTTGGAGGTTGCATTTGAGTGATTTTGGCTTGGTTTTGCCTTAGAAGTGGCTGGTTTTGAAGTTGTTCTTCAAGGGTGAGTAGTTACCCTCTTTAAGCCTTGTTTTGGTTAAGTATTTGGCCATCCTTGCATGCTTTTTTAGGCCTTACTTTCAACTGCAAAAACTCTTAGTGTTTGAAATGTTTGTTTGAGGCTTTGTTTGAGTTAGGGGTGGTTTACCCCCTTTGGTGGCTTATTTTCCTTTGCTTTGTTCTATCTCTTAAGGCCTTTCAAACCACCTTGTTTTGGCCTTTTAACCACTAAATTCCAGAGGAATTTCAGTGGTGGAAAGTGGGTTTTGAGACCCAAAATGGATGGGGGCGGTCCCCTCCTCTTGTGTTTTGTTTGCATGTGTTGATGGCTTAACACTTTGGCATGCTTTTCTACCTTCATAAGGCTCTATCTTAGCATGTTTTAGGCCTTATTCTAACATGATATAACTCTGTTTTGGGTTAGTTTGGTTGCTTCTTACATGCTTCATGTACTTGTAATGCAATCCTCTTAGTTAGCCTAACATGCTCTATGCTTTGGACCACCATTTTAGCATGTTTTTGGCTCCACTCCAGCAGGCTTTTACTTATATTTTGGCATGCCTTAGCTCTGATTTTGGTCGACAAGGTCACCTCTTGCATGGTTTATGCACTTGTAGTGCAAGCTTGTTCACTAGCCTAGCTTGTTTGGTGTTTTGACCTATTGATCTAGCATGTGTATGCTTTACTCCAGTACATTTTTGGCTTTGATTTAACATGCTTTAGGTCTGATTTGAGTGGTATTGGTCATGCATGCTTGGCTTTGCATAGCTATAGTGCATTTGGCCTTGCTAGCCTTAAGCTTTGAGACCTCTAGCATGTCATATTTGAGCTTTTTGCATGACATGGCATCATTTGGCATGTTATTTCAGACCATATACCTCTGCCATATCCTCACATTTATCATCCCTTTGTTGTGTTTGAGGGTTGAGCCTTATGCTTCACTTATGAGCCAATATGTATGCATGCTTGCCTAAGCTTTTGGGGCTACCATCTCAGCATGTTTTTGGTGTTATTTTACCATGTTACAACTCTGATTTTTGTTGGTGAAGTCACCTCATGCTTGGTTTTGGTATGTGTAGTGTAATCCCACTCATTAGCCTTGCATGTGTCATGCTTTATGCCTCCCATTCTAACATGTGTTAGCTCTACTCCATGCATGTTTTGACCTGCCTTGGGACTGTTTTGAGTCATCTTGGCCCTTTGGGGCTTGCTTGATATGGCTATGGTGTAAGTACCTTAGTTAGTCTTGAGTTTTGAGCACCCTACTATGCTATATTTGTGATGGTTGCATGTTTGGGTATTGTTTAACATGTTATTTCAGAGCATGTACGTGTGTCATGTTCTCACTTGTTTCATTCCTTGAGAGCTTTTGAGAGTTATGTCTTTGTGCATTGTTAATGAGCCATCAAATGAGCATGTTCTCCTTGTGTTATATGCCTTGATCTTAACATATTTCAGCTACTATTTTGGCATGTTTGACCTCTATCCGGGGTTGGTTTGACCATTTGAGATTGATAGTGCATGCCTCATGTGTAATATGTTTCATTAGCTTTGATGCCTTAGCTTTTAAACGTGCCACGCATGCATTGCTTACATGATAGAGTCTTGCACATGTCACTTTAGCATTAAAGGTTGATCATCTTGTTTGCATTGCATGTGTTTGGATTGGGCGTTAATCCAAACATGAGGAATGTCGCATGTTTCATACTCAAAGTGATGAAACGTGTAGCATTTCTTGGTCGTCGACCCTCTTGATCAAGCATGATAGAGGTGGAGGCCCTTATGTGTTATTTGTGCATTCATTGACATTGACTTGTGCAAACTTGGCTTCTCGGCCATTATGTATTGCGATGCTCGGTTGGTGGCCTGAGAGTCGACTACCACACTCCCTTGAGCTTGAGAAATGATAAGGAGGGTGGTTGTGCACACATATCTTGCAAATACACTACTATGCCCCTTGTCGTTCTCTGTTGCAGCAAAACTGGAGCTTGGCAAATTAACTGGTCGGCTGACCAGTAGGGGTGGTCGACCGACCACTTTTTCTGGTCTACAACCATTTTTTCTGGTCTACAGCCCCCTTTTCTGGTTGACAGCCCATTAGGAGGTCCCCATGTTGGAGCAGAAGCAATCTGGAAGTTAGTGCACTTTTCAGAGATCAAATCAAATGCAAACAGAGGCAATTCTGGGCATAGCAATGGATTTCCGAGTGAGGCGATCGAGCATGCATGCACCCCTCGCCCCGAGGACCTCTTTTAACTGCTTTAGCTGCTTTACGTAGTTAGCTAATTCGTCGGTTTTGTACTTAATTAGTTAATATGCTTAATTAATCGATTTGTTTTGTAATAATTAGTTAACTAGGAATAGTTAATTAGTTTTGGTTTGTAATAATTAGTTTAATTAGCGTAGCTAGTTAGCTTATTATTCGGACCCTCCGTCGAGAGGGCAAATGCTGTAATAAGTGTGCGTGTGTGTGTGAATGTCTTCCAACCCCACATCTTTCTCCCTTTTATTTACCAGCTTTTGATGGTTAGTTTTAGGGCATGTTTCAATTAGCATACTTATGTTTGTATGCATGCATCGTTCATTTTGTTTTGCATGCACCGGGCTCGGCGCATCATTCAAACTGCATTGTATTTCAATACACTTTCTTGAATGCGTGTTTCAGAGCATGTTATCAAGTGTTGCATTCATATGCCATTCTAGATAGCCGAGCCTATTTTAGTTGCATTTTTGCATGTGTTGCATTAGGCATCTTAACATAGCTAGGATCATGCATGATTTCTAACTTGCTTCTGTTTTGGCTTGGAGTACACTGTGAGTGTTTGCGCTTTAGCATCCTTGCATGTGTGTAAGTGACTGCCATGATAGCATGCTTGCCATGAAGCTATTTGCTTAAATGATTAACTGCATGAATGCCTGTGGGTGAAGGCTTTATTGCTTGAATTGGAACAATTCTTCGAAATGTGAGTTTTAAGCCCACTTCAGAGTGGCAAAATCATGTTTTTCTAAGCCCACTTGAGAGTGGCAAATCCGCGTTTTAGCCTACTTTCGAGTAGCACTTCCAAACCATTTTTCGAAAAATGAACATAAGATGTTTTGTTCCAAATCGAGTGATTTAGTCTATACTTGTATGTTGTGCGCATCACATAGTAAGGTTAGTTAATAAACCGGAACAAGAACACGTGTTTTCAAAACAACATATCATGTTAGTAGAGGCCGATCCTTTGATCGGGCGAGCGGGGGTGCTCATTTCAGGACCTTCCCCTCTTGTACCCAAGTTCCCGAGCCGAGGCAACTTTGGTGATGACAGACATGTGGCCTTAGGCACGAGTCAAGGTTTCTTAAATTTTTCAAAACAAAATATTTAGGTGGCGACTCCGAAATCTGGCAAAGCAGTCCACGTTTGGCGCTTTTTGATTAAAATTGATTTTCCAAAATGATTTGCTGAATTTGGACTCTTTGGTGATTTATCAGTCTTACATTGCACTTTGTGAGATTAGATTCAGAACCGTGACAGGAGTCCGAACTGTAGTAGCTAGAACCCAATTCGTGCCCTCTCCGAAAAGGGGGTCACGCGGAGAGAGTTCGAGCAGTCTACAGGGACCCCCTCTCTCATGTTTTGAGGTTAGAAGATTTCAAACTCAAAAATTCTCTCTCTCTCTCTCTTGCAATTTTGTGCACACTTGTCTAGTTATATCACTCTTTTGCATACACATCCTTAATCAAAATTGATCACCTTTGAGCTAAGGTCCCATAAGGTCTTGTTGGAGCTCTTGAATGTGGTTTTGACTTGTATTTGTGCCTAAAGTTGTGCTTGGCTTCAAGAGGTATAACACTTGTCTTTTAACTTATTTTAGTACACTTGTTTCTCTATCTTTTCCTACTATTTTTAGGCCATTTTTGAGCTGTAAAAATCTATGTTTTAATGGGTTGAAATTAGTGTTTTAAGCCATTTAAGGTTAGGGGGTTGTCCCATCCTTCTTTATTTCTTGCTTCTAAGGCTTTTGCACCTTTGTTTCCCACTTTCAAACCAACCTTTTTTGGGCCTTTAACCACTGAATTTTAGAGTATTTTCAGTGGCAAAAAACATGTTTTGAAGTCCAAAATTGGAGGGGTTAGCTAGCCTAGTTAACTCTATATGTTAGCATGATTTTCTAGCATTTTGTAGCTATATTCCAGCATATTTTTGCCTTTATTTTAGACTGCTTTAGCTCTGTTTTGGGCTATTTGGGCCAATTGAGTCTTGTTTTGCATGGTTGTAGTGTAAAAGTCCTCACAAGCTTGGTGTTTTAAGCCTTTAGACACCTCTTGTTTGAGTTGATTACATGTTTTGGTGCTTTTCACACTTAATTTTAGCACTTATTATCTCTGCAACCACCCTCCTTTCTTAGTTTTTACTTTTTCTTTGAAAGTGCTTTTAGGTCACTTGTTTGCCTAAGTGTGAAATCGAGGTTTCATAATTAATGGTTTAATCCCTTAAGGGGTTCCTTACCAATGGTATGAGACTTCTTTCATACCCAAAGCAACTTTTGTTCTAAGCCTTCTTTCCATTAGAGGATTTTAACTCACCTTTTGGACTTAATCGAATTAAAGAATGGTTGGTAAGTTAAAATGAGTAACTAACAACTTGGGACTAAAATTGAGCAAGTTAATAACTTGTGTGTTGTGTGTTCAATCGGACATTAATTGAACACAAGGAAAATTAGGACATTTCATACTCAAAGTGATGAAATGTGTTAAGTTTCCTAGGTCTCCATTGCCCTTGATCATGCATGATAGGGTGATGGTTCTGAGGTGTCTTGTTTTGCATTTATTGAACTTGCACATCTTGAATCACAAGCCATCATGCAATGAAATTGCTTGGATTGGTGGTTTGTGGCTTAAGTTCACCTTTCCTTGGATTTGTTCATAAAAAGGAGGGGTGAGTTGTGCAAGCAATCTATGAGAATGCCTTTCTTTTTGCTCTGCTTGTCTTCTATTGCAGCAGGTGAAACAGTGTATCAGTGGCCGGCAGGCCACCACCCATGGCCGGCAAGGCACCATTGATGGCCGGCAGGCCACTCCTATGGCCGGCACCTGGCCGGTAGTCTTTTCCAGTGGCTGGCTGGCTTCCAATGCAAACCTCATCAGAATGTTGGTAAGGTAGAGCAAAATGGTTTTGGGAGTGTTCAACTCTACAAACAGAGGCTTTCAGGAGCGAAACAGAGGTCTTTTCGGGAGATATTCGAGCATGTGCATCTTCCATTTCCCGAGGCGGAGTAGTGCCAAAGTAGTTAGAGACTTTAATTGCTTAGTTTGCTTACATTTGTTTTGTAACTTAATTAATTAGCTTACTAGTTCGTTCATTCAAGTGTTGTAATAATTAGCTAATTAGTTTAGCTAGTTATTCATTTGTTTTGTAATGGTTAGCTTAATTAGCTTAATTAGTTGCTAATTAGCTTAGTTTAGTTAGTTAGCTTATTTATTCGGACTCTTCTTCGTGAGAGCATAATGTAATAATGTGTATGTCTTCCAACCTCACGTCTTTCTCCCTTTTATTTATCCGCTTATGATGGTTAGATTAGGGACATGTTTCAATTAGCATACCTTATGCTTGCATCCATTCATCTTGTATTGCATGCACCGAGGCTCGGTGCATCATTCAAACTGCATTGTCATTTCAATACATTCTTTGAATACGTGTTTAACCGCATGTTATCAAAATCGATCCACATGCCATATTAGTAGCTAAGCCTATTAATTGCATTCTTTATATGTGTTGCATTTGTCATTTTGTATAGTTAGGAATCATGCATATTTTTCTAACTCTTTTGTTTTATCTTAGCTTGGAGTACTAAGTGAGTTTTTAGTGCTTTAGCATACTTACATGAGTTTGATGATTGCCATGACTAGCATGCTTACCATGAGGCTAAATGCTTACTTGCTAAACTGCTTGAATGCCTGTGGATGAAGGCTTGTTGCTTGAATTAGAACGATTCAACGAATGTATGTTTTGAACCCACTTTGTTAAGCCCATTTTGTTGAGTGGCAAATTCGCAAACTTTAAACCCACTTGAGGTGGCAAATTCAAACCCTTTTCCCAAAACAAACATGAAATTGAACTGTTCTAACTTGAGCAAACTAGTCTATACTTGCTCGTGCGCATCACATAGTAATGTTGGCTTAAATAACCGGAATAAGAGCATATAATGTTGACGAAAAAATCATATCATGATTAGCAGAGGCCGATCTTTGATCGGGTGAGCAGGGGTGCTCAATTCATGACATTCCCCTCTCGTACCTAAGTTCCTGAGCCGAGGCAACTTTGGTGATGACGGACACGTGGCCTTTGGCACAAGTCATGGGTTTCCTAAATTTCCCCAAAATAAAATATTTAAGTGGCGACTCTGTATCTGGCAAAACAGTCTAATTTTGGCATTTTTGATTCAAAATCAATTTTCCAAAAGATTTGTCGGATTTGGACTCTTTGGTATTTATCAATTTCACATTGCACTTATGAGATTAGATTCAAAACCGCGGGAATCCGAACTGTAGGGCTTCTTTCGAGTTTCCAAGAGGGGCGCGAAAAAGTCGAGCTGCACTAGGTGAGCATTTATTGTTTTAGCATATCGTATGTGTGTGATTGTTGCCATGTCAAGCATAATACCATAAGGCTAAGTACTTAAGTGATTACTTGTTTGAATGCCTGTGGATGAAAGCTAATGGCTCAAATTGGGATGATTTGATTAAATGTACATATGAGATCACTTTTTCAAGTGGTACGTATTCAAACAAACCTGAAATTGAAGCATTCCAAATTTTGTGAATTAGTCCATCCTTATGTGCGACACATAGGAATGTTAGCCTAATAATCAGAACAAGAGCATATTATGTAAATAAGAATCACATCATGATTAGTAGAGGTCAATCTTTGATTGGGCGAGTGGGGTGCTCAATTCATGACCTTCCCCTCTCGTACCTAAGTTCCCGAGCCTAGACACTTTGGTGATGACGGACACGTAGCCTTTGGCACGAGTCACAGGTTTCCTAGATTTCTCAAAAATATTTAGGTGGCGACTCTGTATCTGGCAAAGTAGTTCATTTTTGGCATTTTTTATTCAAAATTGATTTTCCAAAAGAATTTCGGATTTGGACTCATTTTTGTTTATCTATTTCACATTGCACTTGTGGAATCAGATTCAGAACCACGGGAGTCCGAACTGTAGGGCTAATCGTATCCGAAAGGAGCACGAAAAACAAGCTATATGGGGTTGAAGCAGTAGTGGTTAAAGTAGTTAGGGCGGAAGCTATGGTGATGCCAGTCTCCTTGGTTGTGGTTTTCCCACCCTAGGATGGCACATTCAGCTCCTTTAGTAAGTCCAAAGTAGGAGTGGCAAGATGCACCTCCATATTGGCTATCCACCAATCTTGGAATCTTTTCATGACCCCACTATGATTGGTGAAAGGCATGAATTCAAAGTTGAAGAGATCATATGCAACTTTGATTATGGCCTCATTCAACATGAATTTTGGCAATTTCAAATTTCTGGTCTCAAGGTTAGAATTGGAGAGGCTGCAAAGAGGGACAGGGATCCCCTGAGTAAGCCTAAATTATCTCACAAATTGGGAGGGGCAGTATATCTCTAAAATGCGTTTGTAGGCTCTGGGGTTTAGAGTGTCAATAAAAGGATCCCTTGGAACCAAAATTGAGGCCCACATTTCTTTATGAATAGGCCTGAGCAAGTGGTATCCGTCAAAAGGGCTCTCAACCATGTTGGCCCGATATTAGCCTCAAAGGAACGAAAGAAGAAAGGGTGAATGGAAGTTGGAAGTTGATGGAAGTAAGAAAAATAGTTGGCAAAACTGGAAGGGTATAATGAGACTCTGGCATATTTTTCTCCATAGGTGGTGGGCTCTTGCACTAGGAATCTTAGGCAACGGGAATGAAAGTCAGTAAAGTAGGCAAAAAGTCAGAGTTGAAGAACCCAAATTGGACCTCCTTGATTACGCTCTAAAGGCCTCTCACAAAATTGAGAACAAACCCTGTATACATGGCCAAGAACATAAGGGGTCAGGGCTATCCTCTTCTTCGAAGCCAAAGTCTTGGCAAGGGGGACAAATTCAGACATCATTTTTTGGGAGGAGGTATAAAAAAGAAATTTGCAAAGCCAATAAAGGATAAAAGAAAAGAACTCTCGGTCGGTCACATGACCTTCCCTTTTGTTGTCAACAGCTACAAAGTCACTATAGAAAGAATTTGAAGAAAGAATAGAAAATGAGACCCTACGGTCTGGGTAATCAGGACCGAAGGGGTCACCAATGGGTGATTTCCTTAATAGATAGCACATATCAAGAATGGTGAAAGCCATCATACCACACCGAAATTGAAAGAAGTTAAAAGCAAAATTCCAAAAACAAAGAGCAGCAGCTATAAGATAGAGGTCCTCAGGAATTATGAACCTGGAAAGTCGGAGGGCGTCGAGGATGCAAAGGTCTTCTAGGTCTTGTTCTCTAGCCTCTATGACTCTGTCATACCATTCCTCCCATTCTATCTTCAATGTTGGCCAGCAGCGATAAGGTCGAGGGGCTTTCCAACCCCCCTCCCCCCCAGTTGAGCTTTCCTTAGTAAAAAAGGTAGTGATCCTCCAAGCGTAGGTACAAGGGAGGAAGTGCAGCAAAAGCCTCCTTAAAAATGGGGGCCAAGAACATATTTCCCTTGTGTGTGGGGCCGAGGGATGAAGATCCTTCAATCAATCGCACTTCGACCTTTTGGTGTTCTGTACTTGGCTATTTCGTCATTTATACATCTCCTCAAAGTCACTGAGGGATGTAAACGTTAAACCACTAACAGCTTCACAGAAGAAGAAACAGCCATTGGTAAGGGATTGAAAGAAGAGTGAGAAAAGTGAGAAAGGAATAGTGAAAGTTGAAATGAGTAACAATGCGAGCAAGAGTTAGAAATGGACAAGTGAATAGGTAAGAGTGCAAGAATTAGGGCTTTATACCTTCTTGTCTAAGTTGCCCTTTTAACCTAACGGGTCAAATAGGCCCAAGCTCTTCGGGTTTTTGTTTGATCCGTGGGGGGTTAGGGCCCTTATTTTAATTTCAAAGGTCCTAAAAACACATTTTGGACCTCATACCAAGAAAAATTCCTTCAAATCAACATCTTGTTACCTTTTAAGGGAAGAAAACATGCTTCGAAATGCTTTACTTGGCTTCGAAATGGATGGGTTGCTTCAAAGCCAGTATTTGCTAGAATGTTGAAGCTTATATTTGGACTTGTATGGAGTTAGGGCTTATTTAACACTTTGGAGGCCTTGAAAGTACTTTTTCTTGGACTTTCTACCAAAAAGATTTCCTTCAAAGGAATATTTTTACCACATTGTTGAAGAAATGAAAGTGTGCTTTGAAGTACTTGGCTTGACTCAAAAATGAATGGTTTACTTTGAAGGTAATATTTGCTAATTTGTTAATGGGTTTTGAGATTAAGTGTTTGCATGTTAACAAATACAAAGCATGAATTTGATAAAAGAGAAACCCATGCTCTAATTTCAGAGGTTATGAAATACATTCTTGGACTTTCTACCAAGAATATTTTTAAAAGAAGAAAAGTGTGCTTCAGAGGAAGATTTTGGCTTTGAAATAAATGGGTTACTTTTGAAGCCAACATTTGTTAATATATTAATGAGTTTTGAAATTAGAGGGTCACATATTAGCAAATACTAACCATGAAATTGGAGAATAAACCCATGTTTTAAACATCAAAGGTTTTAAAAGCACATTTTTGGACATTCTACCAAGAAAATTTCCTACGCAAGAATATTTTACTATCCTTTTGAGGAAAGGAAGTGTGCTTCGAAGTGCTGGACTTGGCTTCAAAATAAATGAGTTACTTTAGGGCCAACACTTGCTAATGTGTTAATGAGTTTTGAGATTAAAGGCTTGCATATTAGCTAATCCAAACCATGCAATTGGAAGCAAAAAACCCATATTTTATTGAATAAATAAACAATTACAATGAGGGGCCTATTTGGTTACATTCTCAATTTCGTAAAAATAAGGAATGGAGAAGGTTACGAGGTCATGGAACTTAGTCCAGCAAAACTCAATGAATACATATTCTCGCTCTAACCTTTCCTCTATCCTATCTAATTGGGGCTTCTCTAACTGGTGTGCCCTTATTTGGTGGAAAACCTACTAGGCCTTCATTTCAAATTCTATTTGCTTCATTTCCTTCTCTACCTCATCCATCCCATCCATATAAGTATCATCTCCATATGCCGAACCATGGTTCTTGAAGTCTTCAAATTCTTCAAGGAGATTCTCTACTTCGCATTGGGTTTAAATATGAGTGGTAGAGATCTCCTCCAACAATTTGCTAGTGGCTGAGGCATTTTTGTACTAGTTTAGTAAGAGAGGGAGTTGGTCCAGGAAGGTATGGAGTTCTGTCTGAGCCACTGGATTAAAGATTTAGCTTCAAGAGGCGATATCACAAGCCCATAGAAGCTTCTTGTAAGGGGTGTTATCTCGAAGCACTTTGAAGGATATGTGGGAGAAGGCAGCAAGCAAAGTTTAGGCTTTGTACTGCTGATAGACAATGGGGGGAGTTGGGGCCTAATAGAGGACGAAGTGCCAGTCCTCAAAGAGAGTGACTTTAATTCCTCAATCTAGTTAGTATTAGAAGGAAGGGGAAGAGCAGTTGGGTCCCCTCCAAAGAAAGGTTGAAACTGGGGCTCATTTACACACTCTAGCCAGTCAGAAGAGTACAGTTTTGTCTTCTTGGCCAAGTGTGAGGGGCTCAGTCCCAAAGCCTTGATTAGGTGAGGGGTCTTCCGTACTATTTTGGTCGGCAAAGTGGAGGTATACTATGCCGAAAGCAAATTATCTTCGAGGCAGCGGAGGCGATCAAATGGTACATTAGGGTATACTACGGAGCTGTGAGAAGAAGGAGGAACTAAAGTAGGATCATCGAATTCAACAAGTCTATGGTGGATACGCTCCCTTGTCTGAAGTTGGGTTAATTTTGGCCAGGCATTCCAACCAGTAGTTTTGGTAGAAGAGGAGGCAGCCTCATCATACGCAAAGATCTTTGGAGTAGATGAAGATCTTTCGAGATCCATTTGAACAAGTTTTGTTCTAAAGGTACATATTTTGCAAAAGCCTCCATAATTTGTATAAATGGAGGACGTAAATATGGCTAATAAATGCATGAGAGTTCTGTCGAGGTTGTCCATCCTTGTCAAAAACCTCTTCGTATGCTTGATCAATGAAGGAAAAATTTTGATTGGTCATAAAGGATGTATCAGTCCCTTCAATTGCATAGGTAATGGATGTAAGGTTCAAGCACAAGAGGAAGTTCTGTGTTTTAAACATTGCTAGAAGACGGTTATACTTCCAGAACAATTAATTACTATGCACGTCCTAGAACGTGAGCAGTAGTGCATCGACCCACTAATATTACCAAGTATTGCTTATATTAGTGCGGAGGGTAATGTTGGCCATATATTTTGTACAAGCCAATCATAGCTTGACATGTGGTTCATAAGGGGAAATTTGGGGAGTCAGTAAAGTCTCCAGTCACCAACAGACATGTGGCAACTTGTATCAATGGCGATGGATCTGCCAGACACGGGACCAGTCAAGATGTGCAAGGTGACTTGGCCGAACGGTTGCTTACAATTTAAATTTAAATTTCATAAGGGAAGCCCAATCGTAATTTAGTGGAAGCAAACTATTTAAAGCCATGTCCAGTGATCATGGAGATTACTTCAGCAGTTATCAGCCACTTCGGCGGTTATCAGCCACTTCGGCAATTATCATCAGAGCCTATATATAGAGGAGAAGGCTGATAGTGAAAAGCCCTGGAACCAGATCTCAAAACCAGTTTATCTACTTTATATTTTTCTTTCTAGCTCTTTATTTTCCAGTCCTTTACTTTCCTGCATTGAATTTTCAATTCCTAAGAGTAGTTATAAGTTAGTCTATTGTTGTAACCCCATTTGAAGCTAGAAAGGTGCGAAGGTACAATTGTAAACTCTTGTTTACTTAATGAAATTTGATTGCTAACACTGTTTCTCCCTCTCTTTTTTTGCTTTTGTGATTAGTCTTTTGAATTTTCTCCTAAAATAAGCCACCAATAAAAGTCCTCTTCATTGACACTAAAAAGAACTTCAAAGCAATCGTCTGATTAATTGGTTGGCATTTACTATCTTCTTAAGGACTTATTGATCATTGTTGGCACGCTCTAATTACATTTTTAACCTTCGAAAGCCAAAAAAATCAATATAAAAATATTTTGCTTTCAAAATACAGCTTAGAATTGAATATGGAAGTTTCAAAAGCTGCCATCCCTGATTAGCGAGCATCAACAAATTGAAAGATTGTAAGCATCAGAATCCCATACCTCCCATCCATTTTTGAGAACACAAATAATCCCATCCCTTCCAGTGAATCTTTCGATTCTCCTCGCATTGTCCATACCAAAATTTGCACACAATAGAGTCCATCTCTGAACATAACCCATCAAGAAGCTGAAAACAACTCATTATATATGTTGGAAGAGCTTGAGCCACTACTTTTATCAACACTTCTCGACCCGTCGTGAACAACATTTGCTCTTTCCAACTTGAAATTAGCTTCCATAATTGGTCTTTCAAATAATCAAAAACTTCGTTCTTTGAATGCCCAACAAAATATGGCATACGCAAATATTTCCCTAATTGATCCATGATGCCCACATCACAAACCCGCCGAATATCATCCCATAAAGGCTCATTCACATTTATGCTAAAACAAATTACTAACTTCCCCAAATTTACTTGTTGGCTAGAAGCAAACTCATACTTACGTAAAATCTCCGTCACCACTTGAACCTCACCCATTGCCGCAGTCCCAAATAAAAGAGTATCATCCACAAAGAAAACATGGGACACCATAGGCACACCTCGGCACACTGTACTACCAGATAATATACGTTCCGCCACCGCTTTGGGAATCAAAGATGGTAAACTGTAGACACCCCATTTTTGACCGACCTTAAGACTTAGACGCCATCAATTGAGCGCTCGGTGATTGCGCATATTGTGCTCGTTCTGAGGTTACGGAGTCTCGGCTAAGAGCGTTGCCTCCAGACTTCGGGACTCTTTTGTGCTTTGCCTCGGTTTCTGAACCAGGTTCTATTTTCTCTTCCTGAAAGAAGGGAGAGGTCTCGTAGACCATCTCTCAGTGGCCGTAGGCTACTTTTCGTGGTCGTAGACCACTGTTCCCGTTTGGAGACCAGTTTCTGATTTTCGGAGCCGTCGGCCGTGCGCCTCGGTTCGGGACTGCTTAACTTTCTCCGTTTGCTCTGGTTTTTGGCACACACCTTGTTTCCTCTCTCTAGAGGGACACTGTGGCCCGGGAGACCACCTTCGTGGTCGCGCGCCTCTTTCGATGCTTAACAGTCAGTTTTCGGGGCACCCGGCTGCGCGTTTTGCCTCCTGAACCCTCGTTTTACATCCGTCTTGGTTCATTTTTGGTGTGGACCCTATTTTCATTGTTTGGAAGGTGGTACAAGGGTGGGAGACCAACTTTTCTCTTGGAGACCACCTCTTCTCCCGCCATCCGGTTTTCTTGTCAGGAAGCTAGTCTCCTTAGTTTTTGAGCCACTTTTGCAGGTCTCCCACTACACCACTTGCTTGCTTTCAGCTTGGAGACCACCGTAGAAGCAGGCCGACCACCTTGGACCTTTTGAACTGGTCAGCCGACCACCTGAACTGGTCAGCCAGCTTTCTCCTTTTTTGTCTCTCTGAGTTGCTTCCAGCTGTGCCAGCTGGGAGGCATTTGCTCCATCCTCCATACACGTGTATGGAGGATTGACCCTCTTGTTTTGGCTTCTTAAACAAGCTTGACCCTTTTCTCCAAGCTTCTAAGAGAAGCTTGAACCTTTCTTAGCTTCTTGAGGAAGCCTGACCCCTTTGCTCTAGCTTCCTCAAGAAGCTTGACCCTTTTTTGCTTTAGCTTCCTTAAGAAGCTTTGCGCTTTGCTCCAAGCTTCCAAGAGAAGCTTGGACCTTTGTTCTCCTATAAGAGAAACCCTCTCCCTCATTAGCAAAGGTTCAGATTTTTGGCCAAGGCATACATACACCTATCTCTATACACCTCTCTAATTTGGTCCCAAAAGTGCTAGGTTCTTGGCCCCATTGCACTACACCTCACAACCACACTTCTCCATCATCCATCTAAGCACCTTGGAGCTTATTTTCAGAGGTTGAGGAGCCACTTTCTTGGTCCCGAAGCTGCTGTCTTTCTTGGCTACAAGGGTAACTCTCTTATTCCCCTTTTGGTCCCTATTTTGCTTCATATCTTAGCTATATTTGCAAGCATTTTTGGGTTTGGTCATAAACTGAAAAAAAGTCTTATTTTGAGTTCCACTTGAAGTTTGTTTAAGGTCGTTTTTCAGTTGGGAGTCATCTACCCCCTTCCATGCTTGTTTTCATCTTGTTTTGAGCCATGCATTAAGGCCTTTGTATTGTGCTTTGTTTGGCCTGTTAACCACTGAAATCCAGTAAATTTTCAGTGGCTAGCATGCTTTTTGGAGCCCCAAAATCAGAGAGGGGTGACCCTCTCACCCCTTGTCTCGTTTACTAGCATTGTTGGCTTTACAAAGGAGCCCGTATTTGCATACTTCTTGAGCATGTTTCAGGCCATTTTTGGTGGGTTTTAGGACCTGCATAGGCTCTGTCTAGAGCCCTTTTTGCCATTTTGGATGTCCATCTTGCATGTGTAGAGTAACCCTCTTCATGGCGTTTCAAAGGAGCCTTTACTTGCATGCTTCCTAGCCTCATTTCAGGCCCTTTTCAGTGAGTTTTAGGGCCTTCATAACCTCTGTCCAGAGGTGGTTTTGTCTTTTTGGATGTCCATCTTGCATTTCTAGAATAACCCTCATTTTGGTCTTTCAAAGGAACATATCATTCTTGCATGCATTGACCATGTTTCCATGAGTTTTTGGGCATTATTTGGCATGGCATACTTTTGAATTTTGCTGTTTTAGTGACCTCTTGAATGCTCCATATACTTGTAGTGTAAACCCTCTTCACTAGCTTGTATTGCATGCCTTTTTGGTCTATGAATCTAGCACTTTTTGGCCATGCCTCAAACTGATTTTATGCATGTTTTGGACTGCCTTAGTTCTGTTTTTATGCCTCATGGTTGAATGATGCTTGCTATGCATGGTTGTAGTTCAATACCCTTGCCTAGCTTTAAGTTTTGAAGCCTATTGCATGCTTATGTTGAGGTGTTTCCATGTTTTGGGGCCATCGTGCATCATATCTCAGAGCTTATATGTATGCCATATTCCCATGTTTTCCACTCTTTAAATGCGTTTGAGAGTTGTGCATAAATGCCTCGTTTTTGGACCATTGCATGAGCTTCATTTCCATGCCTTTCGAGCCATCATTTTAGACCATTTTCCCACTATCTTGGATCTGCCTAGGGTCTGTTTGGGGCTGGTTTTTCCATTTGAGCATTGCTTTGTGTACCTCTAATGTAATGCGCTTCACTAGTTTCGGTATTTGGGCCACCTGGCATGCATTGTGTGAGGTGTTTGCAGGATTCGAGACCATCTTACATGTAATTTTAGGGATGGAAAATGTGTGATTGTATGCCATATTTCATCCCTTGCCATGCTTTCATAGAGTTGCATTCGGTGCCTTAGGTTTGGTCTTTTGCATTGGTGCATGTTTGCATGTGTTTTTGTCGCCTAATTCCATCATGTTTGGCCACTGATTTGAGTGTGGCTGAGATCCACTCATATTGATTTAAGTCCATCTTGCATTGTGCATGCCATATTATGTCATGTGCATTGAGTATGCCAATGATAGTTCATAGCATTGCGCATGCTAGTTGCACCTTTGCATGTCATTCCTTGCATGTTTGCATGTCTTAGTTGCATTTCGTTTAGGATTGCATGCTAGTTGTTGCATTGTGTTTGCATGCCATGCCATTCTAGTTGTTGCATAGTGTGGGTTTAGTCCAAACACGGGAAACGATGGGCGTTTCGTACTCCAAGTGACGAAACGTGCCTCGATTCTCGGTCACCGACACTCCGGATTACCCATGATGGAGTTTAGGCCTTGTTGTGTTTATATGTGCATTCATTTTACATCGAGTCGTGCAATTCGACTCCTCAGCCATCATGCATCGAGATGCGTGATTGGTGGCACGAGGATCGAGGACTACACTCCCTAGAGCTTATGCAATGACGGAGAGAGTGGTCGTGCACACACGTGTTGAAAATTCTTTGCCATGCCCCTTTCTTGCTCTCTGTTGCAGCAAACCAGAAACCAGCAGCCTTCTAGAGCTTTGTACAATATTCCAGGATCAATCGCAAACAGAGGCAAATCGGGGCATCACGAGGAATTTCCCGACAAGGCGACTCGAGCATGCATGCATCTTTCATCATTCGGAACAGAGCTGAGGCGGTCCATAGATCTGCATACTAGTTTATTTCGTTTTTTAGTTAATTTGTTAATTAATTAGGGTTTTGTAATATTTAATTAGCTAGAGTAGTTAATTATTTATTCGGTCTGTATTATTTATTCGGACCCTCCGAGGAGGGCAATGTTGTAATAAGTGTGTGTGTGTGTGTGTGATGCATGTCTTCCAACCCCACGTCTTTCTCCCTTTTATTTACCAGCTTATGATGGTTAGTTTAGGGCACGTTTCAATTAGCATCTATATGTTCGCATGTTTGCATTCATTCATTTGTATTGCATGCACCGGGCTCGGTGCATCATGCTAACTGCATTGCATTTCAATTCCAAGTTGAATACATGTATCGATTGTTGCATTTCATATGCCATTTTAGAATAGCCGAGCCTGTCTTAGTTGCATTTTTGCATGCGTTGCGTTAAGCATTTCAGCATAGTTAGGATTCATGCATGATTTCTAATTAGCTTCTTTATTTGGCTCGGAGTACTCGATAAGTGCTTACGCTTTAGCATCCTTGCATGTGTGTGAGTGATTGCCATGATAGCATGCTTACCATGAGGCTATGTGTTTATATGATACAACTGCCTGAATGCCTGTGGGTGGAGGTTGGATTATCTGAATTGAAACAATTCATTGATTGCGAATTTTAAGCCCACTTGATAGCGGCAAATCACTACGTTTTCTAAGCCCACTTGGGGGTGGCAAAATCCGCGTCTTAGCCTACTTGCGAGTAGCACCTTCAAACCGTTTTTCAAAACGAACACGAAATATTTTGTTCCAACTCAGGCGATCCAGTCTATACTTGTATGCTATGTGCATCACATAGTAATTCTAGGCTAATAAACCGGAATAAGAGCACATAATGTTTTCAAAACTCGATATCATGGTTAGTAGAGGCCGATCTTTGATCGGGCGAGCAGGGGTGCTCACGAAGTGACCTTCCCCAATTGTACCCAAGTTCCCGAGCCGAGGCAACTTTGGTGATGACGGATAGGTGGCCTTAGGCACGAGTCAGGGTTTCCTAAATTCCCCCAAAATAAAATATTTAGGTGGCGACTCTGTATCTGGCAAAGCAGTCCATGTTTGGCACTTCTTTCTAAAAATCTGTTTTTCAAAATGATTTGCCGGATTTGGACTCTTTGGTGATTTATCGGTCTCGCATTGCACTTTGTGGGATTAGATTCAGAACCGTGACATTTGAGTCCGAACTGTAGTGAGCCCAATGAACAAAACGGGATTCCCTCCCGGGACGTTCGGGGACGTCTACAGTTTCTGGCGACTCTGCTAGGGAGTTAGAGAACTTGACTTGAACTCATGATATCTTGTTTTGACTACACTTATGTGTTTCTTTGCATTGCATTTGCATTGGTGCGCCTCAGTCACAGTGTTTGCCGTCCGCTATTCCTGAACGGTTTGCCGGAGGCTCGCTTTGAGAAGCATGCCATAAGGCTGACCGGTTACGGGCTCTGCCATGATGGGAAAACAAACCCCGGTTTTACCGGGGCACCCTTTTTGACCATTCGACCTAGTGCTTATTCGAAATCCATAGTGGCCATTCCAAGCTAGGACAGGTTGCTTACCCGATTATGGGTTGTTTGAAACTGCTGCGTGCGTAGTGAAACCCTAGCTCCTGACAAAATAGGACAGGGAAACCTTACCCCAACATAGGGGTGTTTTCGCTCTCACTTGCTTGCTATGTGCTTTTAAAGTGCGTCTCTACAGGAATGCATGTATTAGTTTGCAAGTCTGGGTGTCAGGCCTGAGGGCACCAATATTTGGGAATCAGTTTTACCCAAGGGTATGAGTTTACAGGCAGAACTTGTGGCAGAATTCTATAGGGGGGGCGCAGTCATTCAGCTTTTCTCATTTTGGTTTTGGTGAAATCAGGCTGAGGTGCTGTTTGTTCTCTTTTGCAAGGTAGTCTTGGAACCATAGCTTCAGAAGGCTCCGATATCCCCCAGGTTCATTGGACTCGTGTCAATAGACTTTGTCAGGTCAGAAATTTAGTTCAAGGGCAAATCAGTGTTCCTTCGCCAGAGACAGGGTAAAAAGGCCAGTCAGGCGTAGATCATCAGTTCAACAGTCTTCGGATCAGAAGTCATTATCCATCTCACCTGTGTGCAGTTAGGTTGAGATATCTGCTTTTACTCCAGAGATAGACATACCGGTAGTTCAGATAGATCAGAACATGGTAGGGATAGAGGAGATGGTGCGCCGACTCCAAGAAAGTATGAAAATCATGCAGCAGGACACTGTCCACCAAGCGGAATTTGCCAAACAGCAACCAGAGGTCATGGCCCAGCAAGCAGAGCTAATTACCCGGCTACAGTAACAAGCCGGAGCATCAGCTTCACACCAAGCTCCTCCCCCACCAAGAGATCCAATACCCCGGGAGACGGCGAATGTCCAGAATGTCCAGGAAGATACAGATATCCCAACAAGGCCAGCTCCGCCCCCGATTCTACCTCAATTATCCAAGGCACCCACTCCTATCAATCAACCGGATTCTCCCTTCGAATTCGAGGTGGACCCCACGGCATTAAAAGTGAGCAAGCTTGAAAAGGTGTTCAAGAAATCTCAGGGTGTGAAGTCCATCCTGGACATTGAGGATGGGTATACCGACGCAGCCGTGACGCTGTCGGACAGATTTAAGATGCCACATATTGAACGCTTTGACGGGTCCAGGGATCCCATGGTGCACTTACGGCTATTTTCAGACATATTAAGGCCAATGGGCCTCACCAAACTACAGAAGCTTTCTTTATTCGGCCGGACCCTATCGGGTGTGGCGGCCATTTGGTACGCAAAACTGGAAGACGATGTTAAGAGGAATTGGGATGAGATGGCTGAGGCTTTTGTCGCTCAGTACTCCTATAATACACAGATCGAGATCACAACCCGTGATCTCGAGACGACTAGGCAGGAGCCTAAGGAGAGTTTTTCTGACTTCGTAACCCGGTGGAGGGCCAAGGCCTCAATGATGACCACTAGGCCCACTAACAAAGATCAGATTCGGATGATTGTGCGCAATCTCCAACCCAAGCTTATGCAGAAAACGATTGTTCTCCCCTCCCCCACCTTTTCAAATTTACACGAGATGGGGGTGCAAATTGAGGACGCTATGAGGCAGGGCCTCATTGACCAGGAGAAGGAGCAGCCCAAGAGGGCATTTTTTCGCAGTTTGAATGCGACCACCAGTGGTGATGCAGCTGCAAGATCTGCTGAAGTGGGCACGGTCACCACCACCACATCAAAAACAGCTACCCCATTCACCGGTGCGTCCGGAAGTAGCTCGCAAAAAACCAAATATCCACCTCAAGTCAAGAGGGTTTTTACCCCACTTTATATGCCTTTGTCAAAGGCTCTAGAGGCCTTACTCCGGAAAGGATATCTGAAACTGTTGGAACAACGGCCTCTACTCGATCCTCTCCCTCCAAAGCATGACCAAACTAAGTACTGTGCCTACCATCAACAAACCGGTCATGACACTGACAGTTGCTTTCGTCTGCGCCATGATGTACAGGATCTGTTTGACAACAGGGTCATCGACACGCCAGTCTTGCAAAGTCTATCAGCACTTGATCAGTGAACTTATGGGGGATAATGTGACTATGTGATCGGTGGATGAACCACTTGCGGATGGCGCTCGATTTACTCCAGATGTGGCGTATGGCATGCACTATTTTGAGCATTTGCGAATGCTGGTTTTTGTACTTTATGACTTGGGTATTGAGTCAGTCTTGTTGTGTTGTATTGAGTCAGTCTTTTTATACAGAGTCAGTCTTTTCTTACTGAGTTAGTTAGGTCTATCTTGTTGTACCGAGTCAGTCCTGCTTTGTTAGAGTCGGGTGATCCCGGGGGCGTTGCCTCGGATATCACTATTTTGTTTTGTGTTTGTTTTTTCGCTTTCTTTTGAGTCTGTTTCTGCCGGGGAGCCAGTTACACCAAAAGATCTAATTGAAACAGCTGTGGTTTTCATGCTTTTGTGCTTGTTTCTGCTTTAAGCCTGTTGTGCCAGCAAACTTGAATGAAACGGCAGTACATTTCACCTGCTCTTCTGTGCCTTGAAATCATTGCATTGACCTAAGTTTTTCAAAACTTTTCGAATAATGTGTTGAAAACAAAGATGAAGGAATTCCTCGGGTTTTGCAAATTTTGATCAATTGAGAGAAAGAGAGGCGTGCTAAGCCCTTAATGAATGAGATCATGTTTGTTAATGTGAGTACTGAGAAAGATCCTGGTTTGATCCAGATTGGTTCTACACTGTCTTCAGCGCGAGTGATTTGTCGCTTTCTTAAAAAATTTCAAAAAATGTTTTGCGCGGTCCTGCAAAGACCTGTGTGGAATCGCTCTTGAGATTGTGCAGCCTAGGATCGCTCTCAGCCTTGAGACTCGACCCCTTGCTTTCAAACCTTGAATTTAGATTCAGAATGTTCAACGGTCAACCACAATGTAAGGCCCGTGTGGCCGGATCAGAAGCAGCCCATGAACTAGGGACGAGAATATCAGATGTGATCAAAGGAAGCTCGCGAAGCTAGATCAAAAGCAGCCCTTGAACTAGGGGCAAAGATGTCAGATGCGCTCGAAGAGTCAAAGATAAGTCTTTTCTGCAAACCAGGGAAGACTGGCAAGAATGCCAAATCCTAGAAGGGTGGAAAGAAGAAAGTATTGCTAAAGGATAACCGAGTTCCTATCCACAAAACTAGGAGCAAATTCAGCCCCCATTGGATGGACTCCTACATCATCAGTGAACATTAGCCACTCTCCTAGATTCAGATGACTTCAGATCTCAAAACCATTTGACATGGACAAAGCTACACTTTTACCCTTGAGAGGCTCGCTAGGTTGAAAACCTGGAAGGGCGACCCAGGCAAAAGTTAGAGCAAGAAAAAGAACAAAAAGAACAAAAAAAAGAAAAATGCAAAGAATGAAAAAAAATAAAAGAAGAAAAAAGAAGAAAATAAATGAAAAGAATTGAAAAGAAAAGAAGAACAAAGCTCGCAAGGTTGAAAACCCAGAAAGGGCGGCCTTAGCAAAAGTTAGAGCGCAAAAGGAGAGGTTAATACCCGAGTGTACCTTAACCCCGAACTACGTAAGGCTTGATTCCCATCTTTGGGATACGTAGGCAACTTCATTCTGAAGTCCAGCCGTAAAACACTTCAAATTTGACTATGTCCATGTAATGGTTCTGGTCATCTTTGTCTTTTCTATATCCGAGAATTTGGTTGTAATTGTCACTGTGAGGACTGGTTGTCGTGTGCTGCGGCGCTATTCAAACTAGGGGCAACATTCTGTTGCCATGCAGTGCTGCGGTGCTATTCAGACAAGGAGCAACTTTCCGTTGCCATGTAGTGCCACTTAGACAAGGGGCGATTTTTCCTTTGTTTTGGATATGAGGTTGTGCATCTCAAGAGTAAGTTCCGTGTTGGTCGAGTAGTGGCTGTTTGTAAAAACAGTTTTTGAGAATTTTTACTAAGGTTGACTAATTTTCTCGAAAATTATTCCATTTTTCCAAAACTGGACCTTTCTCTTGGACCCAAAAAAAGGAAATTTTCAGTGCTCATAACCTGACTTGCATGATTTCAAATCAGAAAATCGAACAAGCATGTTAATCTAACTCTCATTTTGGCTAAAATTGTTTTAAGCAGAAGCCAAAAACAAAAAAATGGTCAAAATAATGAACTAGGGGCACAGTTGAGTCAGGCTTCCTGTCTTTCCCCCCTTGTCAATGCATTTGCTAGAAAGGGCACCATACTTGCCGAAAAGGGCACCCTATTCGCCAAGAAGGGCACGACTGAAGCTAACAGCAAAAGGGCCGAAAAGCTCTCTTATCCTCTAAGCAGCGAGGTATCGAGCCAAGTGTGAAGCATGCGCTAGAATGGATCAAGATATTCCACTCCCTCATCTGGACAGATCTGATCACGTCCAAACTCCCCGGCAGAGCATCGTCAACCAATGTCAGCTGCAGATTTGCTGCACACCCAGTTGTAGCGCAACCCTTCTGTGGGAGAAACTCACTGTTGTGAACAAGAATAAGAATCTGGTAGAATACCAGGGGCAAGAGCCCACAACTTCCTGCTTACCCATCAACCATCCAGGGGAGGGAAAAAAAATAGGAGATTGAAAAATAGAGAGATGTGCGCTGAGAGAAAAAGTGAGGAAATGGCTTTTTCAGAAAAAAACAGAGCCTGAGGGCCGAGTGATGTGAGAATCACCAATGAGAAAGGGTGGGAAACAATACCCAGAGAAACAGGCTCCTTGTGCACGTCTGAGTGACGTGTCTTTTTGTTTTATCTCGATTCTTGTTTTGAGTCGTTTCGAGTGTTACTCGATGTGTTTAGGTTGTTTACCTTTTGTTTTCCGTTGTTGAGTCGTAGTGCACTGTGTTCAGTCGTAGGCTCAATACCCCGGTCAAGACCTCATCTCTCAATTTCAAAAATAAAATCGTTTTGCGCTCCGAGTGCCTTGTCGTTCTCCACATCTGTGCAAAACAAGATTCATTCTTTCGTAAAATCGCAGGGTTCAACCCAGGTCATACGGGGACAGTAAAACCAGGACCTATCTGAAGCTATATAGGTTCCAGACTGCAAAGCAAAAGAAAAGAGGGAAAATGTCAGGTATCTGAGTTTGTTTCAACTTCAGTAAGTTCTGAGATTGCATTCCATGTGTACCTCTTCAGGTCTTGCCAATGCTCCAAAGTATGAGTGTGTGTCTACCTCAAGCTCAAGATCAAGTCTGCTTCAAGCCAGAATGGCGATCAGAAGTGCTCTCCCTAAGTATCATTCCCTGCCAGAGGCATCTCGGCTGTATTTGCAGTGAGTTCCTAGGAGACCAACTGCGACGGTGGAAACTAGAGTTCGAATGGTTGTTGCCTAGAACGCAAAGGTTCGGGATTTCCGAGACTAAAGTCTGGTTTAAATACCCAGAGGCGTGTCCTCAGCTTGAAATCTGTATGGAAGCCCCATAGGTTGAGATAGCGTGTATGCACCTCAATTCTGGATACTGAACCAACCTAGTCTGTCACCCTGTTGGAGAATAGAGAAAGTTGTGAATATGATCAGGAAGAAAGGCAGCATCCAAAGTGTTCTACGTGAAGAACCCTTGTCAGTATTTCAGAGCCTTTGTACCGTCAGTTGAAGGTAAGTGTTCGAAGAGCACGAGGGGAGATCCCCGTCAGAGTAGAGCGGTTCATCACCACTCACCCCATGAGGTGCTTTCTAAAGCGCCGCTATGCTTGTTTATTGCATCATGCATTGTATTGCATTGTACCTCTCAAGTTTCTTTCTCATTCATGCACGATATTGTATGTACGGTTCATTCAAAGAAGTTCCGTTTGAGATCATTTATTTAGTGTATCAATCACACTTCATTTATTTAGTGTATCAATCACACCTCATTTACCATTAGTGTATCTATCACACTTTCTTCATTCGCTTAGTGTATCAATCACACTTCATTTATTTAGTGTATCAATCACACTCTCTTCACTTAGTGTATCAATCACACTTCTTTCAGTTTCTGTATTTATCACACATATTCTCATTTTCTGTATCTATCACACACATCCTCATTTCGTGTATCTATCATGCACATATTCACTTCATTTACTTTAGTGTATCCATCACACTCCATTCTCTTGTGTATCCATCACACTTGTTCACATAGTGCATCTATCACACTTTGTGTTCACCTTCAGTGTATCCATCATACTCTGTTCACATAGTGCATCTATCACACTTTGTGTTCATTTTTAGTGTATCTATCATACTTTGTTCACATAGTGCATCTATCACACTTTGTGTTCACCTTCAGTGTATCTATCACACTCTGTTCACTTAGTGCATCTATCACACTTTGTGTTCACTTTTAGTTTATCAATCACACTCTGTTCAAATAGTGCATCTATTACACTTTGTGTTCATTTTTAGTATATCTATCATACTTTGTTCACATAGTGCATCTATCACACTTTGTGTTCACCTTCAGTGTATCTATCACACTCTGTTTACTTAGTGCATCTATCACACTTTGTGTTCGCTTTTAGTGTATCAATCACACTTTGTTCACTTAGTGCATCTATCACACTTTGTGTTCGCTTTTTTGTGTATCCATCATACTTTGCTTCACATAGTGCATCTATCACACTTTGTGTTCACTTTTAGTATCTATCACACTATGCTCACTTTGTGTATCTATCACACGTTCACTTTGTGTATCCATCACACACGTTCGCTTAGTGTATCTATCACGTATTTGCTTAGTGTATCCATCACACTCGTTTCGCTTTGTGTATCTATCAGACTTTTTTTCACTTAGTGTATCAATCACACTTTATTCATATAGTGTATCCATCACACTCTCTTCACTTTTGTGTATCTATCTCACATGCTCGCTAAGATTGCATAATCTTCTTACATTATAACTGCATGAAATGGAGTTTGATTTGCCTTCTTGCTTAAAACTGTCGTATTTATTGTGAATATTTGCTTTGTTACAGCTTTATTTACATGATCCTTACTGCATAAAATGTAGTTTGATTTGCATGGCATTCTTGCTCAAAACTGTTGCATCTATTGTGAATATTTGCTTCATTACAGCTTGCTGCTTTGCATGGTCATGAGTTACATTCGGCCTTGTGCATATCATTTTACATTTTGCCCCCAGCCTGCGGGCGCGCCTGCGGGCACATCTCTTCGTTTATCTTGCCTGTTTGTCTAAGTCTTCAGCCTTGTCAAAAATGGGTCGTCTCTGGGCTTTGACATTCACTCCCGTCACGTATGACTTCCGAGTTCTATCAAAGAGGGGCAACTGTAGACACCCCATTCTTGACCGACCTTAAGACTCAAACGTCATCGATTGAGCGCTCGGTGATTGCGTATATTGTGCTCGTTCTGAGGTTACGGAGTCTCGGCTGAGAGCCTTGCCTCCGGACTTTGGGACTCTTTTGTGCTTTGCCTCGGTTTGGGAACCAGGTTCTATTTTCTCTTCCCGAAGGGAGGGAGAGGTCTCGTAGACCATCTCTCAGTGGCCGTAGGCTACTTTTCGTGGTCGTAGACCACTGTTCCCGTTTAGAGATCAGTTTTCGATTTTCGAAGCCGTCGGCCGTGCGCCTCGATTCGGGACCGCTTAACTTTCTCCGTTTGCTCTGGTTTGTGGCACACACCTTGTTTCCTCTCTCTAGAGGGACACTGTGGCCCGGGAGACCACCTTCGTGGTGTCGCGCCTCTTTTGATGCTTAACAATCAATTTTCGGGGCATCCGACTGCGCGTTTTGGCTCCCAAACCCTCGTTTTGCATCCGTCTTGGTTCATTTTTGGTGTGGACCCTATTTTCATTGTTTGGAAGGTGGTACAAGGGTGGGAGACCAACTTTTCTCTTGGAGACCACCTCTTCTCCGGCCGGCCGATTTTCTTGTCAGGAAGCTGGTCTCCTTGGCTTTTGAGCCACTTTTCCAGGTCTCCCACTACACCACTTGCTTGCTTTCAGTTTGGAGACCACCCTAGGAGTAGGCCGACCACCTTGGACCTTTTGAACTGGTCAGCCGACCACCTGAACTGGCCAGCCAACTTTCTCCTTTTTTGTCTCTCTGAGTTGCTTCCAGCTGTGCCAGCTGGGAGGCATTTGATCCATCCTCCATACACGTCTATGGAGGATTGGCCATCTTGTTTTGGCTTCTTAAAGAAGCTTGACCCTTTGCTCCAAGCTTCTACGAGAAGCTTGAACCTTTCTTAGCTTCTTGAGGAAGCGTGACCCCTTTGCTCTAGCTTCCTCAAGAAGCTTGACCCTTTTTTGCTTTAGCTTCCTTAAGAAGCTTGGCCCTTTGCTCCAAGCTTCCAAGAGAAGCTTGGACCTTTGTTCTCCTATAAGAGAAACCCTCTCCCTCATTAGCAAAGGTTCAGATTTTTGGCCAAGGCATACATACACCTATCTCTATACACCTCTCTAATTTGGTCCCAAAAGTGCTAGGTTCTTGGCCCCATTGCACTACACCTCACAACCACACTTCTCCATCATCCATCTAAGCACCTTGGAGCTTATTTTCAGAGGTTGAGGAGCCACTTTCTTGGTCCCGAAGCTGCTGTCTTTCTTGGCTACAAGGGTAACTCTCTTATTCCCCTTTTGGTCCCTATTTTGCTTCATATCTTAGCTATATTTGCAAGCATTTTTGGGTTTGGTCATAAACTGAAAAAAAAAAAGTCTTATTTTGAGTTCCTCTTGAAGCTTGTTTAAGGTCGTTTTTCTGTTGGGGGTCATCCACCCGCTTGCATGCTTGTTTTTATCTTGTTTTGAGCCATGCATTAAGGCCTTTGTATTATGCTTTGTTTGGCCTTTTAGCCACTAAAATCTAGTAAATTTTCAGTGGCTAGCATGCTGTTTGGAGCCCCAAAATCAGAGAGGGGTGACCCTCTCACCCCTTGTCTCGTTTACTAGCATTGTTGGCTTTACAAAGGAGCCCGTATTTGCATACTTCTTGAGCATGTTTCAGGCCATTTTTGGTGGGTTTTAGGACCTGCATAGGCTCTGTCCAGAGCCCTTTTTGCCATTTTGGATGTCCATCTTGCATGTGTAGAGTAACCCCCTTCATGGGCTTTCAAAGGAGCCTTTACTTGCATGCTTCCTAGCCTCATTTCAGGCCCTTTTCAGTGAGTTTTAGGGCCTTCATAACCTCTGTACAGAGATGGTTTTGTCTTTTTGGATGTCCATCTTGCATGGGTAGAATAACCCTCATTTTGGTCTTTCAAATGAACATATCATTCTTGCATGCATTGACCATGTTTCCATCAATTTTTAGGCATTATTTGGCATGGCATACTTTTGAATTTTTCTGTTTTAGTGACCTCTTGAATGCTCCATATACTTGTAGTGTAAACCCTCTTCACTAGCTTGTATTGCATGCTTTTCTGGTCTATGAATCTAGCACTTTTTGGCCATGCCTTAAACTGATTTTGTACATATTTTGAACTGCCTTAGCTTTGTTTTTATGCCTCATGGTTGAATGATGCTTGCTATGCATGGTTGTAGTTCAATACCCTTGCCTAGCTTTGAGTTTTGAAGCCTATTGCATGCTTATGTTGAGGTGTTTCCATGTTTTGGGGCCATTATGCATCATATTTCAGAGCTTATATGTATGCCATATTCCCATGTTTTCCACTCTTTAAATGCGTTTGAGAGCTGTGCATAAATGCCTCGTTTTTGGACCATTGCATGAGCTTCATTTCCATGCCTTTCGAGCCATCATTTTAGACCATTTTCCCATTGTCTTGGACCTGCCTAGGGTCTGTTTGGGGCTAGTTTTCCCATTTGAACATTGCTTTGTGTACCTCTAGTGTAATGCGCTTCACTAGTTTCGGTATTTGGGCCACCTAGCATGCATTGTGTGAGGTGTTTGCATGATTCGGGACCATCTTACATGTAATTTCAGAGATGGAAAATGTGTGGTTGTATGCCATATTTCATTCCTTGCCATGCTTTCATAGAGTTGCATTCGGTGCCTTAGGTTTGGTCTCTTGCATTGGTGCATGTTTGCATGTGTTTTTGTCGCCTAATTCCATCATGTTTGGCCACTGATTTGAGTGTGGCTGAGGTCCACTCATATTGGTTTAAGTCCATCTTGCATTGTGTATGCCATATTATGTCATGTGCATTGAGTATGCCAATGATAGTTCATAGCATTGCGCATGCTAGTTGCACCTTTGCATGTCATTCCTTGCATGTTTGCATGTCTTAGTTGCATTTCGTTTAGGATTGCATGCTAGTTGTTGCATTGTGTTTGCATGCCATGCCATTCTAGTTGTTGCATAGTGTTTGGAGTAGGGTTTAGTCCAAACACGGGAAACGAGTGACGTTTCGTACTCCAAGTGACGAAACGTGCCTCGATTCTTGGTCACCGACACTCCGGATTACCCATGATGGAGTTTAGGCCTTGTTGTGTTTATATGTGCATTCATTTTACATTGAGCCGTGCAATTCGACTCCTCAGCCATCATGCATTGAGATGCGTGATTGGTGGCACGAGGATCGAGGACTACACTCCCTAGAGCTTATGCAATGACGGGGAGAGTGGTCGTGCGCACACGTGTTGAAAATTCTTTGCCATGCCCCTTTCTTACTCTCTGTTGTAGCAAACCAGAAACCAACAGTCTTCTAGAGCTTTGTACAATATTCCGGGATCAATCGCAAATTGAGGCAAATCGGGGCATTGCGAGGAATTTCCCGACAAGGCGACTCGAGCATGCATGCATCTTTCATCATTCGGAACAGAGCTGAGGCGGCCCATAGATCTGCATGCTAGTTTATTTCGTTTCTTAGTTAATTTGTTAATTAATTAGGGTTTTGTAATATTTAATTAGCTGGAGTAGTTAATTATTTATTCGGTCTGTATTATTTATTCGGACCCTCCAAGGAGGGCAATGTTGTAATAAGTGTGCGTGTGTGTGTGATGCATGTCTTCCAACCCCACGTCTTTCTCCCTTTTATTTACCAGCTTATGATGGTTAGTTTAGGGCACGTTTCAATTAGCATCTATATGTTCGCATGTTTGCATTCATTCATCTGTATTGCATGCACCGGGCTCGGCGCATCATGATAACTGCATTGCATTTCAATTCCAAGTTGAATACATGTATCGATTGTTGCATTTCATATACCATTTTAGAATAGCCGAGCCTGTCTTGGTTGCATTTTTGCATGTGTTGCATTAGGCATTTCAGCATAGTTAGGATTCATGCATGATTTCTAATTAGTTTCTTTATTTGGCTCGGAGTACTCGATAAGTGCTTATGCTTTAGCATCCTTGCATGTGTGTGAGTGACTGCCATGATAGCATGCTTACCATGAGGCTATGTGTTTATATGATATAACTGCCTGAATGCATGTGGGTGGAGGTTAGATTATCTGAATTGAAACAATTCATTGATTGCGAGTTTTAAGCCCACTTGATAGTGGCAAATCACTATGTTTTCTAAGCCCACTTGAGGGTGGCAAAATCCACGTCTTAGCCTACTTGCGAGTAGCACCTTCAAACTGTTTTTCAAAGCAAACACGAAATGTTTTAATCCAACTCAGGCGATCCAGTCTATACTTGTATGCTGTGCGCATCACATAGTAATTCTAGGCTAATAAACCGGAATAAGAGCACATAATGTTTTCAAAACTCGATATCATGGTTAGTAGAGGCCGATCTTTGATCGGGCGAGCAGGGGTGCTCACGAAGTGACCTTCCCCAATCGTACCCAAGTTCCCGAACCGAGGCAACTTTGGTGATGACGGATAGGTGGCCTTAGGCATGAGTCAGGGTTTCCTAAATTCCCCCAAAATAAAATATTTAGGTGGCGACTCTGTATCTGGCAAAGCAGTCCATGTTTGGCACTTCTTTCTAAAAATCTGTTTTTCAAAACGATTTGCCGGATTTGGACTCTTTGGTGATTTATCGGTCTCGCATTGCACTTTGCGGGATTAGATTCAGAACCGTGACATTTGAGTCCGAACTGTAGTGAGCCCAATGAACAAAACGGGATTCCCTCCCGGGACGTTCGGGGACGTCTACATAAACCCTCAGCACACAACACAAACAAGTATGGCGATAAAGGGTCACCGTGACGAAGATCCCCCGACGGCTTGAAGGAATGCGTTGGTTCACCATTAAGCAAAACCGAAAAATGAGACCAAAGACACACAATGCATCATACGATCAACAAACATACCTGCAAAACCCATCCGCTCCATAATTCCCCAAAGATAATCTCACTTTACCCTATCATCGACCTTACTCATATCCAATTTAAGCACAAAATGGCCTCTGCCTTTTCTCTTGTTTTTGTTGGGCATACTTAATGGGTCAGAGATTGTGACATCGATCAATGATACATACAATGTTTTGATTCCAAAGGTAAGGTGGCCTAGACATATGGCAGAGTTTTGGCCAATTAGTGTGTGTAACATTGTTTATAAGATTGTAAGTAAGGTCCTTGCTAACCGTCTAAAATTTGTGCTTCCATCAATTGTGTCGCAAAATCAAAGTGCTTTTATGGCAGGGTGACTGATTAGCAACAATGTTTTGACAACATTGGAACTTTACCATCAATAATATTTAGAATTAATTACAAAAACACTCTTTGAAATTTACTTAAAATATAAATTATTCATTGTAATTTTGAAAACTACATCCCACCCCTTAAGTTTTTTTAATTGCATAACTTTTTTTATTGATAATTCATCGAGTCAATTAACAGTTTTTAATGGTGTCAAATATATATTTCAATTAATGATTCATGTGAGTTTATTGTTGTATATGAGAGCAACTACGAAATTTTTTTATTTTTTTATTTTTGTCACTAATTCTATTAAATAAATTTTTTTAACAAAAGAGTATTTGTAATTTTTAAAATTAAAAGAAATAATTTATATTTTAAAATAAAATTTAAAGAATATATTTGTAATCTATCCGAATGTTTCTACCGACCCAATGTCATCAGGGCCCTTCTGATAAATTAATATAACTGCTTCCTGTTAGGGCCTACTAATGTGGGCCAGGTCTGGCATAATTTTCATTGAAAATTGCTTCGGACCCCCACTGGGGGTGGACCTCCAGTGAGGTGGCAGCCCATGATTGGGCCAAAAAAAATTATTTATTTTTTTTTTTTTGAAGTTTCAGCCAGTGGGGGCGCGCCACGTCACTGGGGGCGCGACCCCCATTGGGGGTCTGCAGCGAGGTTGATTTTCATTACAATGTAAGGTCTCGAATGGGTGTGAGTCAAATGGGTCTGAGCATGATATAACATGATCCATGTAGGTCCGTACAGTGTAAAATATTTGATAAAAATTTTAATAAATGTTTTAGAATATCTAGCATTTTTCAAAAAGAATAATAAATAACAAAAGTATATATATAGTTCTTTTTAGGGTTAAAATTAAAATATTTGTCAAAAGATTAAATTTATTTTAGAGTTAAATTTTGTTAATATTTTAAATTCAAAGAATTACTAAAAGAATTTAAATAATTTAACAGGCCTTCAAAAAAAATTAATAATAGTGGTTTATATCTATTGAGTGAAATAAATAGGTTTACAATTTTGAATAAATTATAAGACAATTTTATGTGATAGATTTAAATACCTATAAGTCATGTACATTTTCTAAATGTACCAATAAATTTTAAATCATAAGTGATAACTAAACCTAAAGAGACGGAAACAATAGCTTTTAGGTGTTTAGGACTCGATCGTATACCAGTCCATAATGATCAAAGTTGAATCGCGAGCCTATATAAAGTAATGAAGCACAACATTTTCTTACGCTGTGTTTGGTTGGGGAATTTGAAGAGAGATTTGAAAAGAAAAAGGGGAAAAGGTGTGTGAAACTAGGTGAAATATAGGCACGTTTTATTCACATTTCACCTATCTTTTCCATTTCTCTTTCTAAATTCCTTCTCAAATTTCCTAATCAAACACAGCATTAGTGTTGATGGGTTGAGTTGTACTCAAGCAAGAGCAACAGTAGCTGTTAGTGCTTTCCTTTCTTTTTTTTATACTCTCGCATTGCTCGTTTCACTCTTTTCTGTGAACAGCATAGTAGGCACGATGTGTGTTTAAAAAAACACATGCTATATTTAAAAACGACGTAGCTCCATATTCCATATAAAATTTAAATTTCAAAAAGATTATTTATTTTTTCTCAATATTTGAGATATTGATAAATAAATAAAAAATAATAATTGAGCAAGACTTACAAGTAAATTTGGTTGACCAATAGGACTAGCCGGTAAGTCTCACTTAGAATTTGGAAGTTCATTTGGAGCTTATTTTAAAATGACTAAATTAGACCTGATATTGAGTTGGGATGAACTTGAAATGATACATATATTATTATGAACTGGATATTCAAACAGATGTGCGGGCCCAATAATAGAGAAAAAGAGAGATCATACATTGTAAAAAATCTAGGGGTGTACAAAAAAATCAATAGAACTAGTAAGTCGATCCAATCCGATCTAAATCGCCGGTTTGATATCTAGTTCGGAAAATGGTGAACCGTTCAAATCTGTCTGGTTCCCAGTTCCAAGGCATTGGTTACGATTTTCGAACTGAACCAAATCGTGACGTACTTATTTATATTTTTATACTTAAAAATTAAAATACAAAAAGCCTCTTATAATATTTGAACACTAACCTTCATTTGAAATTAATAAACTTTAACTAGCTTAACTAAGTTAACTATAAATAATCTGTTTACTAACATAAAATATATATCATATTTATTGTTATATAAAATTTCTAGAATCGTAAAATTGAACAAAACCAAACCAAATCAATTTCTATTGTTCAGTTTTGATTCAATTCAACAGTTTAACGGTTTGACAACGGTTCTAATTTTTTTGAAACTAATTCCGACGTTCAATTCTTGACTTACTCTAAAATCAGACCAATTTGATCTGTACACGCTTATCCAAATCCAATACCTATGATTGAGAGGCTTTGTATCAGTAGAGTTTAAGCCCAAAAGTACTATGAGTCAATGGGCTAGCCCATTTTGAAACTCACTTCCTCTGTGAACTTGATCCAAGGAAAACAGACCGAACAAAACAAGAAATTGACCAATTAAAAGGTTTTTAGAAGATTACCACTCCGTTTCTTTAGTGAAAAGTATTTTCTAAATTTGGTATTTAGTACGACGTAAAACAAAAGTTAATGAACTTTTTTTTTTTCGTCATCAACTAAAAGCAGGTGTGTGAGTGATTTTCTGACCACACTGCCCCTCTTAGTAATCAGTTGGTGAACACCGGCAGAATAGATGGCTTCTAGATAACCTGCAACAGAAAGAGAAGAATCCCACGGTGGTTCGCCACCTGGGGGTACTCCGACGATCAAGTCAGTACTCAATATCTCTCAAAGATAAATCAATTTATTCAACTCACAAGCTTGAGTATAAAAACATACCTTAGACCCATGGGGGTGCCTCTCTTTTATAGCCAATATAATCCTAGTCCCAATAGGAGCCTGGCCCTAATGGACTTGGGATTATTGCTAATCTGGGACTCCCAGTGGGATTAGGATAAACTCTCTAAGAGTTCTATCTTTACCCAAACTGAAGTCCTCTCCCAATCTATGACTCTTGTCCATATCTAAGTTGAGTTCCCTCTTCATTCTAGGACTCTTGCCCCTCATCCGCTTATCTCGGATTCCGATATCTTCGGAGGTAACCTCGGCCTATCCGAGATGACCTCGGCATAACAACCAGGACACGTGGCACCTCGGCTGACACGTCGGCGTCACCTTGCCATGTGTTGATACTCAGAAAATATATCCCCACAACTGCCCCCTAGGTTCTATTACCTCGGCATTCTGAGGTGATGGAACCTACATTGTTCGTTCATCTGTACCCCTCTGTCCGAGATCAAACTCGCCGACCTCAAAGTTTCCTGGACTTTACTGTCCACTTCTGTCAAGTATCAAGCTTCATGCTTTCCAAGCTATTCGAGATCACACCTCCTAGCCGAGATTTCTGGTTTCATTAATTCATAAACTCCAAGAGCTTTGCAACTGCTCCATTCACATTTTCAGGTGGGCTCTTGATTTCCAATCATCTATTTGACTCCGGCGATCTTCATATCGGTGTTCATTTCTCTTGGTAGGCTCATAAATTCCTTATTTGTTATTAAGCTCAATCTTTCATAACTCTTTCGAATATGTTTACTTGCCATCTGTTGCCTTCTATTTCGATTTGTTTTACTGTTTGAATGCCTGGCACTGTTCTCGCCATATCTACTTTCTGTTGCTAGCATCATGCCTGGGTCATTACTTTCTTGTTCTTCACATACTTTACTTAGTGCCTGTGCACTTGGCTTTATTCATGAACTTTGTTGTCTTCTTGATTCTGAATTTTCTCTTCCTAGCTCTTTTCCTCAAATCCGCCATTGTTCCAAGCTTTCAAGCTTCTGCAACTGTCTTTGTTCTTCTCCTCCGGTGAAGCTTATGTCATTCTGTTATTATCGTCAGACTTCGGCAATTCTCATTCCGGCTTTCCTCTTTCTGGTAAGCCACTGTTCCTCCTGGTTTTATTTCTTGTTGCTTTCCAAGAAGCTCTGCTTCATTGTTAATCACCACTGCTGTTTTACTCGTTGTTTCCAAATCATCTTCTTGAATATACATTGTTTACACATCTGTTGATTTCTGCCACTGTTCTTGGCTTGACACACTTGTGCAATCTTTTTGTCTTGATTTCCTGATAGCTTCATCACCATTCTTGATTACGAATTACATTCTTGTTTCTGTTTTTTGTGTCTTTTTCCAAATTCTTGCTTTCAATCCTTGCCTTCAAACTCTGAGGTGCCAATCGCCGAGAAGAGCTTTGATCAAACTCTTCGGGAGATCGATGCTGAGCTCGAGGCTGAGAAGGCTGCTGAGAAGTTCTTTCCAACTGTCTTCTGGGGGTAAGACAGAATCTGCCACTGATGCCGAGTAGTTTGCTTCCTTCTTGAAATTGATGCCGAGATAACGGTAAAGAAGCTCCTCCAATTGACTGCCGAGGCTGAACCATCGTCGTTCGTCGAAACAGATCAGTCTGACGTTCTTGCTTTCATCATCTCAGTTCTTTAAGGTCTTCATTTTTGTACTTGCCTTCTTTTATACATGTTTCATATTTCCCAACTTTCTCAGCTCTTAACAAGCTAGTTGTTTAATCGAAGTCGATCTTGTAAATTGCTCAAAAATTTCAACAAGTATTAATATTCCTTGCTCCTTGATTATCATTCATTCCCCCTGCACCTTCTCCCTGCCCCCTAATGTGAACATAAATTACACTTAGGATCACATTAGGGAAGTTGGCTTTGTGCCGTAGTCACAGACTCGATGTGTTCTTCTTTCGCCGATGTATTAAAACTTCTGGTATTTAATTCACCCATTTAGACCCTCTTTCTTTTGGCCTTTGCAAACTATCATCGCTGTTTCTTGAAGCATTTATTCCTTTTACAATTCTGGTCACCACTTCCGGCGTGTACTTTAGTGGTTCTTGTTCTAATCAAAACGACGTTTGACTCCGGTAAATCTTTTGCCGACATTTATCTTGTGCACTCTTTAACTTGTAAATTCTCTCAGAATTTCAACAAGTGTTAAACATCATTTTGTTTTAACTTCGGTTTAAACATCATCTCGGCTTAACTTCGGTTAAGCATCATCTCAGTTTAACTTCGGTTAAACATCATCTCGGCTTAACTTCGGTTAAGCATCATCTCCGTTTAACTTCGGTTAAACATCATCTCGGCTTAACTTCGGTTAAGCATCATCTCGGCTTAACTTCGGTTAAGCATCATTTCCGTTTAACTTCGGTTAAACATCATCTCGGCTTAACTTCGGTTAAGCATCATCTCGGCTTAACTTCGGTTAAGCATCATTGCAGTTTGTACTCTTGTACCTTGTTGCTTCTTTGGACAGTATAAGTTTCTTTTCATGGCCGATGTGCCTCTTGTTTCTGCTGAATGCTTTATCTTTCTTTGAATGCTTGTACCTTTGTCTTCTCTATATGATTCTATACTTAGAATATTTTGCATATACTCTTTACATTTCTTTCTTCTTTATACAATTTTCTCGAGATTATATACCTCGGGTAAAATAACTGTAAACTTTACTTCGGCAAGATACTGACCTGCAATCTTTTCATCAATTTCAACAAGTGTAAAACACATACTATTCAATGTTAACTTTGCAAACTTTTCTCAAGTTTCAACGAGTGTTCAAACAATAATCTCAGTCTGACTTACTTGTAAATTGCTACAAATTTCAACAAGGATTAACATAAATAGTAAACTTTATCAAGTTATAACAAGTGTTAAACAATGATCTACTTGTAAATTGCTACAAATTTCAACAAGGGTTTAATATACTTAGCTTTACCTCAACCTGTAAATTGCTGCAAATTTCAACAGATGGTCACATGTCGGCTTAACTTCAACTTGTAAATTGCTACAAATTTCAACAAGTGTTAAGCAATGATCTTTGGCTCAACCATCTCGTGGATTTCTATAAGTCTGTAAGCAATAGCATCGGCTTCACCTCGACTTGTAAATTGTTACAAATTTCAACAAGCGAGGAGAATAGTAATCTCGGCTTAACTTCCACTTGTAAATTGCTACAAATTTCAACAAGCGAAGCTAAGGAACCATCTCGGCTTAACTTCAACTTGTAAATTGCTACAAATTTCAACAAGCGAAGCCAAGCTTTGTATCGGTTTGACCAACTTGTAAATTGCTACAAATTTCAACAAGTGGTAAACTTTGTATTCGGTCTGACCAACTTGTAAATTGCTACAAATTTCAACAAGTGGTAGACTTTGTATTCGGTCTCACCAACTTGTAAATTGCTACAAATTTCAACAAGTGGTAGACTTTGTATAACCTCGGCTTAACTTCAGTTAAGCATCTTCTCGGTTTAACTTCGGTTAAACATCTTCTCGGATTCAAGCCGGGGTTTTCAACCCGGCCAACTTCAGTCTGATCTTGTGTGTTTTCTTTTTATCCTCTGGGATCTTAGATCTGCTCGCTGTGCTCTTCTCTTCTCGGACTTAAGCGTCGAGATCTTATCTTCTTAGATCTGCTCACTCGGTTTGAGCTCTTCTTTTCTCGGACTTAAGCGTCGAGATCTTATCTTCTTAGATCTGCTCACTCGGTTTGAGCTCTTCTTTTCTCGGGCCTACTCATCTAGGCCGAGATGATGTCTTCTCGGATCCGGGATCTGGAATCCAGGATCTGCTCACTTAGGCTGAGCTCTTCTATACTTGAATGTCATCTCCTTGGGAGTGCTCATGCCCCCTGTCTTTGCATCCCTTCTGGAAGGGTCTTCATTCATCCGCAGGTATTTATCCTTCCATACCTGGAGGTCATCTTTGTTGTAGTATCCGCTTTGATCTGTTGTCTTTGATGCGTCACCTTCCTGGCCGGCGTCTTTCACTCCGTGACTCTGGTCACGAGTTTCTGTGTTACGGTCGTCCCCTTTAGCGTCGAGGTCGATAGGTCTCCCACTCCCAGCAGGAGTGTTTGTCTTCAATCTGATCCTTCTGTCCATCACTGGCCATCTATTCTTCTTTCTTTCCCACAGACGGCGCCAAATTGTGTGAGTGATTTTCTGACCACACTGCCCCTCTTAGTAATCAGTTGGTGAACACCGGCAGAATAGATGGCTTCTAGATAACCTGCAACAGAAAGAGAAGAATCCCATGGTGGTTCGCCACCCGGGAGTACTCCGACGATCAAGTCAGTACTCAATATCTCTCAAAGATAAATCAATTTATTCAACTCACAAGCTTGAGTATAAAAACATACCTTAGACCCATGGGGGTGACTCTCTTTTTTAGCCAATATAATCCTAGTCCCAATAGAAGCCTGGCCCTAATGGACTTAGGATTATTGCTAATCTGGGACTCCCAGTGGGATTAGGATAAACTCTCTAAGAGTTCTATCTTTACCCAAATTGAAGTCCTCTCCCAATCTATGACTCTTGTCCATATCTAGGTTGAGTTCCCTCTTCATTCTAGGACTCTTGCCCCTCATCCGCTTATCTCGGATTCCGATATCTTCGGAGGTAACCTCGACCTATCCGAGATGACCTCGGCATAACAACCAGGACACGTGGCACCTCGGCTGACACGTCGGCGTCACCTTGCCACGTGTTGATACTCAGAAAATATATCCCCACAGCAGGCTTTGGATGAAAATAATGAGAATTCATTTTTTAAACAAATTTCTCCCTTCAAATTTAGAAATATATATAGCAAGTCTTACAATTTTTATAAAATTATACAGACCTTCCTTTTAGTAAGATCAAAAAAATCAAAACTAATGCAATTACAAATACACAAAAATGCACAAGGTATAATACAAATTTCAATATAAAAAAAAAAAAGATGATAATATCATTTTTTTCATTCATTCAACTAATGAATTTCTAATGAAAAAATGGTCAGATATTATATGAATTAAAACTTTAAGAGAGTCTACTGTAATTATGTTAAATTTATGGGACTTACTATATTTTTTTCAAATATCAAGAGAGGTCAATGAAATTTTCCATTTTTTAATGAATTTCTATATAAATAGAATTTTGTAGTTAATAAATTTTATAAACTGTTAAAAATTATTTGAAAATAAAAATAAACACCTTACAAGCTTTTGTTTACAGATTTTAAAATTTATATAAATATACACAAAAACTTGTAAATATAAACATTATTAAACAAGCTCTTAGCAATTTCTAAATACAAAATTGAGGCAACTACTCAAAAGCCTTATTTGTAAGGTTAGCGTTTCGTTGAGTCATACTTCGTTGTTTTTAACCAATAAAATCCCATTTTCAAATATATATATATATATATATGACTATTTTACCTTTATAAAAGGTGGAAGGAATTAAAAAATGTCAATTCATTAAGGGAGTGTTTATTTGGAGGAATTGAAGCATGAGATTAGACTCCGTGTCTAATATCTCAATTACTTGCTTGATTGGTTTAAAATTTTAAAAATGAAGTCCAGACTATTAATCCCTCATATATGTGGGATTATCTCATCCTAGGTGGTTGTGGGATACAAAAAGGTTGGACATTTTGTCCTTCGGATTAGTTGGTAAAATTAGCCCCAACTATTTAATATTTGTTTCCTCAGTTTATTTTTTCACAAAACAAATTTTCTTTGTTGATTAAAAAAAAAAAAAATTGCTGACTAACAAAAATACTTAGTAGACTTTGAAACATGCTAACAGTCCTACCTAAAACATAAAATAAATTTAAAAAATGAAATTTGACTGTTACAATATCTAAGAGAGAGAAAGAAAATATTATATTATGTATATATTCAATATTGCGTATCTTATAATACAATGAAGAGGACTATATATAAGCAAGGTATGAATGGGCAATAAGAAAGTTACGAAAATATCCTAATATGGCAAAACCTAATTACAACATCTAATACATATAATGAATATAATATATATACACCATCTTCACTAACAGTCCCCTTCAAACTCAAAGTTGTTGCAAAGAGACTAACAGAAGTTTGGAAAGAGAAATAGAGAAAATAAAATAAAACAAAAATAATAATGCTAGAAGACAATTTATGGTCATGCATGACTGTTACTAGAGCTAATGCCGAAAGACAATTTATGGTCGTGCCAGACCGTTGGAGGAGTATCCAAAGCTTATGCCAAAATACAGTTTATGATCCTGTTGGACTGTTGTAGGAATAGGGCCGGAGCTAACGGAGCTAATGTCAGGAGATAGTTTATGGTCGTGCTAGACCGTTGCAGAATAAGAACAAGTGTTAAACCAGTAAACGTCGCACACACGTAACTTTTGACGTGGTAGTGAATGATGATGGCAACAGATGAAAGAGTGCACCAAGGGCTGACTTATGACAGAGTGTACTTGGAGGCGGCTTAGGTACTATGCCAGAGGGCGACTTAGGTAGTGGTAGGCCAAGACGGCTTAGATGGTGCGTCAAGAGGTGACTTGGATAGTGCGCCAAGGGCCGACTTATGACAGAGTGTACCTGGAGGTGGCTTCGGTACTGTGCAAAGGGGCAGCTTAGGTGGTTATAGGCCAAGACGGCTTAGATGGTGCGTCAAGGGGCGACTTGGATAGTGCGCTAAGGAGTGGCTTGGGTGGTGCGCCAGGTGGCAACTTAGGTAGTGCGCCAAGGGACGACTTGGATGGTTCACCTAGTGCATCACCATACTCATCATGATATAGATATATTACCCTCCCTCAAACTCAAATAAGTTTGAAGATAGAAACATATTTGAGGTTGAAAGAGAGAACTATGAGCAAGTAGAAGTGTAAAAACAATGATTGAAAGTAAATATATATATATATATGATAGAGATAATTGGGGTAGGAATAAACTGGCGGACAGAGAAAGAGATCACTACGAAGCGATGCTGAAAAGAAAATAAGACAACGGAACGGGTTGAGGTCTGGCGGGTAGTGAAGACAAGGTTGGCATGTAATGACCCCAAAAGTCATCCTTATTTAATTAGGGGTTAATGTGTTTTAATTTAGCTATATCCATTGGAATTGAGAATGTTTTTATCTATTTTGGGGTATTAATTGAGGTAGTGGTGTGATGGTAAAGTAAGATTGGACCAAAAACTTTAATTCGAATAAATCGCCTACGATCAGCCGTCACTCTTTTGCCCTTTTCTTTTTCCACACTTTGAATTTGGATGTGAGGTTAGAACCATTGGAAAGATTATTTTCGGGGCTTCAATTTGGACACAAGAATGATCTAAAACGGAGTCCGGATGAGAGAGTTACGCATGTTTGAAGTTTTCATATCTGTGCTAGAAGCAGGACCGCACGTGCGGGAAATGCGGCGCACGTGCGGCGATGTGCGGGACAGCAGCTCAAAAACGTGATTTTTGAGTCATTTCTTATATTTTCTTTCCCTCTCTTCTTCTTCCCTCTTCCATGTCCGAAACCCTAGCTCCCAAAACCTTGATTTCCTCCACTTTTCAAAACAAATCCACCATAGATCTTGCATCAAGGATGGAGATCAAGAAAGGGTCAACATTTTCCACTGATTGAAATTCGAATTTGTGGAGGATTCTTCTCAAAGCTTACTTTTCTTGCTTGAATCTTGAGGGCACACTCCAGAAGGGACAAGCACTCCATTGTAGCACTGTGAGTAATAGTACCCTCGATGTACTTTAATCATGATGATTATGTTGATGTTAACGTTATATTTTATAATTATGTTACATGGAAATAACATGATGTTATGGAATTTGAGAAACACCGTGGAATTGTGGAAACATCGAAGGAATTTGTGAACTATGAACATATGAGGCCAAAGGCCTTTTGTGAACTATGACTTTATGAGGCCGAGGGCCTTCTGTGAAGCAACGAATCTATGAGGCCGAGAGCCATTTTGTGACGTTATGAACCTATTCCAGAGGCCGAGGGCCAAATTGTGAAATTGTGCATCTAAGTTGTGAAACTAAAAAGCCAAGGGCTATTTTTGTGAATATGTGAACCATCAGGCCAAGTGCCCATTTGTGAAGTTGTGAACCGACGAGGTCGTTTGGAACCTATGAAATGAATACTACAGTCCAACATCATTATGTGATTCACGTTAGAATGTGAATTGTTCTGTCTCCATGAATAGTACTGGAATGACACATGATTTCTATAAATAATTATTATTAATGTTATGGTAAACCATGGGGAATCTAAGAGCATTATTGAGCAATATACTTTGTTTATGAATGATAATGAATACTAACATTCTGTTGTCTACAAGATAGCTATGTTGATCTACAACGAATAATGGGACGTATACGTATTGTGGAACTATGGTATTTACGTATTTCTGGAATTATTCAATCGGCAAAATGTATGTACCCTTTTGTTAACACTTAACAGCAACATTCTGTTAAGCTTATATCAACTACGTCAGTTCATGTGAATAATGGAAAGAATGTATGTACCTTTTGTATGGTTCTGAAGTTAATCTAATCTGATGATTTCTGGTATGGAACAAAGTGCTGTATGGAACTAAGTGCTAAACCTTGGTGGGAGTCACCTCTAGAATTCATACGAGCCACCTCTTGAGTCCATACACATTTCTGTATATTTCTGTTATTATTGGGCCTAAGGCCGTTCTGTTATGATTGGGAATTCTGTTATTTCTGGGCCTATGGCCATTCTGTACACATTGGGCTTAAAGTCACTCTGTTAAGAAAATTGGACCTATGACTGTTTGGAAATAACTACAGGATGTAATCAATCTTGTGTCTCTGCAGTTTTCTATTTTATTATTTAAGCTAAACCTTACATTATTTATGTACTATTATTCACTGAGTTTCACTCACTCTGTTTTGTCTATTTCTGTAGGTAATCAACTGGAAAGCCAGTCCTAACCTATGAGACTTGTCTTCTCTTGTCAACCTCAGTGTGTCCAGGCACTTAGGATGGAGCCCACGCATCTAGTAAAGCTTTAACTAGGTTTTTGGTTTATGTTTTGATGAGTTACCTATGGTTGGATGTAAATGATCATTTTCCTCTTTTGTACTTTTGTGTGAATGGGAATCACTGTAACTAAGCCCGGATATATGCTTCCTGTGTATTATATATTTAATGTAATGATTGTAGTCCTGGCATAGTAGTAGTAGCTCAATGGATGTTATATTTAAGTTATTTTAAATTGCTAATGCTTTCGTTCAAGCCCCACTTATTATATATATCAGGTTAAATGTCCGTCTTCGAATAGGTCATGCCCAAATCTTTTAGGGGCGGGATTGGGGCGTGACATGGCACCCGCTGGTAAAGCTAAATTAATAGGTACTTAACCTAACTCTAATACCATATTACAATATCTAAGAGAGAGAGAAAGAAAATATTATATTATGTACATATTCAATATTTTCTATCTTATAATACAATGAAGAGGCTTATATATAAGCAATGTAAGAGTAGGAAACAAGAAAGTTATGGAAATATCTTAATATGGTAAAACTTAATTATAGCATTGTAGACGTCCCCGAACGCCCCGGGAGGGTTAAGTCCCGTTCTGTTCATTTGGGTTCACTACAGTTCAAGGACTCGATTGTCACGGTTCTAAATCTTGAACCAAAGAGTCCAAATCCGGCAAATCGTTTTGAAAACAGATTTTTTTGAAAGAAGTGCCAAACATGGACTGCTTTGCCAGATACAGAGTCGCCACCTAAATATTTTATTTTTGGGAAATTTAGGAAACCCTGACTCGGCGCCAAAGGCCACGTGTCCGTCATCACCAAAGTTGCCTCGGCTCGGGAACTTGGGTACGATTGGGGAAGGTCACTTCGTGAGCACCCCCGCTCGCCCGGTCAAAGACCGGCCTCTACTAACCATGATATCTGTTTTTGAAAACATTGTGTGTTCTTATTCCGGTTATTAGCCTAGATTTACTATGTGATGCGCACAGCATACAAGTATAGACTGGGTCGCCTGAATTGGAACAAAACACTTCATGTTTGTTTGTTTGAAAATGGTTTGATGGTGCTACCCGCAGGTAGGCTAAGACGTAGATTTGCCACCCTCGGGTGGGCTTTAGAAAACATGATTTTGCCACTATCTAGTGGGCTTAAAACAAACATTTGATGAATTGTCCCACTCCAAGTAACCCAACCTCCACCCACAGGCATTCAAGGCAGTTATATCACATAAGCAATTAGCCTCATGGTAAGCATGCTATTCATGGCAACACTCACACGCATGCAAGGGTGCTAAAGCATAAAACTCACCGAGTACTCCAAGCCAAAACAGAAGCTGATTAGAAATCCATGCATGATCCTAGATACACAGAATTGCCTAATGCAACACATGCAAAGATGCAAACTATAGCAGGCTCGGCTATTCTAAACATGGCATATGGAATGCTACAAATAACACGTATTCAATTTGGAATTGAAATACAAATGCAGTTAGTATGATGCGCCGAGCCCGGTGCGTGCAAAACAGATGAATGATGCAAACATGCTGTCATACTGTATGCTAATTGAAATATGCCCTAATCTAACCATCATAAGCAGGTAAATAAAAGGGAAGAAAGACGTGGGGTTGGAAGACATACATCACACTCACCCACACTTATTACAATTATGCCCTCGCGCGGAGGGTCCAAATAAATATACAGTCCCGAATGAAAGAATAGTACAGTCCAAAATATTACAGTCCAAATAATATACAAATTCCTAATTAATTAACAAATTAACTAAGAAAAATAAAACTGGCATGTAAGCCAGGGACTGCCTTGATTCTGATGAACGATGTATGTTTGGGCTGCCTTTGCACGGAAATCCATGACGATGCCCCGATTAGCCTCTGTTTTGCAATTAGTTCTTGAAAAGCGCGCCAAACCTCGAAAGACCACTGATTCTTGATATGCTGCAACAGAGAGCAGGAAAGGGGCATAGCAATGTATTTCACAAATATATGCATGCCTCGATCCTCGTGCCACCAATCACGCATATCGATGCATGATGGCCGAGGAGCCGAATTGCACAACTCAATATAGGATGAATGCATATGAATGCTACAACAAAACCTAACTCCATCACGGATAATCCGGAGTGTCGGTGACTTGGGAATTGAGACACATTCCGTTACTCGGAGTACGAAACGCGCCTCGTTTCTCGTGCCTGGGCTAACTCCTATCCCGAACACGATGCAATAAGCATGATATGCGTGAAATGCAACTAAGATACAATCCTAACATACACAATGTTATGGAATGGCATACACGCTACACGAGGTAATACACGACCGAGCATACACAATGCTATGGATGAAATGGCATACGCAATGCAATAATGGGCTTACACCAACATGAGAGAGCCTCAGCCACACTCACATAAGAGGCCATCAGATAAAAACAAGACACCCCGAAATGCGTGCACACGTGCACGCAAACCGAGAACGGACCCTCAGGCACCGAAATGCCACTCTAATGAGACATGGCAAAGACACGGAATATGACATGCAAACATGCAAAAAATCAGTGGAAAAATGAGGGGCAAAACAGTCCCGAAACCCGGCGAAATGAAACCCGATGCAAGGAATCTCTCCCGAAATGCAAAACTAGGCATCCGAAATGACTTGTAGCTATACAATACATGCATAATTTGAACATGACATGAAAAAGCAGAAGCAAGGCAGCCCCAAAACTCACATTTTTTCAGTTCAAATCAAGGCAAAACAGCAATCACAAGTAGGGCAAAAATGGCATACAAAAATGGCTCCGCAAGGGAAGCAATGAAGCAAGTGATAGATGCAAAGCCCAAATGGCAAAAGACCCTTCTACAACACTGAAGAGGGCCTAAAAACATGCTGTTTTTAAGTAGGTGACAACCCCTAAAAAAATATACAAACATGCTAAAAATGCCATGCAAGAAGTAGGCCAACAAGAGGCTATAACATGAGGTATACAAAGCATTCACCAAAAAGCCAAAGACCCTTAATAAAATATGCCAAGAAGGTCAAAATATGGCCACTTTAAGTTCTGATCATGGCCTAAAAATAGAGGCAAGGTAAGCTCACAAAGCATGCAAAAATAGGGACCAAAGAGGGGCAATGAAGCAAGTCATACATGGAGGTCCCAAAAAAGGTTGAGCCCTTCTACAATGTTGTATAGGGGCTCAAAATAGGCCTATTTTCAGTTTACATCAGGCCTCAAAACAGACTACACATATGCTAAAAACACCATGCAAAATAATGGCATACAAGAGGGTATTGAAACAAGTACCAAATGGGGGGCTCAAAAAGGGTTGAGCCCTTAAACAAACATGTAGAATAGCTCAAAATAAGCCTAGTTTCAGTTAGGGTCGGAGCCCAAAACAGTAAGAAAATAGGCTAAGAAATTGTTGCAAAAATGAGCTACAAAAGGGAAAAAATGGACTTACCTTTGTAGACCAACCCTTTTGGTGATTCTTGGACCAAGTTGCAGCACCTTTAGCCTCTGGAAAGCTGCTCCAAGCTGCTGAGATGGAGTGGTGGTGGTGGTGCTTGGTAGTGATGAAGAAATGGTGCAAAACTTATAGATTTTGAGAGAAATGGAGAGGAATATGTATGTATGAGCTCCAAACAATTTTCCAACCCTTTCTCTAGAGCTGGGAGGCCAGCTATATAGACAAGAATGGGGGAGAAAAGGAGGGAAAAAAGTGGAGGGAAAAGGCATCAACTTTCCCTCCAAAAGTTTTCCCCGGATATAGATATTTTTGGAGGAAAACAGCTATACAGCTGTAATGCACCCACACTGAGGAAGCTGGCCGGCCAACTATCTTGGTTGCAGGTGGCCGGCCGGCCACCCACCATGGCCGGCCGGCCAAGGGTCAAAAGGGTCAAAAAGATTTTCTGGCCGGCCACCAGATATTGGTGTCCTCCCATGTCCCCTCATCACAATCCTGTGGTTCAAATCTGGAAAATGTAAAACAGGAGAGAGAACAAGCCACTTTTAGGAGGGGTTCAAAAGGTTCAAGTTGAATTTCTGGCCGGCCATATGATATTAGGGTCCTCCCATGTGTGTACAACACAAATATGTGGTTTGGGGTTGAAGAAAGTGGCCCTAAGGTGGTCAACATTGGCTCAGAAGTGAGAAAAACGGGCGTCGGAGGGCGCCGGAGGAATATAACTGGTTGCTGAGATAATTGCTGGCCTCCCACCCTTCAGTGACCTCCCTAGTGATAAAACAGAGGTACCTGCCAAAAATGAACGAAAACCGATGCAAAACGAATGCTCGGGGGCCAAAACACGCAGTTCGGGGTCCCGAAAATAGGCCGTTAAGCACCGAAAGTGGCATTCGACCACGAAGTGGGTCTCTCAGGCCTCAGTGTCCCTCACAAGGGAGTAAATGAGAAGCATGCCAAAAACCGGAGCAGTCGGAGATGGTTAGGCGGTCCCGAACCGAGGCACACGGCCTGACGGCTCCGAAAACCGGGAACCGGGCTCCGAAATGGGCAAAATGGCCTACGGCCACGAAATGTAGCCCACGGCCACTGACAGATGGTCTACGGGACCTCTCCCTCCCCTCAGGAAAAGAAACAGAGAAAACCAAGTCTGGTTCACAAACCGAGGCAAAGTATAGAAGAGGGTTCGGAAGTCCGGAGGCAGGGCTCACGGCCGCGACTCTGAGACTTCTGAACGAGCACAATATGCAACATCACCGAGCGCTCAACTGGTGACGTCTGAGTCTTAAGGTCGGTCAAAAATGGGGTGTCTACAAGCATCTAATATATAGGATAAATTACACTTTGTCCCCTTAAGTTTGACCAGTTTCTTACTTTGGCCCTTTAAATTTATTTTTTCTCACTTTGACTCTTATTCTTACTAATCTTTCCCAATTTACTCTTACATATGACTTTTGTGTAAATCTAGATATAAAATTATAGATGGCGCCATGTGGCAAAAAAAAAAAAAAACATTATACAATTCAAAACTCCAAACCACTCAAACCCAAACCCACAACTCCAAACCCAAACCCAAACCCAAACCCACGCCTAACAAAAAACATGTCTGAACCAAACCCTCCTTATAGGTTTAAGTCATGACCGGGTAGTAATCCCGAATTAACTTCGGCCTCAATAACAAAATAAATTATAATATATGAATGGGGCTTAGCAGAGCAATAGTATAATATAAGAACAGACCATTGAGCAGTGTATACATGCCGAATTCATAAATATTAAAAACCTTAAACTCCATACAACTTATATACAATAAACCAAAGTTAAACTCCTCACATAGCATCATCCATACAAGTTCCAAAATATCCAAAAAAACAAAACAAACAAAAGATGAGTTAACAAAGCTTGACTTCTCTCGAGTCCAAGCATGCCCCTTCACAGAAGCACTTTCCAAAACGGCTTCACAGAGGTAGACATCGAGGCGGCCTTAAACTTGACGTTCTGCTTGCTCACTTACATATATATATAAGGGAGAGAGATGAGCTGAAGCCCAGCGAGTGATCTCAGTATAAAGGTTTTATATGAATAACATGTTACAAAATATAACTTCCATTTCCGAAACAATTCATGTCAACAAACAAATCAATAGAATACAATAATATCAGTTTCTTCTTTGCAACTACAATAATCAATCATTCAATTTACGTGATACATCCAATAGAACATCAAAGAGACAATGTGCCGAAGCCAATAGGACCACAAGGGTCAATCCAATGGGACCATGATAGGTCATTCAATATATCAATGTGGACCATTAAGTTTAATATCAGAGATCTCTGTGTTTTAGTTAATATAATGGGTCATAGTATTGTTTCCCCCAGGTAAGAACCAATTAATCAATAGGTCACGGTATTGTTTTCCCCAGGCGAGAGCCTATTAATCAATGGGCCACAGTATTGTTTCCCATAGGCGAGGGCCTCACTAACGGATGCCACGATTACAATTTAAAAAGCGACATTCATTCATAGATAACAAAATAGAATTCACAATACCAATCTTGAACAATTTCCAAAATATGTTTAAAACATAGCTTTATAAAGACATTACTCACAGTGGGTCAAATCGATACAAGGCCTCGGACGTCCATATACACAATACACATAACACAGATACACATTGAAGCACACGTTTGAAACAGATAACATGTTTTAATTTGATTCTCTTACGTGTGTTTCTAGCTTATCTCATGATAAATGATGTTCAAATGTTGCAAAAGAATGTCTAAAAGGGCATGAGGATGCAAATATGCACTTATAAGTGTCACTTAAAATTTTCTAAAAACAGGGTCTACACTCGAGCACACCTTTGGTCGCTCGAGCGATGTGGCATGTCTGCAAAAGTATTGGATGCTCAAAATGTGCGCTCGATGGTCGCTCAAGCCAAGTGCTAAACAAAGGTGAGTTCGCTCTAGTGCACACTTGGTCGCTCAAGCCAATAGCCAAAAGTTTGTAAAAGTATTGGATGCTTATGATGTTCGCTCGAGCCGATGATCTTTCACTCGAGTGAATTGGGCGAATTCTGGGTTTTCCATATTTGAATTTGAAGTTCAAAAACATCTTTTTCATGTTCATAGCTTGCATGGTTAGTCTCAAAAGCTTATAAACACTTTATAGAGCATGGATACTTGTAAATTATAAAGCCATGATCCCAAATTCCCTTTCAATTCTTTAAAACAAAGTTCAAAACACCATGTTCTTGACATGCATGTAGGAAACCCAACTCTTTTCTTTACAAAACATGTTTATATGAGGTGTTGAGTATAAAATCATGAAGAATCTTAAGAATTAACATGTGTAAGTCCCATGGATGTGTGAATTTGTAGAAAACTAAGCTCAAATATGGAAAATTATGCATGCATGTACGCAATTCACTCAAATTCACTACATTCATGGTAATTCTAACTCTTTTCTTTCAAATTCATGCAAATGGTTCTACAACTTGGTGAATTCATCTTCATACATGGAGTATTCTCATGAATTAAAGGTAAAGATCTTACCTAGAGCTTGAATTGAGGTTGAGTAAGCTAAATCTCCTCAAACTTTCTTGAATTTCCATGAATTCTTCTTCCCTCTCTCTCTCTCTGTATAACTCAAATTTCAGCTCAAAAGAGTTGTTGAAATGAAGTCTTAAACATGACTAACACACACACATATGTGTGTGTGTGTGTGTGTGGATTACGCTTAACTAATCAAATGGGATTAAGACTAATCAATTTGGCTTAAATTAATCAATAGTAATTAATTTATTCTAATTATTTTGATCCGAATCAAATTTTAATTAAACTTACCATATGGTTCTAAATTTTCCAACTAGCCTATTGAATTAATCAATTTCGGTTTCTGAATCCATTTGGGCCTTCAATTTCGAATTCTAAGTCGGTATTTAAACAAATAATTCACAAACAAACAGATAAACATCAATTAAGCACATAATCATGCAATTAAGCTCAACAAAATAATTTGTAAAAATAATACAGAGGTCGAGGACAGTCTTCTCCCCTTAGGAAGTTTGGTCCTCCAAACTTGAGTTATCTCCATTCGGAAACAAATATGGGTACCATTGTTGCATTTCTTCCTTTTTTTCCCATGTAGCCGATTTCTCGTAATGTTCTCTCCACTCCACTGTCACCATTGGAATGGATTTGTTTCTTAGTTGCTTTACTTGTCGGTTAATGATCTGTACTGGCCATTCTTCGTATTTCATATCTTCATCTAAGGCTATTCGATGGTAGTCAATGACATGAAATGGATCTGTGAGATACCTACGAAGCATTGACATATGAAACACATTATGAATCTATTCTATCCCTGATGGTAAAGTAATACGATATGCAACAGGGCCAAGTCTGTCTAAAATCTGAAACGGCCTAATGTAACGCGGAGTCAACTTCCCTTTTCTGCCAAACCTTGTTTTCCCTTTCATTGATGTTACCCTGATAAACATATGATCTCCCACTTCATATTCTAAATCCCTTCTTCTTTGATCAGCATAGCTTTTCTGTCAGCTCTGGGCAGTCTTGAGCCTCTGTTGGATGATCTTTATCTTCTTGGTTGTTTCCTGCACAAGTTCAGACCCATATAATGCTTTATCACCAACCTTTGTCTAACAAATTGGAGACTAACATTTTCTTCCGTATAATGCCTCATACGGTGCCATACCGATACTAGTATAGAAACTGTTGTTATATGCAAACTCTGCCAACGGCAAGTAAGTTTCCCAACTGCCTTGAAATTCAAGAACACACATACGAAACATATCTTCTAGTGTTTGAATAGTCCTTTCGGTTTGTTTGTTGGTTTGTGGATGGAAGGCGGTGCTGAATCTCAATTCTGTGCCTATTGCCTATTGCAAACTTTTCCAAAATCTAGTAACAAATTTAGGATCTCTATCCGAAACTATAATAATTTCATCAATATAAATTGTAACAAGTCTATATGCATTAATAGAACTTTTCACAGGAAGGAAGCGAGCAGACTTTGTCAATCTATCTACTATAACCCAAATAGCATTCATACCTCTAGACGTTTGAGGTACACTAACAACAAAGTCCATGGTTATATGCTCCCATTTCCATTCTGGAATAGGAATGGATTAAAGTAAGCCTGTTGGCTTCTAGTGCTCAGCTTTTACTTATTGACAGTGGAGACATTTGGAGTTGTAATTAGCAATTTCTTTTTTCATGTTTGGCCACCAGTATACTTGTTTCAAATCGTGGTACATTTTGGTATTCCTTGAGTGCATAGCAAACATTGACTTCTGAGCTTTCTCTAGAATTCTCCTTTTCAATTTTGCATCATTAGGTACACAAAGCCTTCCTTGAAACTTCAATACTTGATTCTCAATCGTAAATCCTGATCTAGGCTTAGTTTCGAACTCATCACAATTATTTTTAAAGAAATCATCATTCCCTTGCTTCTGTTTGATCTCTTCTATGATTGTTGGCTATGCTAAAATTGCAGCTAACAGATAGCCTTGCTCATAAGGTACCACTTCCAATTCAAGCTTTTCAAGTTCATGTAAAAACTCTTTTTGATCTGTAAGTAAACAAGCTAAATTCCCCACATTCTTTTTACTGAGTGCATCAGTTATAGTATTAGCCTTACCTAGGTGATAATGAAGTTGCATATCATAATCTTTGATCAATTCAAGCCATCTCCTTTGTTGCATATTTAGCTCTTTCTAGATAAAGAAATACTTCAAACTTCTGTGATCTGTGTATACTTCACACTTAGCCCCATACAAATAGTGGCACTAGATTTTCAATGCAAAGACAACATCAACGTGTTCTAGATCGTGTGTTGGGTAGTTCTTTTTATGTGGTTTCAACTATCGGGATGCATAAGCAATCACTTTGCCATTTTGCATTATAACACAACCCAACCCTCTATAAGAAGCATTGCTAAAAATTATATATCCCACGGTACCTGACAACAGAGTAAGGATTGGAACCCTGGTCAGTCTTGCTTTCAACTCTTGAAATGTAGATTCCCTTTGGTTTGTCCACACAAATGGTTCTCCTTTCTGGGTCAATTTTGTCAATGGCATAGCAATCTTCAAAAATTCTTTAACAAATCACCAATAGTAACCTACCAATCCCATAAAACTTTGAACCTCTGTCATGTTAGTCGGAGTAAGCAAGTCTATAATTGCTTCAATTTTCTACTAGGGTCAACTGAAATGCTATCTCTGTTAATAACATGCCCTATAAATACAATCTCATCTAACCAGAATTCACACTTTTTAAATTTCCAATACAATTGTTTCTCTCTAAGTGTCTGTAGAATTTTTCTCAAGTGTTGCTCATGGTCATCTTTACTTCTCGAATAGATCAAAATGTCGTCAATAAATGCAACAAAAAAATCATCCAAGAAAGGTTTAAAGACTCTATTCATTATGTCCATAAATGCTGTCGGTGCATTAGTAACTCCAGAAGGTATGACTAAGAATTCATAGTGTCAATACTTGGTTTGAAAGGCAGTTTTCTCAACATCTTTGGCTTTAACCTTCAACTAGTGATATCCCGATCTTAAATCAATCTTTGCAAATACCTAAGCCCCCTGTAGCTAGTCAAACAAATCGTTAATCCGAGGCAAAGGATATTTATTTTTAATAGTTACTTTGTTAAGTTCCTGATAATCAATACACAATCGGGTGTGCCATCTTTCTTTTTCACAAACAACATAGGTCCACCCCCCGGTGATGTACTTGGTCGAATAAACCCCATATCAAGTAATTCCTACAACTGAAATTTTAATTCTTTCATTTTAGTAGTAGCCATATGATATGGAGTTTTGGATATAGGTTGAGTACCCAGTACTACATCAATTACAAATTCAATTTCTCTATCAGTCAGTTGCCCTAGTAACTCCTCTGGAAACACATCGAGAAAATCCTATACTGCAGAAATACCATCCAAGGTGATGTTCATGGTTTGATCATTTATCACACTACACAAGTGCCCCTGACATCCCTTACTAATCACTTTACGAGCTTTCATTGTAGATATTAAATACGGTGGAGGAATTACACCCTTACCCTCAAAATAAAATTCATCCTAACCCGGAGGTCAAAATATCACTGGGTTAGATGCACAATCAATAGTTGCGTAATACTTAGATAGCCAGCCCATACCCAAAATTACATCAAAATGTCTCATATCGAGGGGTAACAAATCAGCAAATAAGGTGGCATTTCCAAGTAATAATTCACATGCAAAATAAATAGATGAACATAACATAGATCCCCCCATTGGTGATGTAACACATAATATGTATCTTAAGGATTCAATAGGTCCATTCAATTTATCAGCAAAGACCATAAAAATGAAAGAATGAATGGAACTCGAATCAATCAATACATATGTAGCTTGGCCACAAACAGAAAGTGTACCTGAAACTACAGTCTCTGTGTTTTGATTATCTCCTAGAATAAGTGCGAACACTCTACCTTGCCTTACATCATTTCGTGTTGTAGCTGGTGTTGCATTTGGTCTTGCTGTTGGAAATAACCCGGTCAAACGTGTAGTGCCTCAGTTACCATTTTGCCAAGGTTGTGGACAATCTCTTGCCATGTGACCAACTTTCCCACATTGATAGCAAGCCCCCGTCGTACGATAACAAACACCCTGATGCTTCTTTCCACATATAGCACAAGTGGGTTCCGAGTTGCTACTCTGATTTGAACCTGAGTTACTAGATTGCGATTTCTTGCTCATTGATGGCGTTGCTCCCTTACTGAAATTATGTCTCTTACCTCTCCATTCAAAATTCCGATTACGAGCAGCCAAGTTTGCCTCTGACATAAGAGCTCTATTAAAAACATCAACATATTTAGGCAAATTCAAAACATTAATTCTATCAAAGATAAAGTTGCGAAGACCTCCTTCAAATTTTCTGGCCTTTTTGTAGTCTATATCAACTATATGCAGCACAAACCGTGCTAGTTCAGTAAAATGGGCTTCGTATTCTACCATTATTTTCTTGTCCCGAACACACTACGGGAAGTATTTATCATAGAAGATTTCTAAAAATTGAGCCTAAATATTAATCCCCCTGCTAGTATCTTATACTAACATCCACCACCTTCTTGCTTCATCTTCTAAGGTAAAGGCGTCTAATAGAACTTTTTGTGTCTCCGTGCATGGAAATACCTCGAACAAGTTCTCAATTCCCAATACCCAAGTGTCACGACCCGGACCTGCCCCCATGGGTTAAGGACGTAATCGGCCAGTAATCATGAGATTACCTACGGCCTCAAACCAAACCAAACGTATTTTAACAGAGTTAATGGGGGCCAAACGGAAGCAATTTAAAACTTTGTCCATAGAGCTGTGCTTACATGGTACATCATAACAATCATACAGATACATATTAATAACTCACATCAAAATAAGTACTAACACAACCTCTGTACATATAGGATCATTCGAATCTAAGTCAGACAAGCAAAACTATATACAGACGTAAACCAAAGTCCTCGCCAACATGACAATATGACACAAGATAGCAAAAGGGCGAAGACGTGTCTCGTTCGTGAGACACGAGGGCTGACTCTTCGAAACCTTGGTTGTTCCACACAAACTTCACTGAGGCTGGGTTTGGACCTCTCTTGGCTTACCTACAAACACATGAATGAGCGTGAGCGATAGCCCAATGAATAATATCAAATAAAGAAGTCATACAAACGATATGTAGAACAACATACTCCAAACGGCCTTGGGCCCAATTCATACTTCTATTTAACATATATATATACACAATTTAAGTCAGGTGTCTGTGGTACGTATCAGGCTGGCCTTCGGCCCATTTATACTTTCATTTATGTTAGAACGGCCTCTGGCCTATCCATTCGTGTCAAAACAGCCTCTGGCCCCTTCACTCATGCCAAAATGACCTTCGGTCCATTCGTTTATGTCAAAACAACCTTCGGTCCATTCATTTATCTCAAAGTGACCTTCGGTCCATTCATTTATCTCAAAACGACCTTTGGTCCATTCGTTCATGTCAAAACGACCTTCGGTCCATTCGTTTATCTCAAAACGACCTTCGGTCCATTCATTTATCTCAAAACAACCTTCGGTCCATTCGTTCATGTCAAAACGACCTTTGGTCCATTCGTTTATCTCAAAACGACCTTCGGTCCATTCCTTCATGTCAAAACGACCTTCGGTCCATTCGTTTATGTCAAAACGGCCTTTGGCCCATTCACACTTTCGTGCCAAACTGGCCTTTGGCCCAATCATTCATATCAAAACAGCCTCTGGCCCATTGCAAACTTTCTTATCAGACATTGTCCACCATTCAAATTAATGAACTTACAGACTTACATAGAGGTAAGCAATAGGACAACAACATATTCAAACATCTTTTGTTAAGATATTACTCACAGTGATCGGCTTGTGGATTTGCCCTAGAGCTTGACCCTACACATCACATAACATATACGGGTCACAAATAACTCAATCCGTTCTTTAATTTACACATTCCTATTTAGGCTTCATTCATATCTCTTTAATTCAATTACAATGCTCAAAGTATGCCTAAGAGTGCTTACAAGTGAAAGAGAACGGAAATCAGAATACAGAATGCATTTTCGAAGTTTCAGAAAACAGGGTCCCCGCTCGAGCGTGGACTTCCCCGCTCGAGCGAACCCTTAAGCTTGCAAAAGTGCTGGTTACCTCAAATTCCCGCTCCAGCGTGAACTCGGCCGCTCGAGCGAACTGCCTGCCTACATAGCTACCCGCTCGAGCGTCAACTTCCCCACTCGAGCGGGAACCATGTCTGTCAAAAATGCTGGGAGCACAATTTTCCCGCTCGAGCGTCACTTCCCCCGCTCGAGCGGACACCAAAAATCTGGGTTTTCCAGATTGAGTTCTTGAGCTCCAATTCGATTTTCAACCAACAATTCATGCATGTTATGGCTCAAAATTCACATTTACACATGCTAACAGGCTACCAATACAAGATTGCAACATTAGGAAGCTCAATTCCATGTGTCATTTACATGCATGTCTCCAATTGATCCAAATTCATCACCAACATATCAAATCCCAACATGCAAAGCTCATACTTCCATGATCTACTCTTGCGTGTGGGAAATATACATTCATATTAACTTAATTGGTGAAGAGAGGTTCAAATACATGGTTTTCAAACAATATCCAACATAAATCATACACATTGTGCTCAAACATGGAGATTTATGTCCATTTCTTGCATGCATGTGTTCTAAGCCTCTAAATTCAACATATATAACTCAATTCCCTTACATTCGAACTAATTCATGCTCTTGGCCATCTATTAAACTTGAATTCACAAATTTACAAACAAAAAGCCATGAGTTTACTTACCCAAGAGTTCAATCTCCCAAATTATAACAAAATCTTAGGTTTAATCTTCAAGTTCCCCAATCCTTGAGCCAAAATCACCCAATTCCCTCCCCCTCTCTCTAACAGCCGGCCCTCTCTTATTTTCTCTTAGAGTTGATCAGGCAAAATGCACTAAGGGGAGAGATTTGAGGGTGTAGAGTTTATACAACATAGCCCACTAACTATTATTTAACAATATTAAATAATTGGGGACTAAATCATCAATATTAATCTGATTAATTTGATCCAAATCAATTTTCTATTAAATTTCACCGTAGGCTCTAAAAATCATGCCAATCACAATGGCGTAATCAATTTCGAGTTCTGTGGCCGATAAGGCCTCCAATTTAATTTCCAAAGCAGATAAATCAAACAGATATCCCTACGGTGAACAGATAGAAATTCAAAACCACATAATGGCACACAAAATCATATTAAACACATAATCATACTCACATTAAGGACCAATTAACATATTACGGAACAGGGGTATTACAGTCTTCCCCCCTTTAGGAAGTTTGGTCCTCCAAACTTAATTCACCTTTAGTCAAAAACAATTCGGAATGCCCTCTTATTCGATGGTTCCAATCCTTTTTATTGTTATCTACTTAGTTTCAAGATCAAGCAACACTCTATTCTCAATCAGTCGAAGACTCAACTTTTCCTCCATACAAGACTTGTATGGTGTCACACCAAACTAGAGTGTAGGCTGTGGTTGTAAGCAAAGTTTGCCAACAATGGATAGATCTCCCAAACTCCCCGTAAAATCTACTGCACATATTTGGAGCATTTCTCCCAAAAGTTCTTTCTAGTTACACTTCGATTTTCGGATGGAAAGTAGCGCCGAATCACAATTCAGTCCCCATTGCCTCTTGGAGGCTTATCAGAATTCAAACACATTTTAGGATTTCTGTCTAAAACAATGAACACTGGGACCCATACAAACAAGCAACCTCATTGATGTCAACAGTGGCTAGTCTACAAGCATCATACAAAAATGTCACAGGGAGGAAACGAGCAAATTAAGCAATTCCTCACACAACAACCCAAACGGGATTTACACCTTGAGTGCTCAAGGTAGCCCCACAATGAAATTCGTAGTCACATATCCCTATTTCCATTCCGAAATAGAGAGAGATTGCAGTAGTTCTGCCATTATCCGTTATTCAACTTTGACTTGTTGGTATCGAAAACATTCAGACACAAACTCACCAACATATTTGTTTCAGGTGTCAACTAACTTTACTGTAGAAGTTCGGTCCATTTCCTTATCACAGAAGTTCATTTCATTCTCTAACAATCCCATAATCCACAATCCAATTCGGTACTTAGTTCAGTGACTTGCCACAGTTATCCAAAGTCAATCAAAAGTCTACAGGAATATAAAGTGGATCCAGATACTGATTCCTTAACCAACAAACGTAGTATCGAGGCAATCACCCATACAACGCACATAGTCCGTATATCCCCATAATACTGATTGTAAGGTATAATAACATCGAAGCAGTCAATTTCCAACACAATACACTTGTTCTCAATTTATTCAATAGTTTACAGTTTACATTTCAGTTCAATATCCAATCCCCTGCCCCATCGGGTCTTCTCACATTATCTAATAGTCGTTAAAAGCATAAGGTAGTTCATATGCGTGAATCCCCATGATGTCAAAGGCCTTATCAAAGGAGTCAATCACATGTTCAACGCAATTTACACATTCTCAGCGCCCCAATCACAGAATATAATGACACTGAGCAGTTATTTACAAAGCGTACTGAATTCACACATTTACGGATAATCAGGATCGTTTTCAAAGTTTCTTGGATGTTAAAACATCTTCATAATACCAAAGGATGACATTCCGGACAAAACAAAGGAATAATCGTCTTGGAATTGAAGCACACCCGTTCATGACCGTCGGTGGCTGACTCGAGGTCGATTAGTCAAACCCACCCGTACGAAACCGTCGGTGGCAAAAGATATCTCAATCAAAGGTGCTACATAGGCTTAACGTCCCCTAGCACGAAAGGACGCTCCAAGAATGTCATCAAAACAAACATAATACCATTCACTCTAACCTGATTTCCCAAAATCTGATAACATTGAAGCAACCACTCTCCCTTACAGAACATATTCTGATCAGTCAAAGACAAATGTTCAGTACTGCCTATAATCAAATCAATCTGCCATCATCGGTTCCCATAGCGTCAAACAAATAGGGATGGGACAATACTCAAGCATCGTTCCTTAAGACACCCACTCACGGGATTTGTACAATTCGGCTCATTTTCAACACATATGTCCTCGATAGTTGGGGGTTGGTTCTCAACGATGTTCATGGTTAGATCAATCTGTCATAGCCCACAAAAGGTCTTTCAAATAGGTCAAGTACTCTAAACAGATTCAAGTTTTGGGTCTATCAGTTTTTCTGCCAAGAATATTCTGGCTATTTATTTACAGGCAATCCTCAATCCCTTCTTACAAAATTAAATTAGATAGAGGGTCTTATCAAACCAATCCCGACACAGGTCTTCCCAAATTAAATCAAACAAAGGTTCTATCAGATTATATCAAATGAGGGTTCCATCAAGACAATATCAGGCAAAGGTTCTATCAGATCGAATCAGGTAAAAATTTTCTCAAATAAGGCACATTCAGTTCTGTAAGGCATACTTCGTTTGCTTGGGTACATAGTTGATAGTTTCTTAGCTGCCCTAAGTTCATCAGTTCTCAAAGTAATACCAGAATCATTCATCACAACAATTCATATCAAAGTGTTCCAAATCATGTACAATACGGTATTGTCGATATAAATTCGGGTATAGTTGCATGTGCATGCGGTTATCCATATCAGGAGGTATGTACCATAATCAATACAGTAGTTCCCAAACAAATCTTATATACAACCACATGGTACTCGGCAACACATTAAACAAAGTTCTTCGGTTATGCATGATATATATAGGATTTGTTACATGAAAGTTCCAAATCAGTCACAAAAGCATAGGTTTACGAGTCAAGCTCAGTATAGTCACGTAGTTCAGCCAATTTTCTACCAATCAAAATACATGGCCTCACAATTACAAAGTTCATCATTTAGGGTGCTCAACTCAGTCACACGATCATAGAGTCATAATTCCAGTAGTTTAGTCATTGAAACAGTAATATAACAAATCACCCTAAGCATAGGTTCAGATGTACATGTGCATGTGCAGAGTTAATCGATATCCTAATACATATTTCACAAATTTCCCAATGGAGCATATACATTAGATGAATACAGTCTCGATCTTGTGGGCTTAACCGATCTAGATACACATGCAGTAGATACGAAAGGACATGCCGATCCGAATCAAATAATATCCCAAGCAAAGATGTACACATGTACTAATTCAGAATCAATCAACACATAAGCATTCATTTGTAAACAGTATAGATACCTGGGATAACGGTCATAATATTTTGAGTGCTTTCTGGGATGAGTGTAATTACTCTATCCTGAGTAGCAATCCCTACCACTGGTACGAGTCTAGCTGAGGCAGAACATTTATTCACATTTGCTCAGTTCAGGAATAATTCCTTACTATATGGTCCATTTTACCACACCTATAACAAGCCCCAGAAATTCGGTAATGAACCCCTCGATGTTTCTTACACTGGTGGTGGCAACGGCTTTTGCCGTAGCGGCAACTGACATCATTGTCCTAAGATTTCTGCCACCTCTTGTACTATTCCTTCCAGTCTATCAAATTGGGCTATGAAAGAGTCTGCCAACTCGTATGCCCTTACTTTAACCATGTTCTACACGAACTCTTATTAAATCATGCCAAATATCGGGATGTCCAATACAAAAATAAGCACATAATCACATTCGTACATAGACACGTCTTTATATTCTCATTTCACATATCGTACGTAATTAATCACATACATAACAGATAATTGCATACTTATCAGATATCGCATGCTGAACATGTACTAAGTAATTATATACTCAAATCATGTTCATATTTCACATAGACACCCGTAGGCAGAATTGAATGCACATAAACAACTTTTCATGATTCATATATTCATGTATGTGCATTATAACAAAACAAACTTGTTGTACACATTAGTGTAACAATTCATATCTCATGTTCAAATCATGTGTGGTACTTCCTTTAGTGTAACATATCATGTTGGTCAAGCATATCAAGTTTCATAATGGAACCTCTGGTACCGGATAACATATCTCGTACATAGGCCACGGTATTGTTTCCCCCGGGCGAGGGCCTGTGCCACGGTATTATTTCCCCCAGGTTAGGGCCTCATGACCATAAGCCACAGTATTATGTCCCCTGGGCGAGGGCCTCCGCTAAGGATACCACAATTTTGTTCAAGGAAAATTCGGCCAATCTTTCATTCATACAAAACATAGCATCTCAGAAACTTATCATTTCATATCAATAGAAAATAATTATAGTTAAACATAACCTTACAGAGTTATTACTTACCATCTGATTAAACTTGCATTATACTTTATACAAAAGATTCACAAGTATGCATATACCAGAAAGCATACATATTCCCATGGTTTACGATGCAAGCAATTCACGAATTTGTAGCACGTAACTATTCATATCGAAACAATTAAGCATATTCTTGATGCCTTCCAAATTCATTCTTATCACATGAATGCATCCTAGATCTTATCTAGATGTTTATTGCTCTTTTGGACAAGTGTGTGAGTTATTAACTCGTGCTCTGATACCACTCTGTCACGACCCAGACCCGCCCCCATGGGTTAAGGACGTAACCGGCCAGTAATCATGAGATTACCTACGACATCAAACCAAACCAAACCAAACGTATTTTAACAGAGTTAATGGGGGCCAAACGGAAGCAATTTAAAACTTTGTCCATAGAGCTGTGCCTACATGGCACATCATAACAATCATACAGATACATATTAATAACTCACATCAAAATAAGTACTAACACAACCTCTGTACATACAGGATCATTCGAATCTAAGTCAGCCAAGCAAAACTATATAAAGACGTAAACCAAAGTCCTCGCCAACATGACAATATGACACAAGATAGCAAAAAGGCGAAGACGTGTCTCGTTCGTGAGACGCGAGAGCTGACTCTTCGAAACCTTGGTTGTTCCACACAAACTTCACTGAGGCTGGGTTTGGACCTCTCTTGGCTCACCTACAAACACATGAATGAGCGTGAGCGATAACCCAGTGAATAATATCAAATAAAGAAGTCATACAAACGATATGTAGAACAACATACTCCAAACGGCCTTGGGCCCAATTCATACTTCTATTTAACATATATATATACACAATTTAAGTCAGGTGTCCGTGGTTCGTATCAGGCTGGCCTTCGGCCCATTTATACTTTCATTTATGTCAGAACGGCCTCTGGCCCATCCATTCGTGTCAAAACGGCCTCTGGCCCATTCATTCATGCCAAAACGACCTTCGGTCCTTTCGTTTATGTCAAAACGACCTTTGGTCCATTCATTTATCTCAAAGTGACCTTTGGTCCATTCATTTATCTCAAAACGACCTTTGGTCCATTCGTTCATGTCAAAACGACCTTCGGTCCATTCGTTTATCTCAAAACGACCTTCGGTCCATTCATTTATCTCAAAACAACCTTTGGTCCATTCGTTCATGTCAAAACGACCTTTGGTCCATTCGTTTATCTCAAAACAACCTTCGATCCATTCATTCATGTCAAAACGACCTTTGGTCCATTCGTTTATCCCAAAACGACCTTCGGTCCATTCATTCATGTCAAAACGACCTTCGGTCCATTCGTTTATGTCAAAACGGCCTTTGGCCCATTCACACTTTCGTGTCAAACTGGCCTTTGGCCCAATCATTCATATCAAAACGGCCTCTGGCCCATTGCAAACTTTCTTATCAGACATTGTCCACCATTCAAATTAATGAACTTACAGACTTACATAGAGGTAAGCAATAGGACAACAACATATTCAAACATCTTTTGTTAAGATATTACTCACAGTGATCGGCTTGTGGATTTGCCCTGGAGCTTGACCCTACACATCACATAACATATACGGGTCACAAATAACTCAATCCATTCTTTAATTTACACATTCCTATTTAGGCTTCATTCATATCTCTTTAATTCAATTACAATGCTCAAAGTATGCCTAAGAGTGCTTACAAGTGAAAGAGAACGGAAAGCAGAACACATAATGCATTTTCAGAGTTTCAGAAAACAGGATCCCCGCTCGAGCGTGGACTTCCTCGCTCGAGCGAACCCTTAAGCTTGCAAAAGTGCTGGTTACCTCAAATTCCCGCTCCAGCGTGAACTCGGCCGCTCGAGCGAACTGCCTGCCTACATAGCTACCCGCTCGAGCGTCAACTTCCCCACTCGAGCGGGAACCATGTCTGTCAAAAATGCTGGGAGCACAATTTTCCCGCTCGAGCGTCACTTCCCCCGCTCGAGCGGACACCAAAAATCTGGGTTTTCCAGATTGAGTTCTTGAGCTCCAATTCGATTTTCAACCAACAATTCATGCATGTTATGGCTCAAAATTCACATTTACACATGCTAACAGGCTACCAATACAAGATTGCAACATTAGGAAGCTCAATTCCATGTGTCATTTACATGCATGTCTCCAATTGATCCAAATTCATCACCAACATATCAAATCCCAACATGCAAAGCTCATACTTCCATGATCTACTCTTGCATGTGGGAAATATACATTCATATTAACTTAATTGGTGAAGAGAGGTTCAAATACATGGTTTTCAAACAATATCCAACATAAATCATACACATTGTGCTCAAACATGGAGATTTATGTCCATTTCTTGCATGCATGTGTTCTAAGCCTCTAAATTCAACATATATAACTCAATTCCCTTACATTCGAACTAATTCATGCTCTTGGCCATCTATTAAACTTGAATTCACAAATTTACAAACAAAAAGCCATGAGTTTACTTACCCAAGAGTTCAATCTCCCAAATTATAACAAAATCTTAGGTTTAATCTTCAAGTTCCCCAATCCTTGAGCCAAAATCACCCAATTCCCTCCCCCTCTCTCTAACAGCCGGCCCTCTCTTATTTTCTCTTAGAGTTGATCAGGCAAAATGCACTAAGGGGAGAGATTTGAGGGTGTAGAGTTTATACAACATAGCCCACTAACTATTATTTAACAATATTAAATAATTGGGGACTAAATCATCAATATTAATCTGATTAATTTGATCCAAATCAATTTTCTATTAAATTTCACCGTAGGCTCTAAAAATCATGCCAATCACAATGGCGTAATCAATTTCGGGTTCTGTGGCCGATAAGGCCTCCAATTTAATTTCCAAAGCAGATAAATCAAACAGATATCCCTACGGTGAACAGATAGAAATTCAAAACCACATAATGGCACACAAAATCATATTAAACACATAATCATGCTCATATTAAGGACCAATTAACATATTACGGAACAGGGGTATTACACCAACCCCTTGCCTTTAATGGATCAACTCCCCCACAAAACAGAGGTGACTTCATCTTTTTAAATTCTTTAGTGAGAGGTGGTCCTGTACTGACGATACAGGCATTGGAGGTGGGGATTGTGGTCGCTATTGTTGCCATTGCTATTGTTGCCTTAGGCTTTCAGCCATATTATGCATCATTCTTTCCATCAGGTCAAGTCAGTTGGAGGTAGACTCCTTCAATTCATCCCCTCTTGTTCTCACCAATATCTATATAAAACTTGTATTATAACAAATACATTATATGCACACAATTACATATAGACATTTTCAAAAGTTACCTCATTCCGATATTCAAATGCAAATGAATGCAATCCTTAAGTCTTTTCTAGATACCTTATTACTCAATGGACTAGTGAGTGAAGTATAACTCGTGCTCTGATGCCACTCTGTCATGACCCAAATCCGCCCCTATAAGTTTTAGTCATGACCGGCCAGTAATCCTGGATTACCTTCGGCCTCAATGACACACTCAATTATAATATAAGAATGGGGCTTAGTGGAAACAATAGTATAATATAAGAACAGACCATTGAGCAGTTCATACATGCTGAAATCATAAATATTAAAAACCTTAAACTTCATACACCTTTTATACAATATCCAAAAGTTAAACTCCTTACATAGCATCATCCATACAAGTTCTAAAATATCCAAAGAAACAAAACAAACAAAAGATGGGTTAGCAAAGCTTGACTCATTTCAAGTCCAAGCATTCCCCTTCATGGAGGCACTTTCCAAAACAGCTTCACAGGGCTAGACACCGAGGCGGCCTTAAACTTGACGTTCCCCTTGCTCACTTACATATATATATATAACAGAGAGGGGTGAGTTGAATCCCAGTGAGGAATATCAGTATAAAGGTTTTATATGAATGAAGTCCAACATGTTACAAAATATAACTTCCATTTTTGAAACAATTCATGTCAACAAGCAAATAAATAAAATACAATCATATCAATCTCTTCTTTGCAACCACAATAATCAATCATTCAATTTACATGGTGCATCCAATAGGGTATCAAAGAGACAATGTGCCGAAGCTAATTGAACCATAAGGGTCAATCCAATAAGACCATGAAAGGTCATTCAATATTTCAATGTGGACCATTAAGGTCTAACATCAAAGATCTCTGTGTTTCAATTAATTCAATGGGCCATGGTATTGTTTCCCCTAGGCAAGAGCCTATTAATCAACGGGTCACAGTAATGTTTTTCCTGGGCAAGGGCCTATTAATCAATGGGCCACAGTATTGTTTTCTCCCGGGCGAGGGCCTCACTAATGGATGCCACGATTACAATTCAAAGAGAGACATTCATTCATAGATAACAAAATAGAATTCACAATACCAATCTTGAACAATTTCCAAAATATGAATTGATAGTAGGCCTCGAACGTCCACCTACACAATCCACATAACACATATACACATTGAAGCACACATTCGAAACAAATAATGTATCTTAATTTGATTCTCTTATTCGTGTTTCTAGCTTATCTTATGATTAAGAACGTTCAAATGATGCAAAAGAATGCCTAAAAGGGAATGAGGATTGAAATATGAACTTATAAGTGTCACTCAAAATTTTTTGAAAACAGGGTCTTCGCTCGAGCGCACCTTTGGTTGCTCAAGCGGTGTGGCCTATCTGCAAAAGTACTGGATGCTCAAAATGTGTGCTCGATGGTCGCTCGAGCCAAGTTCTAAACAAAGGCGAGTTCGCTCGAGGGCACACTTGGTCGCTCGAGCCAATAGCCAAAAGTCTGTAAAAGTACTGGATGTCTGCGATGTTCGCTCGAGCGAATTGGGTGAATTTTGGTTTTCCAGATTTGAGTTCGAAGTTCAAAAGCATTTTTTTTTCATGCTCATAGCTTGCATGGTTAGTCTCAAAAGCTTAGAAACACTTTCTAGAGCATGGATACTTGTAATTATAAAGCCATGATCCCAAATTTCCTTTCGATTCTTCAAAACAACATTCAAAACACCATGTTCTTGACATGCATGTAGGAAACCCAACTCTTTTCTTTACAAAACTTGTTTATATGAGGTGGTGAGTATAAAATTATGAAGAACCTTAAGAATTAACATGTGTAAGTCCCATGCATGTGTGAATTTGTAGAAAACTAAGTTCAAATATGGAGAATTATGCATGCATGTACACAATTCACTCAAATTCACTACATTCATGGTGATTCTAACTCTTTTCTTTTAAATTCATGCAAATGGCTCTACAACTTGGTGAATTCATCTTCCTACATGGATTATTCTCATGAATTAAAGGTAAAGATCTTACCTAAAGCTTGAATTGAGGTTGAGTAAGCTAAATCTCCTCAAAATTTCTTGAATTCCCTTGAATTCTTCTTCTCTCTCTCTCTCTCTCTCTCTCTCTCTCCCTCCCTAACTCAAATTTCAGCTCAAAAGATTTGTTGAAATGAAGTCTTAAGCATGATTAACATATATATGTGCGTGTTTGTGTGTGTGTGTGTTTGTGTGTGGAATAGGCTTAACTAATCAAATGGGATTAAGACTAATCAATTCGACTTAAATTAATCAATTGTAATTCATTTATTCTAATTATTTTGATCTGAATCAAATTTTAATTAAACATACTATATGGTTCTAAATATTCCAACTAGCTTATTGAATTAATCAATTTCGGTTTCTGAATCCGTCTGGGCCTTCAATTTCGAATTCTAAGTCGATATTTAAACATATAATTCACAAACAAACAGATAAGCATCAATTAAGTACAAAATCATGCAATTAAGCTTAACAAAATAATTCATAAAAATAATACGGAGGTCGGGGTAATCACAAAACCTACCCACATTTACTTATGTTGCTGATTCATCGTCATTTCTTCATCTTCTTCCAGCTCTATTTATGATAACCCTCTTCTTCATAATCCTTTTTGCCTCATTCGTCCTCCTTATTCTCTTCATTTATTTGCCTAATTAGCCACTTTTGAACACTTGCCATACCTCTAGTAACCATCGAACATCCTCCATTCCACCTCTACCGCCCTTTGCAGCACGTAACCACCTTACCTACCTTTCCACCTCTGTCTACAAGTACTCATCCATTACCCCCAAATCAAACTTACAAAATAATAAATCAAAATCAAAATCAAAATCAAAACAAAGAACACGAAATCAAAATAAAATAAATAAAATTAAAAAAAAAACACTATCTGGATCTAAGATCTCTAGATCCACAAGAAAGAAATGAATGAGATCACAAGTAAAGAGATAACGACGACAATTATCTGAGCAATAGTGATGACAATGGTGATGGCAAACACTAAGCTTCATGATCGACGGAAACCAAAGGCATGGAGGAAGACAAAAAAGGGTTTTGAGTTCTGCTTCTTAGAGCTTCACAGCAATAAGAGCCCATGGCCACTAGAGAGAGTGAGATGGAAGTTCCGAGAAGCATATTGCAATAGTAAGAGTTACCAAAAATAAATTGTTCAGGTGGAAGTGATCTTTCATGGGAGAGAGACAAGAAGGAAGTAAATTGTGGTGGTAGTGGGTATGTAGATGGGGTGGAGCATGTTGAAGGTTAGGGACGATGGTGGAGAACCATGGAGGTTAGGGTTAGAAAAGGAAGATGAGGTGAAGAGAGAGAGAGAGAGAGAGAGAGAGAGAGGTGTGCAAAATGGTGCTGGGTTTGGGTGGGTTTTGGGTTTGAGTTTGGAGTTTTGAATTTGTATAATGCCTTTTTTATGCCACATGGCATTTTCTGTTAAGATTTACACAAAAGTCATGTTTAAGAGAAAATTGGAAAAGATTAGTAACTTCAAGGGATAAAGTAGGAAAAAAATAAACTTAAAGGGTCAAAGTGAGAAATTGGTCAAACTTAAAAAGGGCAAAGTATAATTTACCTTTATATATATATATATATATAATATGAGCAAAAACGTTGTGATTTCTTTGAGGTTGGAAGTCCCACTCTAATTTCTCAATTTTTTGAATTTTATAATTTTTAAAATACACGTAGCGTATTATAATTGCTCTAAAATTTAATTTAGTTAAATTGAAATAATATTTAAATTCTCCAAATGAATTTCATAAATATAATAATAGTTATGGAATTACAATAACTTATTACCAATAATACAATCAATAATTACGTAAGTGACAAAACCTTAATTCAAAAGACAGCAAACACGTTTTCCAAAAATATATATTTTAAAATTTTAAATTACATATGTCATAAAGATTTATTCTTGAAATTATGCTATCGTATATACAATTTAATACTTTATTTATAGAAATATCGAATATGGTATTAGCTTAAATTATGGTAACAATTAATATAAATCGTATATTATTTGTTAGATTGGCATTTTTGATAATTTTTTTTACATACTTTTTTCGTTTTTGGTGATTTTTGTTTTTCAATTTTCAAAAAGTTGTAGACTTTTAAAATTTTCTGGACTAGATGAACTAGGAAAATAAAAAATAAAAATAAAAACATTTAAAAAGAGTAAAAAACTTGCTTTTTTGATTTTTTTTCTTTTTTCCTTTTTTTTTTTCAAATTGATGTCTATATCTATATATTATAGCAAAGTGATATTTAAATGATAAAAGCTAAGGAATCTCCAAGATTTCATTATAAAATTCTTAATTTATGTTATTTTAAATATATTTAAAAACAACCCTATTGGTTAACACATCATATCAATTACATAAAATTAATTATTATGTTGTTATACACCATTCTTTCCTAAAACAAAAATATTGTTATGATTATGCCATCTTTTCTGCAAATAATCTCTCCAACCTATTATCTTTGTCACCCGAAAGTCCTAGCTGCTATACATCTTTTTCCATGCCATTTCCAACCTCCTCACCCCATAAAGATTAAGTTCATGCAACTCATTCGAAGACTACAAAAGGTTAGTTTATGTTTAATTTGTTATGTCGCATTTGTGTGCATTCTTTAAACAATATTGTACATCATTTCTTTCTTTACTTTGCCTTACCTTTGTTTTTCTTTCCTCCTCTTCTTCTTCTTCCTTTTATTTTTTATTTTTATTTTTTATTATTACTTCCAACAAACTTTTGTATTTTATTGTTTTTCAAATTCTTACATCAAAGAAGTTTCAAATTTAATTTGTAAGGATTAACGTGTTTTATAATTTTTTTGTGGGTATTTATTTTTACTTAATTGTCTTTTACACGGCTAAATAGTTTGTAAATATAAAAAATCTTATTAAATTAGTCATAGATTATATACAAAACGGCAAATGTCAATATTACATTATTAAGCTTTATTTTTATTTTTATTTTTTTATTTTTTTTTTGTGGAACTTTTTAGTTCTCGTGCATAACTTTGGTGTTAAATTACAAGTGACATTTTAATGATGAAAACTTTAGAATTATCAAGGCTTCATCCTAAAATTTTTAATTTTTGTTATTTTTAAAATATTTATTTAAAAACAATATTTGCTAACTTAGCATATTAATTATTAAAAAAATAATGATTATTTTCTGCCACCCTTTCCCAAAACAAAAATGTTGTCATAATTATACCATTTTTTTTTTTTTGGCAAATAATACTTATTCCAAAATAGAAAAAAAAAAAATCATCTTCCTTCTTATTAACTGTCATCCGTTCTCTCTCTTACCCAAAATCTAAAAATAAATATACAGCCACCATAAACATAGAACCTCAAAAAGAAGTCTTACAAAAGAACTATATTTTGATTTTTCAATATTATTTTATTTCTCTACGTAGTTGCAAGTGGATGGATTAATGTAAAATAATATTTTATTTAAGAAACTCTGAGTGATTTAACGTATTAATAACCTAAATCTTTTAATTTTTTTTATTCTTAAAAATATGTAATAAAAAAAAAAAATACATGTGACATATAACTATTGGCTCATCTGACCCATATCTTATTTAAAATTTTGAAAACTTTTAAATGAAAAGTCCAAAATAGATTTTTATTTATATTTAAATTACATCTCATTTGAAACTTTATAAACTTTAAATGAAAAGTTCATTGTAAAATTTTAGTTATCAAATTTGAAATTTTGAAAAATCAAAAATTTTATTGAGATTCACAAAAAAATGTCGAAGGATAAAAATTACCTGATGATTGTTATAGATTGGGTGAACAAACATAAGACAAGCTACCATTAGGAGACTTTAAGGACGAAATTATTTATATTTTACCATAAAATAATTTTTGCATTTACGTTATATTTTGCCTTTTATATTTATTACTTATGTTATAATACATGTTTTTGTTGTTTATTATTTAGGGTGCACTATTCATAATAAGACAACAAAAAAAATAATAGTAATAAAAACAAAAGTTCATTGCAGTTGTTATGAAAATAGTTAAGTTTATTTGATTGTAAGCAATTTTATTGTAACTATAAAAATATCTTTTACTTTTAAAATAAATTTATAGTTTATTATATAAAACCATGCTTAGCATGGTATTATGTTAGTATATATATATTTTTTATCGGTAAAAAAAAAAAAAATTATTGATAATAATCGACAGGAATACATATGATTATGAAAGAAACAAAAGTAAAATAAAAATTATGTTAGTATATATATTCAACATCTCTATGCGACAAGGTATGAGTACAACTTCTAGTCTTAGCGCGAAAGCGACGAGTCCCAATCTGAGATCATGTCTACTTGCCCAGCAAATAAGCTAAGGTGCGACGGTGCTCCATCACGAAGGTCGTTGTCACCACTTGGTTCGTCTCTAGAAGAAAAAGAAGGCCTTAGATGGAAAATCGTATTCTATAACTATGATGATGATGATTTAGATGTAGAAGATGACAGTGATGGAATGCATGGAAAAATTATTGGTTGGTTTTGAGATATTATGAATGGGGTTCCAAACATATTTGATAGAAGAGATAAAATTCATAATTTTATATTAAATAATTAAGAAATAAAAAAATGCATGATAAATTATGATTGATAAGCAACAAAGATCTCTTTTGAGAAATAGGTTAAAAGTTACTTTTTAACTTTTAACTTATTTTGAGTCACATCATTTCTCATATTATTTTACATATTTTTTTAAGAAAAATTAAAAAAATATCAAAAAAAAAAAAATTTTTTTAACCATATTTTGAAAATAGTCCAAAGTTTCGTGGTGTCTCATAAAGAAAGAAGGAGTATGATAGACAGTTAAACCCAAAGTGATGGGGCTCTTCCCAAACTAAGCACCTATACTAATTTATTTCCCAAACTAAGCCTAGTTTGGCCGAATTTCTCAAACTAAGTTGAAACGTGTTTACAAAACACGTTTTTCAGCATGTTTCTGACCCAAACAGTGGAATTATAAAAACGTGGTTAGAAAACACGCCTTTACTTAAGAAAGCGTTGTTACTATTAGCGCTTTTAGGTAATGATCACGCGATTTGGAAATACGCTTTTAACAGAAACCCGTTATGAAATAGCCCACCCCTCTCATTTGCAACCACACTTTTTACCTCCTCTCTTTCTTTTCTCCCAAAACCCCAACCAGAGGCAACCTTCATCTCTCTCTCTCTCTCTTTCTCTCTCTCTCTCTCTCTCTCTGGGTTGCTCACAGTGACTCTCACTCTCTCTGTCACTCGCTGCACCTTCTTCCTTCTCTCTGAGCTCGTCTCTTCCGCAGTTATGTTGGCACTGTGTCTCTCTCTCTCTCTCTCTCTCTCTCTCTCTCTCTCTCTCTCAGTTTGAATTTTATTTATGTTGATTTTGTTTGTGAAAATGCAAATGTGGATAGAATAGTGAGGGAGGAAGTTTGGAAGATACCAATATGGGTTAGGGCTAGGATTCTGTGAATTCAATCCAGTGGTACATAGATTTTGCCAAAGTGATAATCAATTTTTTCCAAAGGAATATGAATTCAATCTAGTAGTACCCTAATTTTTTGAGATGCATTATAGAACTTTTCTAAATTATTTATATATTATGCTTTTTTCTCAAATATTTGCATTGCTTATAATGTATTTTGAATAATGATATTGCTATGTGATATCATCATTTCTTCCAATATTTTATACTCTAATATTTTGCTTGATTATAACAGAGGCCTAGAGAGATTCAAGTGCCATTTTTGGGGGTACTGTCACAGCAAATACCAGAGTTTCTCTTAACTCACAAATGAACATAAATTAAGAGATTAAAACCCTTAATTATGGACATACATTGTCTTAGCCCGTAAGTAGCATTTGATTTTTCCTTTTGTTAACTTTGAAAGTTTGGAAATAATTAGGCTTATTAATATTATTTGTCTGTGCTGTTTAAGTGGTTGAACCGTAATAAGTTTACTTGTATTTAAATTATTCTTTTTGGGGTGCTACAGGACATCAACTCTTGTATTAACTCATTAATTATTTAGGTTTACTTAAAAAATTATTTTTAAGTAATCATTATTATTTATTAAGACATTCACAAAATGGATGAACAAATCAAATGACATTAACATTTGATATGTTATCACATGTAATCTAAATTAATTTTTTGAGAAATCGATACACAAATTCTGAAAATTGTACAAACAAACTTGTTTGTCACCAGGAAGATTGGCAAATCAGTGAAATGAAATCTAAAAATTCCATAAACCAAACATTATATAGAAAACAAAAATCAAATTAATAAAATGTAACAATCTGTATATACAATTTCACTTTCACTAAACCTGAAACACACTTATGTATATATAATTTAGACACACACATCACACTTGTATTGCAATAACAAAGTATTAATCACACAAACTAATCAATCCAATGTTATTGTAATAAAACCAATACATTTGATTTGAAGAGTAAGCAAAAAAATTAAAAAAACCAAAAACCACACTCACAAACATCTAAACACACAAAACACGCGTAAGAATAATGAGTTAATATTGTTCATTAACAATATTATTTAATGAGTTAATTAATAATATAAAATAATATTAACTCATTAATGTTATTGTTAATATTATTAATATTGTTAATTAACGCGTAAAAATAATGAGTTAATATTGTTAATATTATTTAATGAGTTAATTAACAATATTATTTAATGAGTTCATTAATTAATGAGTTAATTAACAATATTAACTCATTAATTTTTAACTCATTTAATGAGTTAACAATATTATCTGGGACATCATTAAAAGAACAATATTATTTAATGAGTTAATTAAAAAATTAATCATTAATTAACAATATTAATTGTATTAACTCATTAATTAATTATTTAGGACATCAACAATGATTACTTAAAAAATTATTCTTTTATTAATTATTTAGGTTTACTTGTATTATTGTTGAATTACAATTAATGATTACTTAAATAAAGTTTTTGACTCACAAGTAATTGTAATTGAATGAGTTAAAATCTATATAATTCTTTTAGAAGTAAAATCCAATATAAGTATATTGTTGATATTTTAAGTTTTTTGTTTTATTGAAGGGAGTGTATGAAGAGTGTTCCAATTATCTTCTACTGGGGGGAAACATAATTCGGGATCCCGATGAAGGTGTGTCATATGATGTTGAGCTGAAAGGAATATATGGGGTGTAACTTGGCACCACACTTAACAATTTGGAAGAGATGTTCATGTCCAAGATGGCAAGTTACGATGAAAGTGTCCGATTGAACTTCAAGTGTAGATATCCTTATCACCAGTGGCAAGCAATCAGCAAATACAAGACATTACCGATTAATGATGATGAGACGTTGAACACCGTATTAAGTATCGGTGCAAGTTTTCAACCACCAAATTGTTTGGAAGTGTACATTGATAAAGAGGTTGTATGTAATGTCCCGAATATGAGACAAATGGATTCGCGTCCCTTCACTACATTGCTTACGTAGGAGATTGACACGACAGTGTTTCGGTCTCTTATGTATGCATTAGATCAACGTTATTCAGTGGTCTACACACAACAGACATTTGAGGGCCATGGTGTGAAATCAAGTTCGCTTGGTGGATATGATTATGAATTTCACAATAACATAGAAGATGTGCCCACCTGCAGCCATCATACCACTCCAGTTAAAGTTGATGGGAGTATGGCAAAAATGATGAACTATATGCAGTTTGTTGACACTATTGCTGACAATGACATGTATGGTCCTGATGTCACCCTAGACAGTGATGAAAATGAAATGTTTGATGAAGAAAATTTATTGGCCGGATCAGATGATAATGATGAAGAAGATGATGTCGACGACCTCGTTGACCTTGAAAATGTCCGCATCCCATCTAGATTTCTATGAGAACATTCACATGGGTGGTGATTTGACATGAGTAGCCGTGATGTCATTTCTCGTAACCGGATCTGGTATGCTAAAAATGCAGAGTTGGACAAAGGGATGGTTTTCGTCGATAAGAATCAACTTGTACATGCTATGAAATTGTATCACATAACAAATAATCGAGAGTATAAGGTCGTAACCTCCAAGCGAGACCTTTAGGTGTCTGCTTGCAAGCACGATTGCAGTTGGTAGTTGCGTGCATCTCTTAATAAGAAACATGGTCTTTTTGAAATAAAGCAGTATAGGGGTCTGCACCATTGTTTATACCTAAGGATGAACAGGGACCACATTAATATTAACTCCAGTTACATTGCTTCTCATCTTTTGGGACAAGTTTCGGTGAGTATAAAAATAAATATATATATATATATGTTTGTTTATAGTGTTCACACCCAAATAATCCAACTCATATTTGATTGTCGTATACAGAATGAACCTCATATGCCAACCTCATATGCCAATTAAGAATGTCATCGAAGATATCAAAAAGACCATGAACTACAATATATCATACAAGAAGGCGTGGCATGCAAGGCCAATGGAAATTAGAATGGTATTCGGGGATTGGGATGAATCGTATAGGCAGTTGCCTAAATTCATGCATGCATTATAGATATCTAATCCTTCCACCATCGTTAAATGGAAGCATAGATATACCGGAGGTACAACCATTATGCTCGTCTTCTACTTTGTTTTCTAGTCTTTCAAACCCGTCATCGATGGATTTAGATATTGTAGGCCTGTTATAACCATAGATAATACATTCTTATACGGCAAATACACTGGTGTGTTGCTTGTAGCAACGATCGTCACTGCCAATGGCAAAGTATTACCGCTTGCATTTGCTGTTGTCGACACAGAGAGTTTGAGTCTTGGTCGTTCTTCATTTCAAATATCAAGGAACATATTGTCATGGACCGACAGGGAGTGACTTTGATATCTGATTGAGCTGAGAGTATTTTAGCTGCTGTGAGGCAGCATTGGCTGAATCCCTCGCTTCAATTTGTTGGATATCGTCGGCACTGCTTTCGACATGTTTGTAGTAACTTCAGCACAAAGTTTAAAAATAAGGAGCTGAAACAACTTCTATAGAAAGCAGGGAGTGCTCATCAATGACAAAAGTGTAATGCCTACTTAGAACAGATACAGGTCATTAACTAAGATACCATCGATTGCATTCGTAAGTTGAATCCTGTGGAGTGGGCCCTTGCATATGACGATAGATATCGTTGGGGGGTATTGACCAGCAATGACGCAGAGTGCTTCAACAGTGTCTTGAAAGGTGCAAGGAGCCTACCTATTTCAGCTATGGTTGAGTTTACATTTTGACGGCTCGTAAAATGTTTTGACGAGATGGGAGCCCAAGTAGAAATAGATGCACGTAATGAGTTCCAATACCCTAGAGAGATGCAAAAAACTATCGAGGAGGGCATCGTAAGGGGAAATACTTTCCAGTTGATATCGTATGACAGGTTAGGTTGTAATGTAAACTAAATTATGCTTATTACGTTGTGAAGTTAATTACACCTACAAACATGGCAATTAGTTTGTATCAATAATGTCTGATAGGCCCCGCCGCATCTTTCAGGTGCAAACATCTTTTCGCCATGGACAAGGTCGCAATACAAAGATTGTGTGCATGAATCAACCCACGTGCAGTTGTGGCAAATACAAGATAAGATACTATCCATGTTCCCATATGCTCGTTGATATGTCTGATTGCAATGACAATCCATTCGAGTACATTGATCCAGTATATAGGCTTTCTGTATACATGAGGGTTTGGGAAACTAAATTCAACCCAATACCGCATCAAGATTATTAGGATGATCCGCAATGGACCTTAATGCCTAATGCACTTCGTCTATGAGAAGTAAAATGGGGTTGTAAATCTATGTCCCGTATTCCGAATGAGATGGATATATCAGATAGGCGTTTGATCGCTCGTTGCAGTGAGTATCAACAGACAGGTCATAATAGGCGGACATGTCCGGCAATGCTTGGTCGATGAAGATTATGTAATGCTTACCTGAGTTTTGTGAATTATGAAATTGTAAAATGGTTGTCCTTTTTAATTGTGAGATTGTAATTGGACAACCCATGTGAATTCTTAGCTTGTAATGCAAATGACCTCATGTTAAACTATTAATTAATTATATTTACTAATGTTTTAGAGGTTTGACCAATTGAACATTTTGCAAGCCCTAAAGCCATTTTCATAATTTGAAATCTAAATAGATCATTTTTAATTTTTTTTATATTTTAATTGTTTTATATTAAAAAAATTTACAACTAATATACTAAACAAATAAATTAAACTGAATATGTATGTAAAACAATTTAACTCTAGCACATAGGCCTAAGTTTTTTATTGTGTATTTGATTGAAAATGTGCAATTCTATACTTAATCAAATAGTTCTTCTACCATTTGAAAATTTAATATTTATGAATAAATTTAATATTTTCAAATACTCCAAACATTTTTCATATTTAAAATTTATGAATTAATTTATGTAATTTAGAAATTTTATACTTTGTTGAAACTTTTAGCATTACAAAATCAATAATTAAGTTTTGTCAAATATGCTATAAATCTAATTATCAACCTATTTTTTAAACAAAATTTTCTCATTTAAAATTTTGGCAAATATTTATGTAGGAAAACTATCCACATGTTACTACACTAGGTTCATGGTCATTATTAAACTTATGTAACTTCGGCCCTAAAATAATTTTGAAAAAGATTTCTATATTAGTTATAGCATAGATATCGTGACCATTTAAAAGGTTTTATAAATTTTGAGATTCTGTTGGATTGTTTATCATATTTAATGACACATAATTTTAAATTTTAAAATAGAAATATATATATTTAAAAATCATAAATTATGGAATAATTAGAGTTTTTTTTTTAATGATTATAATTAGATTTTAGTGAATTGCTTCCATATTAGTGGCACACAAATTTATAATTTTAAAATAACTGAGCATATTTTTCTTTTAGAAGTCGTAATTTATGGAATAATTAGAATTTAATTGTTATAGTTAAATTAGAGTTAACCAATAGACTTTTTTAAAATAAAAAATAATTAGATTTTAGTGAATTGCTTCTATATATAGTATCACACAAATTTAAATTTTGAAATAGCTGAGCATACTTTCCATTTAAAATCGTAATTTATGGAATAATTAGAGTTTTATTGTTATGATTAAATGAGAGTTTTATTGTTACGATCTAGTATTTCACTTGTACAGGCTGCATGGCATATCTACTTAAGGAGGTCTCACTTCTCATTCATTCACATCGGGCTAACAGTATATGGGCGCATCTGGTACGTAATGTTTGTTGGACTTTATGCTTACAATTAAAATACCCTTCATTTTGTTCTATCTTACGTGATAATACTATTATTTAAACTAGTCATTCTGTTATGCAGGAGGAGGCACAGGCAGCGTTGACATGCCGCCAGGCAGTTCTAGCCTATGGAAGCATCCGTTGGACCATAGAGTCCTTTAGTATATACTACAAGCAGGATTCTATGGTGTGTATCGTATCGGTCCTATTAGACTCGACCACCCACTGATCACTACTCTGGCCGAGAGGTGGCACACGGAGAAGCATACATTTTATTTTTCGATAGGAGAGGCCGCGGTGACATTGTAGAACGTATCTGTCCTATATGGTCTATGGATTGACGGCCAAGCAGTTACTGGTATTGACCCAGCATTTATAAGGGACCAGTGGATGGTGCTATATGGTGAGCTATTGGGAGTAGCACCTACACCTACAGACTTAAGGCAGGTAAACTGAGGGTGAGGTGGCTAGCCGAGCATTTTGGTCCTCTTCCAGAGAAAGCGACAGATGAGTTGGTATGGCAGCATGCTCGAGCATATATTCTGCGGTTCATTAGGGGGGTACTTTTCTTTGATAAGTCACAGAACTTGATCAAGCTTATGCACTTGCCACTGTTGAGAGACATCGACGAGATCAGTGAGTACAGCTGGGGTGGTGCGGCTTTGGTATGCTTATATAGGATGCTCTGTCGAGTGGTTCAGGTGGATGCGAAGGAGATCGGAGGACCACTTGTATTGCTACAGGTTAGGAAGAATTTTAACACATGTCAATTCATGTTGTATGACATATATCAGTATCGTAATTGGGTCCAAACTATTGCAGATTTGGGCGTGGGAGAGATTCATTCGCATTGCCCCGTTTAGGCGGCAAGTGGTTGTGCTTGGGGAGCTTCCCATGGGGCAGGGAGAGCAGCAGTTGCCGCCCAGACCTTGAGGCAGCCGGTGGAGGGTTGACTTCGGCCACGAGGTCGTATCGACCCATGTAGTCGTCGTTTATAGAGACCAGTTCAACCGGATGTTCGAGGGCAATGTTTGAAATTTATTGCACTGAATGTCTTGTTCATTGTATATGTTTTGAGTTCACGAATGAATTTTAATATACTTGTCGTTGTTGTAGTTTATATGGCAGCCGTATGCTGGGGTCCTCACTACGCTGCTAGACTACTGCTGACTAGGCCGGGAGATATGGATGGCGAGAGTGCCACTTATTTGTTTTGACATGGTTGAGTGGCATCTCCCTGATCGTGTCCTTAGACAATCTGGTTAGGTCCAGTCCGTGCCGGATCGGTTCGACACCGACTAGCGGTTGCATTCAACTGATAGGCATGGCCGAGCTGGCACTGACTGGAGTCAGTTTTACATGCGATATATATAACAATGGGATGCCTGGTGTATGTAAGACAAATGAATGAATGCAAACATGCAATATGCTAAACAAAACATGATGTCCCTAATCTAACTATCAAAAGCGGGTAAATAAAAGGGAGAAAGCCGTGGGGTTGGAAGACATACACATTATTACAACATTTGATGCTCTCGCACAGGAGGGTGCGAATGAATAAACTAGCTAACTAGCTAACTAATTAAGCTAACTTCTACAAACCAAAAAGAATAATCTAGCCAAGCTACTAAACTTGTTATTACAACAACAAATGAACTAATTAGTTAACTAATCTAGCTAGCTAACTAAAATAATTACATCATAACTAGCTAACTACTTAACTAATTATTACAACAACACAATTGCAATTAATAATTAAACTAAGCAATCAACTACGCTGCCTCGGGAAATGAGAGATGTGCACGCGCATGCTCCGATTCCACCCGAAAAGACCACCGTTTTGCTTCCGAGTGCCTCTGTTTTCACAGTTGAATATTTCCAGAACAACTTTGCTCCACCTTACCAACACTCTGCTAAGTTTTGCATCAGTGGCCAGCTGGCCAAAGATGAAGGTTGCCGGCCACCTGCTGGCCATGAAAGTGGCATGCCGGCCATCAAAGGTGCCGGCCATGGAAAGTGGCCTGCCGGCCACTGATGCACAAGTTCATCTTGTTACAACAGAGGACAAACAGAGCATATACAGGGTATTTTCAAGGATTGTTTGCATAACTCACCCCTCATTTTGATGAACAAATCCATGGAGTAGCAAGCTTTGGTTCACAAACCATCAATGGATGCAATTTCATTACATGATGGCTTGTGAAACCAAGTGTGCAAATTCAATAAATGCAAAACAAGACACAAGCCTCCTCCCCTTCATGAATGATCAAAGGAAGAAGTTGACCTTGGAGACTTGAATCATTTCATCACTAACAAGTATGAAACGGTTCAAGTTTCCATGTGTTCAATTAACGCCCGATTGAACACGCCAAGTTATTATCCTGCTCACTTTTAATCCCAAGTTTACTCATTTTAATTTACCAACCATCCTTTAATCCAATTAAGTCCAATGGTGAGTTGAGTCCTCTAAACGAGAAGGAAGTGTCAAACAAGGGATAGTTTAAGGCAAAAGAGAGGTGTCATGCCGTTGATAATGAACCCCCAAAAGAGGATTAAACCATTAAGCATGGACCTCAACCTCAAGCTTAAACAACCCTAAGTTTGAAACAACCCTCAAAGAAAATAAAGAGTGAAGAAATGAGGGAGGTTGCAGAGGTTATGCTTGCTGAAATTAAGTGAGAAAAACACTAAAACAATGTAATGAATTCAAACAAGTGGTGTCTAAAGGCCTAAAATACTAAGCTTGTGAAGACTATTACACTACAAGCATGCAAAACAAAGCTTAAATGACTTAGCAACCCAAAACAGAGTTAAAACAATCCAAATCAGAGGTTAAAATATGCTGGAATTAAGCTAACAAAAGCTAGAAAAATAAGCTAAAACATGGAGCATGTTAAGCTAGTAAACAAAACACAAGGAGGGAAGGCTACCCTCTCCATTTTTAGGCTTCAAAACAAGATTTTAGCCACTGAAATAACTCTGAAATTCAGTATTTAAAAGCTCAAAAAAAGATAATAAAAGGATGGGAAACACAAGGGTAAAGGCCTTGAAAGTAAGGTGCAAAGAAGGGTGAACCACCCCTCAACCTTTATTGGCCTTAAACCACAAGTTTCAACCCAAAAATATAGAGTTTTCACAACCCAAAAATAGTAAGAAAAGATGGAAAATAAGTGGTGTAGAGATGGTGCTAAAGCAAGAGAAGGTATACCTCTTGAAGATGAATGAACCCTTAAGTCATAAAACACCAATTTCACACTCTCAAGTGTTTCAAGAGCTCAAATTCAAGCTCAAATAACCTCAGCAAGAAGCTCTCTAGGTTTGGTTTAGAGTGTTTAGGCAAAGTCTATGCAAGTTGCAAGAGAGAGAGAATTGTAGAGAGAGAAAATTATAGAGTGAGAGGATATTTTTGCTCCCAAAGTTTTTCTAACCTTGAAATATGAGAGATAGGTCATGTATATATAGAAAACATTAGCCGTAGGTCAAAAATCTCTATTCAGAAACAGCTGAAGTATAGTGGAAACATTTAGAGGAAAATATCTACAAAAAAATATGTTTTTGGTCACCAGTGGTTGTCTTATGGCCAGCAGGTGGCTGGCAAGCCAAAAGTGGTGGCCGGCAAGCCAGAAGTGGTGGCCAACCATCCACAAATGGTGATTACCCGCTACCTATCGGTCACAAGAAAAATATGCTTCCAGGCCCGAATTCAAATGGGTATATTGTAGACACCCCATTTTTGACCGCCCTTAAGACTTGGACGCGACTGATGGTTTACTTGGTGGAGAAAGGTGTGCAGGGGAAAGGTTCAATTTCTTCGGTAAGGAGAGAAAGACAAATCTCAACTTCACACCCCATTTTGGATCAAAGCTATTTTGAATGGTTTTTAGACCTTAAAACCCTCTCTTTCAAAATGTTTTTGAAATAAGTTTTTACGATGTTCCGAGGCTCTCATTTTGTCAAATGTTGCGCTTTTCGGTAAACCGAGCAAGGACAAAGTGGAAATGAATGAAAGAGAGATGAAATCTTTGGAAAATCTTTCAAAAAACCTTACTTAGGGGTTTGGAGTTGAAGAAAAGAGGAGAAGAGGGAAGAAATCCAGTTGGGGGAGAAAATGGGCATGAACCGTTAAGAAAGGGTCGAGCAGCCCTCGCCGAATCGGGCCTATTCATTTGCACACTTGGAATCAAGCTATGAGGCCACCACCGTTGGAAATAAGACTTCCGGGGATTCATTTTGCACTCAAGAATCTCCTAAATCTGATTCTGGACGGGGGAGATATGGTTGATTGAAGTAGGGCATCACTCCGTTTGAACCGAATCTGCGCGGCTTCACGGAAACAGGCATAACTTTTTCCATAGAAGGAATTTTGATACAAGGTTTGCGCCATTGGAAAGATAACTTCCGGGACTTCAATTTGGATACTTGAACGACCACCATTGGACTTCCCAATCACTAGCCGGTCACCTTTCTTTCCGGCAGACCCATTTTTTTTCCTGAAAAGTAGCAGGCCGGCCAGAAAATGTGGCAGGCCGGCCACCTAGCTGGTTGAATGACCTTTTTTTGCCCTTTTTAACTGGCCGGCCATTCTCCCCCTTGCAAGTGTGTTCCAACTATGTATTTTGTTTTCCCTCAGGTCCTATGTCCGGGGTTTGGCCTTTTGGAGGGGGGGAATTTGAATTGGTTTTCCCCCCCATTTTCCCCCCCTTTTTCCCTTCTCTCCCTCTATAAAACCAGCCCCCCCAGCTCATTTTCAAGGGTTACAAAAATTTGTTTTAAGCCTCTTGCATCCAATCTCTCTCTCTCTATATTCCAACCATCAAAACCCCTCAAGTCCTACACCATTTTACACTATAACCTATAGCACCACATCTCCAACATCCATTCCAGCAGCTTGGGGGCCATTTCCAGGGGCTAGGAGCTCCATTTCTTGGACCAAGAGTTGTTGAAGACATAGGCTACAAGGGTGAGTCACATTTTCCCTCTTTTGTGCATTTATTTGGTCTATATCTTAGCTCCTTGTGCTTACATTTTTGGGCTCCGACCCAAACTGGAAATAGTCTTATTTTAAGCTCATTTTCATGTTTGATTAAGGGCCTTTCTCTGTTTGAGGCTTCCTTCTTGCCCTTTGTGTTTAAACTCCCTTTTAGGCCTATTTTTGCATGGTATTTTAGGCTTATTTGTGAACTGTTTAAGGCTTGGTCACAAACTGTAAAGTGGTTTTTTTTGAGCCCTTCTTCAACTTTGTTGAAGGGCTGTCATCTTTTTGAGGCCATCTGCTGCCACTTGTTTCTTTATCCCTCTTTTAGACCTTTTTCTTGCATGTTAGTTTAGCCTTGCTTATGTTCATTTTCGTGGCTTGCTATAAACTGTGAAGTGCCTTATTTTGAGCCCCTCTTCAATGTTGTTGAAGGGCTCTTTGCCATTCGGGGCTAGCTGCTGTCCCTTGCCTCTTTAACCCTCTCTTAGGGTCATTTTTGCATGATAGATTAGGCCTATTCATGATCATTTTTGAGACTTGGTGTAAACTGAAAAAAGGCTTGTTTTGACATCATCTCCATGTTTTATTAAGGTACCATTTTTTTTTGAAGTCATATGCTATCTTGTATGATTAGTTGCCTCCCATTTCGAACTTTTGCATCCTAGCCCTTGTTGTATGCTTCATTTGGCCTGACTCCCTCTCACCTTGGCTAGTTTGATGGTCATTTTAGCCTTTCAAAGAGACCCTATCTTGCATGCTTTTAAGTCGCATTTCGGGGCCAATTTGGTGAGTTTTGGAACTATCATATTTGATTTTCAGAGTTTTTTTGGTCATGCTTCATGTCTATCTTGTATGTGCCTAATAACTCCTTGCATGGCCCTCTAAAGTAACTTATCATTTTTGCATGCCATGGTTGCATATCAGTGGTTATTTGGGCCTATTTTCACATGTTTTATTCATTGATTTTTGTTGGTTTGGTGAGATTCCATGTGCATCATACACTTGCTATGTAAACCATGTTGGCTAGTCAAAATTGCATGCTAATTTAGTCCATCTTGCTAGCACTTTTTGGCCACACTTTGAACTAGAAAAGTTCATGTTTTGGGACTGCCTTGCTTCTATCTTCATGCTTCATGATCAAATAATGCATGCTTTGTATAGCTATAAGTCATTCCATGTGCATAGTTTTGTGTTTCGGGACCATTTCATGCATCGGGTGCCATGTTTCCATGTTTCGGGGCTGTTTAGCATCATATTTTAGCGCTGAAATTTGCATGTTCGTATGCCATATTCCATGCCTTGCCATGCCTTGTTAGAGTGGCATTTTATGCCTTAGGTTCGGTCCTTGGTTTGCGTGCATGTGTGCACGCATTTCGAGTTTCTCATTTTCATCTAATGGCCTCCTATGTGAGTGTGGCTGAGGTCCACTTGTGTTGGTGTAAGCCCATATTGCATTGTGTATGCCATCTTAGTCCATAGCATTGCGTATGCTAGGTTGCATATTAGAGCATTGTATATGCCATGTCACATCGAGCATCGAGCATGCCATTTTAGTCTGTAGCATTGCGTATGCTAGGTTTGCATACTAGGATTGCATTCATGCATGTCATGCATATTGCATTGCGTTTGGGATAGGAGTTAGCCCGAGTACGGGAAACGAGGTACGTTTCGTACTCCGAGTGACGGAACGTGTCTCAATTCCCCAGTTACCGACACTCCGGATTACCCATGATGGAGTTTAGGTTTTGTTGTGTTTATATGTGCATTCATTTCATATTGAGTTGTGCAATTCGACTCCTCGACCATCATGCATTGAGATGCGTGATTGGTGGCACGAGGATCGAGGCAAGCATACATATGTGAAAATACATTGCCATGCCCCTTTCTTGCTCTCTGTTGCAGCAAATCAAGAATCAGCATCCTTCCGGAGCTTGGCACGCATTCCAAGGACAATTGCAAACAGAGGCTAATCGGGGCATCGCAGTGGATTTCCGCGCAAGGCAACTGAAAACATGCATCATCCATCATCCGGAGTAGAGTCGAGGCAGTCTCTAGCTTGCATGCTAGTTCATTGCTTTCTTAGAATTAATTTGTTAATTAATTAGGATTTTGTATTTATTCGGACTGTAATTATTTAATTTGGGACTGTATATTTATTCGAACCCTCCGAGCGAGGGCAATGTTGTAATAAGTGTGCGTGTGTGTGATGTATGTCTTCCAACCCCACGTCTTTCTCCCTTTTATTTACCAGCTTATGATGGTTAGATTAGGGCATGTTTCAATTAGCATATAGTATGATAGCATGTCTGCATTCATTCATCTGTCTTGCATGCACCGGGCTCGGCGCACCATACTAACTGCATCTGTATTTCAATTCCAAATTGAATACTTGTTAACTGTTGCATCTCATATGCCATGTTTAGAATAGCCGAGCCTGCTATAGTTGCATTTTTGCATGTGTTGCATTAGGCATTTCTGTATAATTAGGATCATGCATGGATTTCTAATTAGCTTCTGTTTTGGCTTGGAGTACTCGGTGAGTTTTTATGCTTTAGCATCCTTGCATGCGTGTGAGTGACTGCCATGATAGCATGCTTACCATGAGGCTATATGCTTATGTGATATAACTGCCTGAATGCCTGTGGGTGAAGGTTGGGTTATTTGGATTGGAACAATGCATTGACTGTGAGTTTTAAGGCCCACTAGATAGTGGCAAAATTATGTTTTCTAAGCCCACCCGAGGGTGGCAAAATCTGCATTTTAAGCCTACCTGCGAGTAGCAAAATCGCTTTCAAAAACAAACATAAAATGTTTTGTTCCAATTCAGGCGATCCAGTCTATACTTGTATGCTGTGCGCATCACATAGTAAATCTAGGCTAATAACCGGAATAAGAGCACACAATGTTTTCAAAACTTGATATCATGGTTAGTAGAGGCCGATCTTTGATCCGGCGAGCGGGGGTGCTCACGAAGTGACCTTCACCAATCGTACCCAAGTTCCCGAGCCGAGGCAACTTTGGTGATGACGGACACGTGGCCTTAGGCAACGAGTCAGGGTTTCCTAAATTTCCCAAAATAAAATATTTAGGTGGCGACTCTATATCTGGCAAAGCAGTCCCATGTTTGGCACTTCTTTCAAAAATCTGTTTTCCTAAAACGATTTTGCCGGATTTGGACTCTTTGGTTCAAGATTTAGAACCGTGACAAATTCGAGTCCTGAACTGTAGTGGGGCCCCACGGGCGCGTCTACAGTTTCTGGCGACTCCGCTGGGGATTTAGAGAACTTGACTCGAACTCATGATATCTGGTTTTGACTACACTTGTGTGTTTCTTTGCATTGCATTTGCATTGGTGTGCCTAGGACACCGTGTTTGCCATCTGCTATTCCTGAACGGTTTGCCGGAGGCTTGTCTTGTCAAGGCATGACCATAAGGCTGACCGATTGTGGGTTCTGCCAGTATGGGAACACAAACCCCGGTTTTACCGGGGCACCCTTTTGACCATTCGACCTAGTGCATATTCGGAACCGTAGTGACCATTCCAAAACTAGGACAGGTTGCTTACCCAATATAGGTTGTTTGAAACCGCTGCGTGCGTAGTGAAACCCTAGCTCCTGACAAAATAGGACAGAGAAACCCTACCCCAACATAGGGGTGTTTTGGCTCTCACTTATCTGTTATGTGCTTTTAGAGTGCGTCTCTATAGGAATGCATGTATCAGTTTACAAGTTTGGACATCAGGCCTGCGGGCACCAATTCAATATTTTGGGATTCAGTTTACAAGCCGAATTTTGGGGCAGAATTCAGGAGTGGGCACAGTCATCCTGTTATGCTCATATCTGTTTTGGTGAAGTCAGGCTGAGATGCTGCATGTTTTCTCTTTTGCTAGGATAGTCCTAGAACTATAGCTTCAGAAGGCTTCGATATCCCCCGGGTACATTGGACTAGTGCTGATAGACTTTGTTAGGTCAGAAATTCAATTCAAGGGAAACCAGTGTTCTTTCGCTGAGGCAAGGCAAAGAAAGGCCAGTCAGGGCTCACCGGTTCATCTGATCCGTCAGTCGCCAGTCACATCACCTTTGTTCAGACTCAGCAGACCGTGATGGCACAAGGTTCGGAAGAATTTGTGGCCGTGATAGCGGCGCTAAATCAGGGAACTGCCACGCAGGCTGAGACCAATATTGGAACGTAGTGCCTATCTGGGGCATCTGCCTCACATCCAGCTTTGGGACCCCAGCCGAACTTTGATCCACTTCCGCCAGTTGAAGATTTGCAGTGTCCGAATCTTCGAGAAAGGTTGACTCAAGCTCAGGTGCTCAGACCCTTGGTGCAGCCTAATGAGAGGCTTTATCCCCTTGATGCTAATGACCTCGATCTGACCGCAGTGAAAATTGCAAACCTTGAGAAGCAACTCAAAAAGGCATAGGGCCTTAACTCCATTCCCGACATTGAGGATGGGCACACTGAGTCTGCCGTACTGCTCCCAAGCAGATTCAAAATGCCACATATTGACCGTTTCGACGGGTCTGGGGATCCAATGGTACATATCCGACTTTTCTTGGATGTCCTAAAGCCGATGGGTCTGACTAAGCCACAGAAACTCTCTCTGTATAGAAGAACCCTGTCGGGTGTAGCAGCCACTTGGTACGCTAAGTTGGAGGACAAAGTGAAGCAAAACTAGGAAGAATTAGCTGAGGCCTTTGTCGATCAGTATTCCTACAATACCCAAGTTGAAATGACCATCCAACAGCTTGAAGCAACCCGCCAGAACCCAACAGAGCCTTTTGTGGAATTTGTTGCGAGGTGGAGAGCAAAGGCAGCACAGATGACAGATCGCCGCCCTTCTGAGAGGGATCAAGTGCAGATGATGGTGCGAAACCTCGAGCATGATATGTTGCAAAAGTTGATAGTCGCTCCGCTATTCACTTTCAAAAGTCTCCATGAACTGGGGGTTCAGGTCGAGAATGCGTTCAACAGTGGGATCATTCCCAGAACAAGGGAACCGACAAGGAGGGTGATTTCAAGGAGTACCAATGCTGGAAGTAGCACTATTCCCGAACCCACTGAAATCAATATAGTCACCACAGCCAACCCTTTTGCCAAACCAAGCCTACGACCAGCCAGCCCAGCCCGAGCTCAGGGCAGAACTTTCACCCCCCTCTATATGAGCTTGACTAGCGCACTAAAACTCCTGATGGAAAGAGGGTATCTCAAACCCCTCAATCCTCAACCTCTGCCTGACCCACTCCCAGCCAGACATAACCCCTCCAAATACTGTGTGTACCATCAGCAGCGCGGTCATGGCACCGACCGTTGCTACCGCCTTCGTCATGAGGTCCAAAATCTCATCGACAACTGGACAATTGCTCCACCTTCAGACCCCAATGACCAAACATCTCTTGCCTACCTCAATCTCATCCATATACTGCCATCCACCTATGACCCCAGCATATACATCACCCCGACCCATCTACCCAAGCCCGAGGTGTTTATCCCAGAAAGCATGGACTTATGCATGATGGGTGCACCTGAACCTCAATCATCTCAAACCCGCGAACCCACTACTTCTGAGTTGATGGGAATGATTAAAGATCTTCAAAGAAATGTGACAGATCTAGCCTCCGGGACATTGGCTCCATCATCGACCACACCGCATATTGGGAATTTCATGTCAAAAGGCTCCCCAGTCTTGGGACGGGCTGCATTTGAGAAAGGCCAATCCCTTGGCAAAGTGGAGGCGAGTGGAAAGAACAAGGCAGGGGCAGGCATGGATCCCCATGAACATCTTCTGTTCACTGTTGAGGCTTTGAAAGCCGAGGGACTGAACAAAGAGCAAGTCGTCGCAGTTGTTGCAAAAACTGTGGATGACACTTTCGCTACTCAAGTTGGGGGCAGTCCGAGTCAAAGGGAAAACTGGGAGAAGGGCCGTCATACTAGATACGATCCTGTTAGCTCTAATCCTCCACTCAGAAGAGATCAGCAAACCAGGCCAGCGCCTGCCAATCCCTTTACTGGTGCGCCCAGCAAAAATCCATAAGCCTTGAAGTACCAACCCTGAGGTCAGAGGGTCTTCCATGCCCTCTATATGCCTTTGTCCAAAGCTCTCCAAATCCTTGTTGGACAAGGCCATCTCAAACCCCTTGAGCCTCGGCCTCTCCCGAACCCTCTTTCGGCTACACATGATGCTACCCAGTACTGTGCGTACCATAAGCAAACTGGCCATACTACCGACGATTGCTTCCGTCTTCGCCATGAAGTACAGGATCTGTTTGACAACGGAGTTGTCCTCCCGCCAAGCTCTGCAAAGTCTATCGGCACTGGATCGGTGAACTTGGGAGATAATGTGACTATGTGATCGAGGGATGAACCACCTGCGGGCGGCATTCAGTTTACTCCAGATATGGCGTATGGCACGCACTGTTTTGAGCATTTGTGAATGCTGGTTTTGTGCTTTCTGACTTGGGTATTGAGTCAATCTTGTTGTTTTGAGTCTGCTTTGAGTCGGCCTTTTTATTTCGGGTCTATCTTGTTATATCGAGTCAGTCCTGTTGTGTAGGAGTCGGGTGATTCCGGGGGTGTTACCTCGGGCGTCACCATTTTATTTTGCGTTTGTCTTTTTGTTTTGTTGTGAGTCTGTTTCTGCCAAGGAGCCAGTTGTGCCAACAGATTTTGAATGAAACAGCAGTGACTTTCACGCTCTATCATTTACTTCTGCCTTGCGCCAGTTATGCCGGAAGTTCTGAATGAGATGGCAGTATTTGATTAAGAACTCTATCTTTTCTGTGCCTTGAAGTCATTGTAACGACCTAAGTTTTTCAAAACCTTTTGAACACTGCGGTGAAAACGAAGAGGAAGGAATTCCTCGGGATTTGCAAAACTTTGATCAAATGAGAGAAAGAGAGGCGTGCTAAGCCCTTAATGAATGAAATCATGCTTGTTAGCATGAGTACTGAGAAGGACCCTGGCTTGATCCAGACTGGTTTTCACACTATCTTCAGCGCGAGCGACTTGTCGCTTTCTTAAAAATTTTCAAAAACAAAATGTTTTGCGCGGTCCTGCGAGGACCTGTGTGGAATCGCTCTTGAGATTGTGCAGCCTAGGATCGCTCTCAGCCTCGAGACTCAACCCCTTTGCTTCCAAACCTTGAACTTGAATTCAGAATGTTCAACGGTCAACTACAATGTGAGGCCTGTGTGGCCAGATTTGAAGCAGCCCTCGAACAAGAGGCCAGGAAAGTCTGATCAAGAAGATCAGAAGAAGCTTGCAAAGCTAGAACAGAAGTACCCTTCGAACTAGGGGCAAAGATGTCAGATGTGCTCGAAAGAGCCGAAGATGAGTCCTCTTGCAAATCAACAGCCACTCTCCTGGATACGGATGGCTTCAAAAACCCTACAACCATTTGGCATGGACTTGTTACACTTTTACCCTTTGAGAGGCTCGTTGGGCCGAAAACCCGGAAGGGCGACCCAGGCAAAAGTTAGAGCAAGAAAAGATATATACAAAAAAGCAAAAAAGAAAAAAGAAGAAAAGAGAAAAAAGAAGAAAAGAAAAAAAGAAAAAAAAGAAAAAGAAAGAAAGAATGAGAAAAGGAATGAAAAGAATATAAAAAAAAAAGAAAGAAAGAAGAACAAAGCTCGCAAGGTCAAAAACCCGCGACGGGCGCCTTGGCAAAAGTTAGAGCCTAAAAAGGAGAGGTTAATACCCGAGTATACCTTAACCCTGAACTACGTAAGGCTTGATTCCATCTTTGGGATACGTAGGCAACTTCATCCTGAAGTCCAGCCGTAAAACACTTCAATTTGATTGTGCCCATGTAATGGTTTTTGATCATCTTTGCCTTCTCTGTATCCGAGAGTTCGGTTGTAATCATCGCTCCAAGGACTGACTACAATGCGTTGCGGTGCCATTCAAACAAGGGGCAACTTTTCGTTGCCATTCAATGCACCGCGGTGCCGTTCAAACAAGGGGCAACTTTCCGTTGCCATGCAGCTCTCTTCAAGCAAGGGGCAATTTTCCTTCAGATCTGAGGTTGTGCATCTCAAGAGTAGGTTCTGTGCTCGTTGAGCGATGGCCGTTTGCAAAATAGTTTTTGAGAATTTTTACTGAGGTTGACTGATCCCTCGAAAATTATTTCATTTTTCTAAAACTGGACCATTTTCTTGGACTCAAAGAAGGAAAATTTTCAGTGCTCATAGCCTGATTTGCATGATTTTAAATCAGAAAATCGAACAAGCATGTTAATCTAACTCTCATTTTGGTCAAAATTGTTTTAGTAGAAAGTCAAAAAAACAAAAAGTGGTCAAAATGATGAACTAGGGGCGCTTGTTCTGTGTTTTCCTCATTATCAACATACTTGCCAGAAACGGCACAATACTTGCCAAGAAGGGCACTCTACCTGCCAGAAAAGGGCATAACTGAAGTTAACAACAAATGGCAGAAAGCTCTCACATCCTCCAAGCAACGAGGTATCAAGCGAAGTGCGAAGCACGAGCTGGAATGGGGCAAGATATTCCACTCCCTCATCTAGACAGATCTAGATCACGTCCAAACTCCCCAGCAAAGCATCATCTACCGATGTTAGCTGCAGATTTGCTACACACCCAGTTGTAGCGCAACCCATTCTATGGAGGGAATTCACTAGCTGTGAACGGAAGAAAGAGAATCTAGCAGCATGCTAGGGGCAAGAGCCCGCAACTTCCTGTTTATCCATCAACCACCAAGGGGAGGGATTGAAAAATGAGAGATTGAAGAATAGAGAGATGTGCGATGAGAGAAAAAGTGAGAAAAGGGCTTTTTCAGAAAACAAGAGATTGAGTGCTAGAGTGATGTGAGAATCACAAATGAGAAAGGGTGGGAAACACTACTCGGTGAAACAGGCTCCCTTGTGCACGTCTGAGTGTCGTGTCTTTTTGTTTATCTCGATTCTTGTTTTGAGTCGTTTCGAGTGTTACTCGATGTGTCTAGGTTGTGTGCCTTTTATTTCCTTGTTGAGGTCGTTTTGCTGTGTTCAGTCGTAGGCTCAATACCTGGTCGAAAACTCATCTCTCAATTTCAAAAATAAAATCGTTTTGTGCTCCGAGTGCTGCGCCGTTCTCCACATTTGTACAAAACAGAATTTGTTCTTTCATAAAACCGCAGGGTTCAACCCAGGTCATATGAGAATAGTAAAACAAGGACCTATCTGAAGCTATTTAGGTTCCAGACTGCAAAGTAAAAGAAAAGAGGGAAAATTTGGAGCATCTTAGCATGTTTCAACTTTGGCAAAATCCAAGACTGCATTCCAGGTGCACCTTCTCAGGCCTCGCCGTTTCTCTGGAGTATGAGTGTATCTCGACCCCAAGTGTAAGCCTGCTTCAAGTCAGAATGACAGTCCACGCAGCACCCGAGGGTTTCACATGCAGATATTATCTCTCGCCAATATGAACATGGTGTGCCCTTTTTGAGCTGAGTGTGTTGCGAAGCCCTCTAAGAGGCAAATCAGAGGCACCAGAGTACATATTTGATGCTCCTCTATTGCATAGAATGTGAATTTTTATATACACTATTGTTGCATGCGTGCCACGCGTCGTTATGATTCATGCATTGAATATGCTTGCTTTCGATTCTGCATAGAATATGCTTTGCTTGTTTCATGCATAGAATATGCTTGCTTTCAAAATTGCGTAAAATGTGCTTCCATGCTTGCATAGAAAATACTCGTATCTTTTGCATAGAAAATGCCCCCATACTTGCATAGAAGATGCATTTTATCGCACTTTCTTGTGCATTTTATCTCACTCGCACTGTCTTGTGCACTTACACTTTGTATCTCACTTGCACTGTCATGTGCATCTCGTGGTTGTATCTCACTCGCACTGTTTTGTGCATTTCAAAACACTCGCGCTGTTTAGCGTATCGCGCTGTTTAGCGTATCGCACTGTCTTGTGCATTTCAAATCACTCGCACTGTTTTGTGCATTTCTAATCACTCGCACTGTTTTGTGCATTTCTAATCATTCGCGCTGTTTTGTGCATCGCACTGTTTTGTGCAATTTATCATTCGCGCTATTTTTGCGCACCTCAATCGCATTGTTTTGTGCAATTTATCATTCGCGCTATTTTGCGCACCTCAATCGTACTATTTTGTGCAGTTTACATTCGCAATATTTTGCGCATCACACTGTTTTGTGTAATTTATCGTTCGCGCTTTTGCGCATCGCACTGTTTTGGTGCAGTTTACATTCGCGCTATTTTGCGCACCTCAATTGCACTGTCTTGTGCATTGCATTCATTGCGCTATTTTGCGCACCTCAATCGCACAGTCCTGTGCTTTGCATATCACATTGCACTATCTTGTGCATTTCAAATCAATCGCGCTGTTTAGCGTATCACACTATTTTGTGCATTATATCATTCGCGCTATCTTGCGCATCACACCTGCACTTGTTAGTGCATTACATTTCACTCGCGCTATTTTGCGCATCGCACTATTTTATGCACATTACTTGCATTGTGCATGCATTTTATCGCGCTATCTTGCGCATCTCACCTGTACTTGTTAGTGTATTGCATCGCGCTATCTTGCACCGTGACCATTACTTGCATCGCGCTATCTTGCGCACCCCTACCTGCACTTGTTAGTGCATTGCATCGCGCTATCTTGCGCACCTTATCTGTATCGCACTATTTTGTCCATTCACCCTGCTCGTACTGTTTTGTACACCTTTAGCATCGCACTATTTTGTGCATCTATTTAGCACTGTTTTGTGCATTCACTTTGCATCGCAATGTCTTGTGCACATTGTATTTTTGCATCTTTCGCAATTTTTGCATCATTCGCACTGTCTTGTGCACTCCCTCGGTCTAAGGAGACCTTAAATCCTGCATCATCATTCGCGCTGTTTTGTGCATCGTACTTGCATTTTACTTGCATTTCATCGCACTGTCTTGTGCACTCTCTGGTCTGGGAGACCTTAAATCCTCTGGTCTGGAAGACCTTAAATCCCATATCTTCATTCGCACTGTCTTGTGCACTCTCTGGTTTAGGAGACCTTAAATCCTCTAAAGGTGCAATTCCTTTGGTGTTTGTCGTGCCCGAACGACTTCCAGTGGTTTGGTATAGCCACCTGCCTGTATTAGCAGTGAGTTCCTAGGAGACCAACTGAGACGGTGGAAACTAGAGTTCGAATGGCTTATGCCTAGAACGCAAAGGTTTGGGATTTCCGAGACTAAAGTCTGGTTTTAAATACCTAGGGGTATATCCTCGGCTTGAAATCTGTATGGCAGCCCCATAGATTGAGATAACATGTGTATGCGCCTCAATTCTGGATACTGAATCAACCTAGTCTGTCACCCTGTTGGAGAATAGGGAAAGTTGCGACCATAGTCAGGGAGAAAAGTAGTATCTGCGGTTCAACCAAGAAGAAGAGGAAGATTCCCACATCAGCATGAGGTAGGACATTGTCGAGGTAAGTCATTGCCAATTGCCCCTGTAAGGTACCTTTACCTCTTAGCTATTACATTGCATTTTAGCCACTACATTGCAGTGCATTGCATGAATCCTCAATTTTCAAACCGGCTTCGCGTAGCGTATAAGTCCAATTATCAAACCGGCTTCGCGTAGCGTATAAGTCCAATCTTCAAACCGGCTATCGCGTAGCGTATAAGTCCAATTATCAAAATCTTTCTGCATATCATTTTGCATCTTGCCCCTGAACTACGCTGGTTTTGATTCCTTACAAAGGGATACGTAGGTAGCCTGTGGGCACAACCATTTATTTATCTATATTTTGTTTATTTGTCCAAGTCTTCGGCCTTGTCAAAAATGAGTCGTCTCTGAGCTTTGACATTCACTCCCGTCACTTCTTGACCTCCGAGTTCTGTCAAAGAAGGGCAACTGTAGACACCACATTTTTTACGGCCCATAAGACTTGGACGCGACTGATGGTTTACTTGGTGGAGAAAGGTGTGCAGGGGAAAGGTTCAATTTCTTCGGTAAGGAGAGAGAGACAAATCTCAACTTCACACCCCATTTTGGACCAAAGCTATTTTGAATGGTTTTTAGACCTTAAAATCCTCTCTTTCAAAACGTTTTTGAAATGAAGTTTTTACGATGTTCCGAGGCTCTCATTTTGTCAAATGTTGCGCTTTTCGGTAAACCGAGCAAGGACAAAGTGGAAATGAATGAAAGAGAGATGAAATTTTTGGAAAATCTTTCAAAACACCTTACTTAGGGGTTTGGAGTTGAAGAAAAGAGGAGAAGAGGGAAGAAATCCAGTTGGGGGAGAAAATGGGCATGAATCGTTAAGAAAGGGTCGAGCAGCCCTCGCCGAATCGGGCCTATTCATTTGCATACTTGGAATCAAGCTATGAGGCCACCACCGTTGGAAATAAGACTTCCAGGGATTCATTTTGCGCTCAAGAATCTCCTAAATCCGATTCCGGATGGGGGAGATATGGTTGATTGAAGTAGGGCATCACTCCGTTTGAACCGAATCTGCGCGGCTTCACGGAAATAGTCATAACTTTTTTCACAGGAGGAATTTTGATATAAGGTTTGCGCCATTGGAAAGATAACTTCCGGGGCTTCATTTAGACACTTGAATGGCCACCATTGGACTTCCCAATCACTGGCCGGCCACCTTTCTTTCCGGCAGACCCATTTTTTTTCCTAAAAAGTAGCAGGCCGGCCAGAAAATGTGGCAGGCCGGCCACCTAGCTGGTTGAATGACCTTTTTTGCCCTTTTTAACTGGCCGGCCATTCGCCCCCTCCCAAGTGTGTTCCAACTATGTATTTTGTTTTCCCTCAGGTCCTATGTCCGGGGTTTGGCCTTTTGGGGGGGAAATTTGAATTGGTTTTCCCCCCCCATTTTTCCCCCCATTTTCCCTTCTCTCCCTCTATAAAACCAGCCCCCCCCAGCTCATTTTCAAGGGTTACAAAAATTTGTTTTAAGCCTCTTGCATCCAATCTCTCTCTCTCTATATTCCAACCATCAAAACCCCTCAAGTCCTACACCATTTTACACTATAACCTATAGCACCACATCTCCAACATCCATTCCAGCAGCTTGGGGGCCATTTCCAGGGGCTAGGAGCTCCATTTCTTGGACCAAGAGTTGTTGAAGACATAGGCTACAAGGGTGAGTCCCATTTTCCCTCATTTGTGCATTTTTTGGTCTATATCTTAGCTCCTTGTGCTTACATTGTTGGGCTTCGACCCAAACTGGAAATAGTCTTATTTTAAGCTCATTTTCATGTTTGATTAAGGGCCTTTCTCTGTTTGAGGCCTCCTTCTTGCCCTTTGTGTTTAAACTCCCTTTTAGGCCTATTTTTGCGTGGTATTTTAGGCTTATTTGTGAACTGTTTGGGGCTTGGTCACAAACTGTAAAGTGGCTTTTTTTGAGCCCTTCTTCAACTTTGTTGAAGGGCTCTCATCTGTTTGAGGCCATCTGCTGCCACTGGTTTCTTTATCCCTCTTTTAGGCCTTTTTCTTGCATGTTAGTTTAGCCTTGCTTATGTTCATTTTCGTGGCTTGCTATAAACTGTGAAGTGCCTTATTTTGAGCCCCTCTTCAATGTTGTTGAAGGGCTCTTTGCCATTCGGGGCTAGCTTCTGTCCCTTGCCTCTTTAACCCTCTTTTAGGGTCATTTTTGCATGATAGATTAGGCCTATTCACGATCATTATTGAGACTTGGTGTAAACTGAAAAAAGACTTGTTTTGACATCATCTCCATGTTTTATTAAGGTTCCATTTTTTTTGGAAGTCATATGCTATCTTGTATGATTAGTTGCCTCCCATTTTGAGCTTTTGCATCCTAGCCCTTGTTGTATGCTTCATTTGGCCTGACTCCCTCTCACCTTGGCTAGTTTGATGGTCATTTTGGCCTTTCAAAGAGACCCTATCTTGCATGCTTTTAAGTCGCATTTCGGGGCCAATTTGGTGAGTTTTGGAACTATCATATTTGATTTTCAGAGTTTTTTTGGTCATACTTCATGTCTATCTTGTATGTGCCTAATAACTCCTTGCATGGCCCTCTAAAGTAACTCATCATTTTTGCATGCCATGGTTGCATATCAGTGGTTATTTAGGCCTATTTTCACATGTTTTATTCACTGATTTTTGCTGGTTTGGTGAGATTCCATGTGCATCATACACTTGCTATGTAAACCATGTTGGCTAGTCAAAATTGCATGTTAATTTAGTCCATCTTGCTAGCACTTGTTGGCCACACTTTGAACTAGAAAAGTTCATGTTTTGGGACTGCCTTGCTTCTGTCTTCATGCTTCATGATCAAATAATCCATGCTTTGTATAGCTATAAGTCATTCCATGTGCATAGTTTTGTGTTTCGGGACCATTTCATGCATCGGGTGCCATGTTTCCATGTTTCGGGGCTGTTTAGCATCATATTTTAGCGCTAAAATTTTCATGTTCATATGCCATATTCCATGCCTTGCCATGCCTTGTTAGAGTGGCATTTTATGCCTTAGGTTCGGTCCTTGGTTTGCGTGCATGTGTGCACGCATTTCGAGTTTCTCATTTTCATCTAATGGCCTCCTATGTGAGTGTGGCTGAGGTCCACTTGTGTTGGTGTAAGCCCATATTGCATTGTGTATGCCATCTTAGTCCATAGCATTGCGTATGCTAGGTTGCATATTAGAGCATTGTATATGCCATGTCACATCGAGCATCGAGCATGCCATTTTAGTCTGTAACATTGCGTATGCTAGGTTTGCATATTAGGATTGCATTCATGCATGTCATGCATATTGCATTGCGTTTGGGATAGGAGTTAGCCCGAGCACGGGCAATGTTGTAATAAGTGTGCGTGTGTGTGATGTATGTCTTCCAACCCCACGTCTTTCTCCCTTTTATTTACCAGCTTATGATGGTTAGATTAGGGCATGTTTCAATTAGCATACAGTATGATAGCATGTCTGCATTCATTCATCTGTCTTGCATGCACCGGGCTCGGCGAACCATACTAACTGCATTTGTATTTCAATTCCAAATTGAATACTTGTTAACTGTTGCATCTCATATGCCATGTTTAGAATAGCCGAGCCTGCTATAGTTGCATTTTTGCATGTGTTGCATTAGGCATTTCTGTATAATTAGGATCATGCATGGATTTCTAATTAGCTTCTGTTTTGGCTTGGAGTACTCGGTGAGTTTTTATGCTTTAGCATCCTTGCATGCGTGTGAGTGACTGCCATGATAGCATGCTTACCATGAGGCTATATGCTTATGTGATATAACTGCCTGAATGCCTGTGGGTGAAGGTTGGGTTATTTGGATTGGAACAATGCATTGACTGTGAGTTTTAAGCCCACTAGATAGTGGCAAAATTATGTTTTCTAAGCCCACCCGAGGGTGGCAAAATCTGCATTTTAAGCCTACCTGCGAGTAGCAAATCGCTTTCAAAAACAAACATAAAATGTTTTGTTCCAATTCAGGCGATCCAGTCTATACTTGTATGCTGTGCGCATCACATAGTAAATCTAGGCTAATAACCGGAATAAGAGCACACAATGTTTTCAAAACTTGATATCATGGTTAGTAGAGGCCGATCTTTGATCCGGCGAGCGGGGGTGCTCACGAAGTGACCTTCACCAATCGTACCCAAGTTCCCGAGCTGAGGCAACTTTGGTGATGACGGACACGTGGCCTTAGGCAACGAGTCAGGGTTTCCTAAATTTTCCAAAATAAAATATTTAGGTGGCGACTCTGTATCTGGCAAAGTAGTCCATGTTTGGCACTTCTTTCAAAAATCTGTTTTCTCAAAACGATTTGCCGGATTTGGACTCTTTGGTTCAAGATTTAGAACCGTGACAAATTCGAGTCCTGAACTGTAGTGGGGCCCCACGGGCGCGTCTACATATATCTCCTTCATCCGGACTCTTTTTCAGGTCATTCTTGAGTGTAAATTGAAGCTTCAGAAGTCTAGTTTCTAATGGCGGCAGATTTACACCTAAATTCTAAGTGTGAAAATAGATATGCCTATTTTAGTGAAGGTTTCTCAATTTTTTCTTAATCGGATTGATGCCTAACTTCAAACAGTCATATCTCCCTCATCCGGACTCGGCTTTAGGAGATTCTTGGGTAAAAAATGAAGCCCCATAAGTCCACTTTCCAAAGGTGGTGGCCGCACAACTAAAGTTCAAGTGTACAAAAGGATAGGCCTGATTTAGTGAAGTCTGCTTAATTCTCTCTCAACGGTTTGATGCTCAACCACTTCCCAACTAGCTTTCTTCCATCTTCTCCAATTTTCTTCAACTCCAAACCTATAAATAAGAGGTTTAAAAGATTTTCCAAAGAGTTCACCTCTCTTCCATTTATATCCAATTTGTCCTTGCTCGGTTTACCGAAAAGGGCAATTTTTAACGAAATGCGAGCCTCAGAACATCGTAGAAACATTTTCAAAAATATTTTGAAAGAGAGGGTTTTAAGGTCTAAAATAGTTTTGGTCAAAAAAGGTTTTGGTCCAAAATAGGGTGTAAGGTTGGGATTTAGAGCTCTTCTTGCTGAAGAGATTGAACATTTGCACAGCATAACTCTCATCATCAAGTGATCAACCTGAGGCGCCCAAGTCTTAAGGGCAGTTAAAAATGGAGTGTCTACAGTTGCCCCTCTTTGACAGAGCTCGAAGTCAAGAAATGACATGAGTGAATGTCAAAACGCAAAGATGACCCATTTTGACAAGGCCGTAAGACTTGGGCAAACAAACAAAATGCAGATACAATTGGTTGAACTCGAGGGTTGCCTACGTATCCCTTTGCACGGAATCAAACCAACGTAGTTCAGGGGCAGGATGCGAAATGATACACAATGTAATAAAACAATGTAATGAAATAATCAAACCACAAGCAGTACAAAACCACACAAATACCATAATGGGATGGGATTGCAAAACAAACTACAATTAGCACAGAAAAGAATTTGGCACAGCCAAATGATGCCTAACACAGGCTAAGTGCCTATATCCTCAATACTGGCCTCAGCGCAACATGGATGCTTACACATAACAGAACCATGTTTCAACGTGAAAGGGTGCAAGCACATGCAAAACTATGTGTTTCGTAGAAAGAGAAATAGTATAAGTAATTGAGTGATATGATATAAGTAAGGAATGATCTACTGAGGAAAAATTGTGATCCTAAATGCTGAATGCAGCAAGACAATGTACAATGTAGTGGATGTAATGGATGCAGTGAATAAGGCGTAGGCCGAACCAAATTTTACCTAGAAAGTGCATGGACACAAAACAAACCACATCTAACACAGAAAAGGTGTTGACATCCTCAATACTGGCCTCAGTGCAGCATGGGTACTTACACATGACAGATCCATGTTTCAACGAGGGAAATGAATGAGCACATGCCAAACTAAGCTTAACATGGAAAGGATACAGGTGATAAAATGGTATGATGTAATGGATAATGTAGTAGATGAATGTGGTGACATACTCCAACTACGCTGGAATCGTGAGAGGAGGAAGAACAAATCCCAAATATGCTAAAATTGTGTGAGGAAGGGGATACTCAAACCACGCTAAAATCATGAGAAGAGGTCTTGAGAAAACCGCCCAGGGTCGTGTTCCACGCATCCTGAGATAAATTCCAAATACGTTGAAATCGTGTGAGGAAAGGAACACTCAAACCAAGCTAAAATCGTGAGAAGAGGTCCTAAGAAAACCACTCAGGGGCGCGTTCCACGTGTCTTGAGATAAATTCTAAACACGCTGAAATCGTGTGAGGAAAGGAACACTCTAGTCACGCTGAAATCGTAAGAAGAGGTCTTGAGACGATGGGATGGATGCAAAGAGTATGATAAGATTGTGCGATAGATGCACAGGAAATCCAGTAAACAAACAAAGCGGCACTTTAGAAAGTACCACATGGGGTGAGTGGTGATGAACCATTCTACTCTGACAGGGATCTCCCCCTTGTGTTCTTCGAACTCTTACCTTCAACTCATAGTTCAAAGGCCCTCAAATGCTAACATGGGGTAACCTCTGTATATAGAAGCCACGGATGCCGCTTTTCTTCCTGATCATATTCACAACTTTCCCTATTCTCCAACGGAGTGACAGAGTAGGTTGGCTTGGTATCCAGAATTGAGGTGCACACATGCTATCTCAATCTACGGGGCTGCCATACAGATTTCAAGCTGGGGATACACCCTTGCGTATTTAAACTATACTTTAGTCTCAGAAATTCCAAACCTTTGTGTTCTAAGCATTGCCATTCGAACTCTAGTTTCCACTGTCGTAGTTGGTCTCCTAGGAACTCATTACAAACACACCCAAGATGCCTCTGACAGGGAATAGTGTTCGGGGATAGCACTTTGATCGCCATTCTGGCTTGAAGCAGGCTTGAGCTTGAGCTTGAGGTAGAGGTACACTCATATACCGCAAAAAAGACAAGGCCTGAGAAGGTGTATCCAGAATAGAATCTCGGAAATTGCTGAAGTTGAAACTTTTCTCTTGCTTTGTAGTCTGGAACCTATGTAGCTTCAGATAGGTCCTGGTTCTATTGCTTTCTCTTTTGATCAATGGTGGACCCTGCAGTTTATAAAAAGAAGGAATTATGTTTTGTACATCATGTTGGGAATAACACAGCACTCTAAGCACAAAATGATTTATTTTTGAAATTGAAACCAAGAATGAATTCTTAACCGGGTATTGAGCCTACGACTGACCACAATCAAAACGACTCAACAAAGGAAAAGCAAAGTAAAACAACCTAAACACATATTTACACTCAAAATGACTCAAAACAAGAATCGAGACAAACAAAAACAACAAACACAACACTTGGATATGTTCTAACGGTGAGAGACCTCTTGGTTCAAGGGGAGCCCACAGCTTCTCCAGGTATTGTTTCCTACCCTTTCTCATTTGTGATTCTCATATCACTTTGGCACTAAATCTCTCTTTTCTTAGAAAAGCCATTTCCTTACTTTTTCTCTCATCGCACATCTCTCTATTATTTAATCTCTCTTATTTTTTTTTATCCCTTCCCAGGTGTGGTTGATGATAAGCTGAAAATTGTGGACCCTATGAGGGGGGTCGAATATCAAGCATTCATGCTTTGCGCTTGGCTTGATACCTCGTTGTTTGGAGGATGAGAGAGCTCTTTGGCCTCTGCGGCTAGCTTCAGTTGTGCCCTTTTCTGGCGAGGGTATTGATAAGGGGGAAAAGACAAAAAACCTGACTCGACTGTGCCCCTAGTTCATCATTTTGACCATTTCCTGTTTTTCGCTTTCTTTAAAATAATTTTGACCAACATGAGAGTTAGATTAACATGTTTGTTCGACTTTCTGCTTTGAAATCATGTAAGTAAAGCTATGAGCACTGAAAATTTCCCTTTTTAGGTCCAAGACATGGTTCAGTTTTGGAAAAATGAAATAATTTTTAAGAGAATTAGTCAACTTCACTAAAAATCCTCAAAACTGTTTGCAAATGGCCACTACCCAACCAACGAGGAAGTAACTCTTGAGATGCGCAACCCCAGATCTAAACTTGAATTGTCTTGCAGCTGAATCCTTCTAATGGAATAGGCAATCGCTTTTGAACGAAGATGAGCACGAAGATGAGTCAATTTGCACATGGATAGAATAGCCAAGTTGAACAAGGGTAAGCTAATCAACATGGATGAGACAAGCAAGTTGAAGAATGGTTGGGGCTGAACTTCAGGATGAAGTTGTCAACATATCCAAAAGATGGGAATTAGGCCGCACGTAGTTTCGGGCGGTTAAGGTGCACTCGGGTATTAATACTCTCCTTTTATGCTCTAACTTTTGCTAAAGCCGCCCTTCTGGGTTTTTAACCTTGTGAGCTCTATTTTTCCTCTTCATTTTTCTTTTTTTCTTTTCGCTTTTCTCTTTTGTTTTTTGTTTTCATTCATTCATTTTTTTTATTTCTTTTTCTTTTTTTCTTGCTCTAACTTTTGCCTGGGTCGCCCTTCTAGGTTTTCTGCCCAGCGAGCCTCTCAAGGATAGAAAAGTGAACTTGTCTATGTTGATTGGCCGTAGGATCTCTAAGCCATCTGAATCCCCGAGAATGGCTGATGTTCTTGACTAAATAGTCTTGATGACGTAAGTGCCCATCCAATTGGGTTTGAATTTGCTGCTAGTGTCACCGATAGGAACTTGACTGTCCTTCAGTAATAAATTTTTTTCTCTTAGATTCTGGGATTTGGCTTTCTTGCCGATCTCCATTGGCTTGGGAAATGACCCAATTTTGACTCTTCGAGCATTTCTGACCTTTTTGCTCCTAGTTCAAGGGCTGCTTCTAATCCAGCTATGCAAGCTTCCTTTGATCACATCTGACCTTATTGCCCCCAGTTCAAGGGCTGCTTCAAATCCGCCTATGCAAGCCTCACATTGTGGTTAATTGTTGAACATTCTGAATCAAGGTTCAAGGTTTGAAAGCAAAGGGGTCGAGTCTTGAGGTTGAGAGTGATCCTATGCTATACACTCTCAAGATCAATTCCAGGCATGTCTTCGTAGGACCACGCAAAACATTTTTTGAAATCTTTTAATAAAGCGAGTAAGACAATGTAGAACCAATCTAGATCAAGCCAGGATCTTTCTTAGTACTCACATTAACAGATATGATGTCGTTCATTAAGGGCTTAGCACGCCTCTCTTCCTCTCAATTGATCAAATTTTTACAAATCCTGAGGAATTCCTTCCTTTTAATTTTCACCACAGCTTTGGAAACAGTTTTTCAAAAAACTTTGGTCAATGCAATGATTTAAAGGCACAGTAGAAGTAAGTGGAAAAGTACTGTCATTTCATTCAGATCTTCTGGCGCAACTGGCTCAATGGTAGAAACAGACTCAAAGAGTGAAAAAGACAAACAAAACAAGACAGTGATGTGATGTCCGAGTTAACACACCCCAAATCACCTGACTCTAACATAACAAGATTGACTCAAAGCAATAAGAGTAACTCAATACCTAAGTTCGAAAGTAAAATGAATAGCATTTTCAAAGTGCTAAAAAGTGCGTGCCATCCACCACATTTGGAGTAAAATGAGCACCATCAGCAGGTGGTTCGTCCCCGATCATATAGTCACATTATCCCCCTAGTTCATTGATATAGTGTCGATAGACTTTGTAGGACACAGTGGAGTGATGACCTTATTGTCAATCAGATCTTAAACTTCATGGCAAAGATGAAAACAATCGTCAGTGTCATGGCCAATTTGTTGATAGAAGGCACAGTACTTGGTAGCATTATACCTGGATGGAAGGGGATCATGGAGAGGCTGAGGGTCAAGGGATTTAAGATGGCCTTGTCCTATGAGGATTTGGAGAGCTTTGGACAAGGTGATGTAAAGGGGATTGAAGGTGCGGTTACCAGTCCTAACAGGATTGACGGAGGTGTTGGTAGGTGTTGACTAGGTTTGATGATCTCTTCCGAGTGTAGGATTGGAGCTAAAAGGGGTGTTTCTGGCATGGCAGCCCTTTTCATGGTTTATTCCTGGATTCAAAATACTTCCAACTTGAGCAACAAAAGTGTCATCCACAGTTTTTGTAACAACTGTAAGCACTTGCTGCTTGTTCATCCCTTTGCCCTTCAAAGCCTCAATAACCCACTGAAGATGTTCATAGGGATCAATGCTTGCCCCGGCCTTGTTTTTGCCCCTTGCCTCCACTTTGCTGAGGGATTGGATTGCTATATCGGAGCAGAGCCCAGTTGTTGTTGACATGCCATCACCCAGACTTGAGATAGCTTTAGGTTGGCCATTTTCAATTGCAGCTCGCCCTAAGATTGGGGAGCCTTTTGGCGTGAAATTTCTGGCATAGCAAGTAGGCTAAAACACGGATTTCAATGAATCGTTCCAATTCAAGTAATCCAACCTTCACCCACAGGCATTCAGGCAGTTATATCACATAAGCAATTAACCTCATGGCAAGCATGCTATCATGGCAACACTTACACACATGCAAGATGCTAAAGCATAAACACTTACAGTGTACTCCGAGCCAAAACAAAGAACCAGTTAGTAATCAATATATGATCCTAGGTCATGTTAAGATGGCTAATGCAGTACATGCAAAATGCAACTAGAAATAGGCTCGACTATTCTAAAATGGCATGTGAGATGCAATACCTGATAATCATGTATTCAAGTAGGAATTGAAATACAATGCAGTTAGTATGATGCGCCGAGCCTGGTGCATGCAATACTGATGAATGAATGCAAACATGCGAGCATAAGTATGCTAATCGAAACATGCCCTAAAACTAACCATCATAAGCGGTTAAGTAAAAGGGAGAAATAAGTGGGGGTTGGAAGACATGCATCACACACACGAACGCTTATTACACCAATTGGCTCTCTCGAGGGAGAAACCGAAAGAATAATACAAACCATCTAATTAACTAACTAACAAGCTAATTAATTATTACACAATCAAATGAATAACTAGCTACAACTAATTATTACAACACTTAAATAATCAATTAATTAATTAAGCCTCGAAGAACAGTAAAGAGGCCTTGAGAAGAGGGACAAATGCATGCTCGGTCGGCTTCGCTCGGAAATCCGTTGCCATGCCTCATGTTGCCTCTGTTTGCACTTCTCTGTACCTCTGCAAAGTGTGAAAATTCCCAACACACTTCTGATTCACCCCATGGGCACTGTGGGAGGCCATCGGCCAAAAATCATGGTCATCGGCCAAGAAATAGGGGTCATCGACCACATATGAAGCCATCGGCCAAACACTTGTAGCCGATCGGCACTAAAGATAGCCGATCGGCCATCTTTTCCTATAAAATGCTCTTTTGCTGCAGCAGAGGACAAACAGAGCATGGCAATACATTTACAAGATAATGTTTGCAGCTACACCCCTTATCATATTTGAGACTCAAAGGTGTGTAGCTCTCAACCCTCGGACCACCAATCACGCATTTTAATACATGATGGCCAAAGGAGCGAAGTGTGCAATTCAATATCAAATGAAATGCACAAAACACATAAGGGACCTTAACCTCTATCATGTGTGATCAAGAGGCAAGGCAATGCACACACAATGCTATGCAACCTAAGCATGCAAGCAAGCATGCAACAAGTATGCAACAATATCATGTAATGCAACTAATATGCAATAGGCATACAACCTAAACATGTAAAGATGCAAGGCATAGGTATGTGACAACAATACCAACAACAAGCATGTGACAACATGTGATCTAACAAGTATGCAAGATGGATGAGCATGCAACAACATGTCAATTAGCAAGCATGTGACAACATGTAGTGGAATTAGCATGCAACATGTAATGTGCCAAGTATGTAACAACATGCGAGGCAAGCATGCAACAACATGCGAATATGGATTTAAACTAAAATGGATAGCTCTCAAACATGCCCAAATCAGTGGCCAAAATGCTAAGAAATAATAGACAAAAGCACATACAAACATGCACATGTGATGGCCTATCACCTAGGCATGGGAGGGCAATTTTCAAGAACACTTAAAAGGGGACAAATATGGACATGTTACAAGCATGGTAAGCTCTAAAATCATGCATGGAAAGGTGACAAACCAACCAAATAAAGCAAGCAAATCATGCAAGAAGGCCCAAAACTTGAAACTAGCCAAGGGACTCAAACCATGGCCATACAAGGCAAGCCCCAAAGGGCCAAGGGCACTCAAAACAGTCCCAAGGCAGGTCAAGACAAGACCAAAAACAAGCTTGAAACTAGCCAACACAAGCTAGAACAAAAGTCCAAAAGCATGAGTCATGCAAGACTACAAAAGGGGTGTTATACTACACCTATCAAAACCAAACATGGCATGACTTATCCAATGAAAAGCAGAGTTATAGAATATCAAAATAAGCCCCAAAACTCACTTAGATGGCATCCCAAAGACCTAAGCATGGAGGCATACGCAATGGTCCATTCATGAGGCATAAGACAACAACTCTTTAAATCATTAAAGGAGTGGTAATTGCAAGTATATGAGCATGAAACATGGACTGAAATGACATTTCAAATGATGCCAAATCATGATAATAGTCCAAATAAAGCATGCTAGTGACTTGGACACTCAAAGCTAACAAGCTAGAATGCCTTATGGCTATACAAAGCAAGTCATGCATGACTAAAACAACACAAATCAGAGCTAGAGCATGCTAAAACATGGACAAAAGCTTCTTGAAGTTTAGCCAAAAGCATGCTAGAATGACATGTTAAGGCATGATGCATGTTAAGGCAAATGAGAGGATTGCAAGACAAGTACATGAAGCATGTAAGAGCCAACTAAACCCACCCAAAATAGAGTTATGGCATGCTAAAACAACACCAAAAACCCACTGAAATGGAGTCAACATAAGCTAGAAAGACATGCTCAAACATGAAGCATATAAGACTAGTTTGTGTGATTTACACTACAAGTGTATTAGGCATGGATGGAGTGACAAAACCAAGCAAAAACAGTGTTGTGTCATGGCAAAACAAAGCCTAATACATACTGAAATGAAGCTAAAACAAGCTAAGCAAACATGCTTCCAATATAAGCCATTTATACTAGCATACAAGACAATAAGAAGAGGGGATGACCCTCTCCTTTTCGGGACCTCAAAACTACCTTTTCACCACTGAAAATCCTCTGGATTTCAGTGGTAGAAAGGTCATGCAAAGCCAAGAACAAGGGCCAAAAGGGATGGCTTAAAACAAGTCCTAACAAGGCCTAAGAGGGAGGAGATGACCCCCAACCAAAAAGTGACCTTAAACAAAGATCTAAAGCAACAAAAATCAGAACTTTTATCAGTTAAGAGTTAAGCTTAAAACAATAAGCAAATAGGTCTAAAAGCTTAAGAAAGAAAGGGGGTTTAAAAGCAAGTTTGCTCACCCTTGAAGAACACCTTCAAAAACAAAGCTCCAGCAGGTTTTCCAGGCTTAAACCACCTCAAGAACTCTAACACCAACTCCCTAGCACCTCAGCAACCAAGGATGGTGTTCTACTAGGTGCTCTTGTGCAAAAGTGTGAACAAAAGACACTTTAAAGCACAAACACACACACAAATATAGAGAGAGGGGAAATATAGAGAGATAGATATAGAACTTCTATATCAAAATTCCAGAACCTCTGAGAAGGGAGGAGGAGCTCCCTTCTTATAGAATTCTAATTCCAAAGCTTCCTAAGCAAGCTAAAACAAGGTTCAATTTCCTCCATACACGTGTATGGAGGATGTGAATTGTGCATGCCAGCTGTGATAGCTGGCATAAAATATCTGCATAAAGCAGATGAACAGGGCTCAGCCAGAAAACAAGGCCGATCGACCAACACAAGGGCTGATCGACTAAAAAGAGTGCCGATCGGCTAACACTTTCGGCCGATGGCAAGAAAACAAGGCCGATGGCTTCATGCCTTGGCCGATGGGTTGAGGGGATGGCCAACAAGCCACCTTCTTCCCTCAGAAGCAAAAACACAAGTGTTTGGTCCACAACCAAGCACAAAACAAACAAGTTGAGAGATCTTGAGGCATGGCGCGCGACCGAGACCTCCAGGAACTCAAAACAAACACGAACATGGATGATCATTGAGTGTTCAAACGATGACGTCCAAGTCTTGAGGACGGTAAAAAATGGGGTGTCTACAGCGCCGAGCCTGGTGCATGCAAGACCAAATGAATAAATGCAGACATGCAAGCATAAGGTATGCTAATCAAAACGTGCCCTAAAACTAACCATCGAAAGCAGTTAAGTAAAAGGGAGAAAGACGTGGGGTTGGAAGACATGCACACACACACGCACCCTTATTACAACATTGCGCCCTCTCGAATGAGGGTCCGAATAAATAAGCTAAGCTACGCTAAGCTAAGCTACACTAACTAATCTAATTAAGCTAATTAGACTAATTATTACAAACCAAACAAATAACTAGTAAACTACTTACTAATTATTACAACACTTTAACTAATTAACAAACTAGTTAATTAAATTACAAATTCAAGCTAACTAACAAGAAAAGCATTAAACTATGCTGCCTCAGCTCTATTTGAAGAAGTTGAACATGCATGCCTCGGTTTCCATCCCGAAAAGCTCTCTGGTTTGCTCTTGAGAGGCTCTATTTGCAGGGTTTCTCCAAGAACTTTCTGCTAAACCTTAACAAACAACTGCTAGGGAGTACACCAGTGGCCTGCCGGCCATGAATGGTGGCTGCCGGCCTCATGTCGGCCAAGGATGTGTTCTGCCGGCCAAGGGTGAAGCAATGCCGGCCATCAGTGTGGCACTGCCGGCCACTGGTGTACTGGACCACCATTTTGCAACAGAGCACAAATAGAGGAAAATAGAGGGTCTCCCTGTCACGACCCAAACCCGCCCCTATGGGTTTAGTACCGTAACCGGCCAGTAATCCAAGATTTACCGAAGGCCTGCTTAACAGTAATACAGTAAAACAGAGTACAGGGGCATAGCGGAAACCAATACAATAAATAAACAATGTCCAATGAGCTGTGTCAGTCTGTATGCCAAAAAGATTTTTCATACTTTTATACGGAACAGTACCAAACAGTATGCACAATATTTACAATATACAGTACAGGGACTTAATCCCTATTAAGCAGTACGGTAACAGTCTATATAGCATCACAAAAATAGTACAAGACAGACGGGGAAATAAAAACACCCCTAAGCCATAGCTTGGCAGGCTCGGAACCTCGCAGTGAAGCACAGTGGTTGGCTTGACAAAACTGGGGTTACCCCGACGCTCCTAGCTGCGGTCTGGTGCCTGTACACCTACATATATATATATATATATATAAGCAGTGAGCTAAAGCCCAGTGAATAACATAATGCGTAAAGAGGTTTAGAATGAATGTCCTTACAGTAATGAAAACAGTTCATTTCAATCAGTATATCAGTTGCTCAGTACAGTAAACAGTCATATGTGGTACATCCATTAGCATAACAGTAAACAGTAGGTCTTAAGAGACCGAACAGTAGTGATGGCCATCAATCAGTAAACAGTAGTGGTTCCATGAGGGAACCGACAGAGATCTCTGTAACAGTAACAGTGAACAGTAGGTGCTAAGGATGCCACAGTACAGTTCAGAATATAGGACATACATTCATTCAGTAAACAGTAAACAGTTTAGTAAACAGTTCAGTTCAGTATTCAGAAGATAATCATTTTGAACATATCTTTACACAATTGTTACCCATAGAGTTCTGGGCTACAATAGGCTAGAGCGTCTCCTCGGAATGCCAACCCTATACAGTTAACAGATTGAACACACTCTAAGTTTCACAGTTGGGAAAGATAATTATTAACTCCCTATTATGCCTCGGTGTGTTCTACATCTATATCCTCATTAAGATGTCTAAAACTAGGCCTAAGAATGCCTAGGATGAAATGAGGATACGAAGATGTACACAGAAAACATTTTCAGGATTTCAGTGTAGCAAGGTCCCGCTCGAGCGCATATTACCCCGCTCAAGTGGACAAGCAAACAAAGGTACCCGCTCGAGCGGACAAGCAAACAAAGGTACCCGCTCGAGCGGCAACATCCCCGCTCGAGCGGACCAAAAAGTACTGGATAGGTGAAATCTCCGCTTGACGCCCGCTCGAGCGTGTCACCCAGTCCTCCGCTCGAGCGCAACTTCCTCCGCTCGAGCGGACTGATGTACAGTGCAAGATGCTGGGAGCTCGATTTTCCCGCTCGAGCGGCACTTCCCCCGCTCGAGCGGACAACTAAAATCTGGAAATTCCAGATTTGAGTCTCAAGCTCAAAATCAAGTCTAAATGCTAAAATTTCGATCCTCTTGGGCCAATTTTCTGGAAAACATAAGTAAACTCATAGAATAACATGTTACAAGGGTCAATTTGAGAAATCAAGGCCCAAGGGTGTTTCAATCAAACTCATTTTCAAACCCATTTTTCATGAACATGCATGAACATGCTACAAGGTGACATGCGCGAGATTAACTCAAATCAAAGCTTCCAAAACATCCTCTATTGAGCTCATTCCTTTCAAAACAAGCTGAAAACATGGACTTAAGCTTATTTACGAACATGCATGTGACAATTTGCCATGAAATCAACTCAAAATTCAACAACACCACCATGCATGCATGAATTCTAACATAATCCAACATGTATGAATTAAAACATGACTTAGCTCTACAATTTGACATGGACCATGCAAGAATCAACATAGACTCAACAATAAGAGGTTAAATTTCCTTACCTAGGTCTTGAATACAAGCTATAGAAACTCAATTGTGCAAAAACCCCTTCAATTCCACCAAGTTCCAAGCCAATCCACAAGACCAAGTCAAGTCTCTCACTCTACCTCTACTTCTCTCTCTATGGTCGGCTATAGCAATGAAATGAGCTGAGGAAATGTTTTATGTGATCAAGTGAAGGCTCTAATATGGGTGAGATAGTGGGCCACTAAGTGGCATTATGGTAATTAAGCTCAATTCATGTAATCTACCAACATTTAATCTAATTTAATCATACCTAATCGGTTTTCAAGTAATTACACCATAAAATCACATAACTTCTACTGATCATGGAACATCAATCAATTTTGGATTCGGCCGCCGATAAGGCCTTCAATTAATAGTGTAAACATAAAAACTAAACAGATAATTAAACAGTCAAACAGATAAAATGCAATTCAAACAGATACAGGCAATCAATTCAGTTCAGATCTCAGTCAGTCAGTTCAGTATTCCGATCAATTCAATTATCAGTCTTAATTTAGCAGTAATTGGTAATTAATCAGTCATTAATCGGTAAACAGTGTGAGGGTTGTTACACTCCCAACGACATGTCTATACTGTGCCCCTCCTTATAATCTCAAAACATCAAAGAAGTGGCACTTCTTGGATCCAAAACCACCAATCAAACATCTCAATGCATGATGGCCAAAGATCCAACTTGTACATATTCAATAAATGCGCAAAGACAAGACTCTTAGACCACTACCTTATCATGAGTAATCAAAGGCGATGGAGACAAAGGAGATTGGCTCATTTTCATCACTTCAAGTATGAAATGGACCAATCTACCTTGTGTTAAATATAACGTCCGATTGAACACAATGCAATGCACACAAAACATGTTTGTCTTTGTCATGTTTTACTTGTCCAATTTTGTATACACATTTTAGCATTTACCAAGCCATTCATTAACCGATTTAGCTCAATGTGAAAGTCCTCTAATGGGAAAGATGGCCTCACCACAAGCACCTTGAGCATGAAAGAAGCCTCATGCTTTTGGTTAGTAGAAACCCCAAGAGAAGGCTAAAACCATTAGGCATGAGAGCCTCAATTCCATGCTCAAGCTAACAAGGGGCTTAAGACAACTTTCAAAGCAAATGAAAGAGTGAAGCATGGAGGAAGATGACGGAAATTTAGTGCTGATATGGCATGAGAAATAAGACTATAACATGCAAACAACTCATATACAAAATGTTAGGAGCCAAAAACATCAAAGCCAATGAAGAGCACCACACTAAAGGCATGCAATATCAAGCTTAAATGACTAAACTAGCTCTGGACAGAGCTAAAATATGCCAAAACAGTGGCTAAAATATGCTGAGATGGAAGCATGAAAGGCAAGAAAAACATGCTCATTTGTTAGCTCGCAAGCAAGGTTCAAAGCACAACTCTCAAAAGCAATAAAAGAGTGAAATACATGCACACATGACAAAAGTTATGATGCTGAAATCACATGTAAAATGATGCTATAACATGCAACCATCTCATGCAAGACATGTTAGAGCCCTTAAAACACAAGGCTAGTGAAGCTAACTACACTATAGCTATACAAAGCAAGTCTCAAAGGACCAAGACCACTCAAAAAAGAGTTTAAGCATGTCAAAGCAAGGCCAAAAACATGCTGGAGTGGAGCCAACACATGCCATAATGATAGGTTAAAACATCAAGCATGCTAAGCTAATAAGCATGATTACACTACAAGTGCAAGATGTAAGCAACCAGTGACTAAACCAGCCAAAATAGAGTTATAACATGTTGAAATAAGGCCTAAAACATGCTTGAACTAAGCAACAAAAAGGTAGAAACACATGTTCATATGTTAGGCCATCAACACATGTAAACAAAGCACAAGGAGGGGAGGCCACCCCCTCCTATTTTGCACCTCAAAATAGAGTTTTTACCATTGAAAAAACCTCTGAGTTTCAGTGGTTAAAAGGCCAAAAGAGTTGGTTTGAAAGGTGATGAAAGATGGCACAAAAAGCTTAACAAACAAAGAGACAAGAATGAGGGACAACCCCCTAACTCAAAAGGGGCTTAAACCACCACTTTTAGGACTGAAAAATAGAGTTTTTTACATTTCAAAACCACCCCAAAAATAGCACAAAAAGATGGCAAAGACAAGTATGAAAACAAGCTTAAAGGGTGATAGTTATACCTCTTGAAGCCAAGCACACTTTGAGGCAACAAAACCAAGTCAAAACCACCTTAAGGAGCTCCAAGAAGGCATTATAGAACCTCAGCTCAAATATCAACAAATTTGATCAAGGATGTATAGGTAAAGAAGAAGTGTATCCAAGCCTTTGAGCACAAATGCTCAAGAGAGAGAGAAATCTAAAGAGAGAGGTGTTAGAGAGAGAGGCTCCCAAACCTTTGCTAAATTGTTCTAACCCTTCAAACCATAGAGAAGGCTCTCTATATATAGCAAAATACAAGTCTTGGTCGAAAATATCCCAAAAGGGATAGCTGTAACAGCTGGAGCAAAAATATCTGCCAAAAACTACCTTTTTGCATCAATGGCTGGCATTGCTTCATTGATGGCCGACACTTCATCATTGTTGGCCGGCATGAGTCACCATTGGATGGCAGGGGGTCGGCATAGGCCATTCATGGCTGGCACATGGCTAGAAAATCCCATTTATGGCCAACAATCTCCACCTCTGGTTGGCCAGAAAAATCTATTTTTCGGGCCCGACTTCAACCGGACATAACTCCTTCATTTGGACTTCTTTGCAGGTCATTATTGAGCCTAAATTGAAGCCCTGGAAGTCTTCTTTCTAATGGTGGAAGCCTCACATCAAAATTCCACCTGTCCAAAACGTTAAGCCCATTTGACTGAAGACCGCTCAGTTTCGATCCTACCCGGATTCATGCCGAACTTCTCCCAAACTAGCTTTCTTCTCTCCCCTCCTCTTTTCTTCAACCTCAAACCCCTAAACAAGATGTTTTGAAAGATTTTTCAAAGAGTTCACCTCTCCTTCATTCATTTCACTTTGTCCTTACTCGGTTTACCAAAAAGCGCAACCTTTTAACAAAATGCGAGCGTCGGAACATCGTAGGAACTCTTTCAAAAACTATTTTGAAAGAGAGGATTTTATGGTCTAAAATCCTTTTGGTTAAAATCATTTTGGTCCAAAGAGGGGTGTGAAGTTGGGATTTGAAGCTCCTCTTGCCAAAGAAATTGATCTTTTGCACTGCACATCTGTATCACCAAGTAAACAATCAGTAGCACCCAAGTCTTAAGGGTGATAAAAAATGGGGCGTCTACAGTTGCCCCTCTTTGACAGACATCGAAGTCATGAAATGATGTGAGTGAATGTCAAAACCCAGAGATGACCCATTTTTGACAAGGCCGAAGACTTGGACAAATAAACAAAACAAAAATGAATGGTTGCGTCCGTAAGGTGCCTACGTATCCCTTTGCAAGGAATCAAACCAGCGTAGTTCAGGGGGAAAAATGCAAAATGATACACAATATAACAGAACAGTGTAAATGATATACAATGCACATGATATACAATGTATTTGAATCATCAAACCACAAGCAGTGCAAAACCACACAAATATCATAAAGAGATGGAGATGCAAAATCAAACTACGTTTAACACAGAAAAGAAGTAGGCACGAGCTGAACGATGCCTAACACAGGCTAAGTGCCTACATCCTCAGTACTGGCCTCAACCCAGAATGGATGCTTACACATAACAGAACCGTGTTTCAACGTGAAAGGGGTGCGAGCACATGCAAAACTGTGTGTTTCGCAGAAAGAATACAAGTAATTGGGTGGGATGATATAAGTGAGGAATGATCTGCTGAGGAAAGATCGTGATCCTACATGCTGAATACAACAAAACAAAGTACAATGCAATGGATGCAATGGATGCAACGGATGAAGTGAATAAGGCGCGCAGCCAAACCATATTTTACCTAGGAAAGGCATGGACACAAAACAAACCACGTCTAACACAGAAAAGGTGCCGACACCCTCAGACCACAATTCTCTTATTAGAATAGGCGCGTACACATGTAGAGCTATGCTTCAACGAAGGAAATGTATGAACACATGCCAGACTAAGCTTAACATGGAAAGGACAGTATGATAAAACAATGCAGTAGATGCATGCGATAAATGCAATATACAATGCAATAGATAGTTAGCTGGGAAGTGAAAGTACCTTACAGGGGCAATTGGTGATGACTCACCTTATGCTATTGGGGATCTTCCACTTTCCTTGGTTGAACTTCTCTCTAACTATGGTCGCAACTTTCCGTATTCTCCAACAGGGTGACAGACTAGGTTGGTTCAGTATCCAAAATCGAGACGCATACCCGCTACCTCAACCTATGGGGCTGCCATACAAATTTCAAGCCGAGGATACACCCCTGGGTATTTAAACCAGACTTTAGTCTCGAAAATCCCGAACCTTTGCGTTCTAGGCATCAGCCATTCGAACTCTAGTTTCCACCATCGCAGTTGGTCTCCTAGGAACTCACCGCAAACACAGGCAGGTGGCTATACCAGACCACCAAAAGTCGTTCGAGCATGACAAACACCAAAGGAATTGCACCTTTAGAGGATTTAAGGTCTCCTAGACCAGAGGGTGCACAAGACAGTGCGAGGAGTACATAACTACAAGGTGTACAAGACAGTGGGAACAATGCACTAACAAGTGCAGGAAAGGTGCGCAAGAAAGCGCGAGCAATGCACTAACAAGTGCAAGAAAGGTGCGCAAGAAAGCGCGACCAATGCACTAACAAGTGTAGAAAAGGTGCGCAAAATAGCGCGACCAATGCACTAACAAGTGCAAGAAAGGTGCGCAAAAAAGCGTGAATGCACTGCACTAACGAGTGCAGGTAAGGTGCGCAAGAAAGTGCGATGCACTGCATTAACGAGTGCAGGTAAGGTGTGCAAGAAAGCGCGAACAATGCACTAACGAGTGCAGGTAAGGTGCGCAAAAAAGCACGAGCAAGTTTGATGCAAAAGATACAAGCATTTTCTATGCAAGATGAGAACATGTAATGAAATGCACTAGATAGTGCGATGCACAAGAAAGCGCGAGTGTAAATTCAAATGCACAAGAAAGTGCGATGCACAAGAAACCGCAAGTGTAAGTTGCACAAAAAAGTGCGATGCGCAAGAAAGAGTGAGTGTAAACTGCACAAAAAAGTGGGATACGCAAGAAAACGCGAGTGTAAACTGCACAAAAAAGTGCGATGCGCAAGAAAGCGCGAGTGCATCCAAATGTGCCACATGCGAGTGGAGAAAGGTTGTGCAAGAAAGCGCGATGCACAAGAAAGTGCGAGTACATCCAAACGCGCCACGCGCGAGTGGAGAAAGGTTGCGTAAGAAAGCGCGATGCACAAGAAAGTGCGAGTACATCCAAATGCGCTACACGCGAGTGGAGAAAGGTTGCGCAAGAAAGCGCGATGCACAAGAAAGTGCGAGAACATCCAAACGCGCGTCACACGAGAGTGGAGAACGGTTGCGCAAGAAAGCGCGATGCATGAGAAAGTGCGAGAACATCCAAACGCGCATCATACGCGAGTGGAGAAAGGTTGCACAAGAAAGGGCGATGCACAAGAAAGTGTGAGAACATCCAAACGCGCGTCACACGCAAGTGGAGAACGGTTGCGCAAGAAAGCGCGATGCACAAGAAAGTGTGAGAACATCCAAACGCGGGTCACACGTGAGTGGAGAACGGTTGCGCAAGAAAGCACGATGCACAAGAAAGTGTGAGAACATCCAAACGCGTGTCACACGCAAGTGGAGAAAGGTTGTGCAAGAAAGCGCGATGCACAAGAAAGTGCGAGAATATCCAAACGCGCGTCACACGTGAGTGGAGAACGGTTGCGTAAGAAAGCGTGATGCACAAGAAAGTGCGAGAACATTCAAATGCGCGTCACACACGAGTGGAGAAAGGTTGCGCAAGAAAGCGCGATACACAAGAAAGTGCGAGAACATCCAAACGCGCGTCGCACGCGAGTGGAGAAAGGTTGCGCAAGAAAGCGCGATGTAAAAAAAAGTGCAAGTGATACGAAATTGTGAAATAGATGCACTGAGTGAGATCATTGTGCGATAGATGCACGATGTTAATTGAAAGCATGTTCTATGCATGAAACAAGCATATTATATGCAAGAGCCAAAAACATATTCTACACAAGAATCATAAACGATGCGCGGCACGCATGCAACAGAAGTGTATATGAAAATGCACATTCTATGCACTAGAAGGGAGGCAAATATGTACTTTGGTGCCTCCAATTTACCTCTCAGAGGACTTTGCAACATGTTCAACTTAAAAAGGATACATCCCGTTCATATTGGTGAGAGGTAACATCTGCATATGAAATCACAAGTGCTGTTTGGATTACCATTCTGACTTGAAGCAGGCTTAAACATCGGGTCAAGATACACTCATACTCCACAGAAGGGCGAGGCCTGAGAAGGTGCACTTGGAATGCAGTCTCGGAATTTGCTGAAGTTGAAACATACTAAGGTGCTCCAAATTTTTCCTCTTTTCTTTTGCTTTGCAGTTTGGAACCCATGTAGCTTCAGATAGGTCCTGGTCCTACTGTTCTTACATGACCTGGGTTGAACCCTGCAATTTTATGAAAGAACAAATCCTGTTTTGTACAAATGTGGAGAATGGCACAGCACTCCGCGCACAAAACGATTTATTTTGAAATTGAGAGAAATGAGTTCTCGATCAGGTATTGAGCCTACGACTGACCACAATCAAAACGACTCAACAAAGGAAAACAAAAGGTAAACAACCTAAACACATCTATAGACACTCACAACGACTCAAAACAAGAATCGAGACAAACAAAAACAATAAACACAACACTCGGATGTGTTACAAAGGCGAGAGACCTCTTAGTGCACGAGAAGCCTGTTTCTTCGGGTTTCCCACCCTTCCTTATTTGTGATTCTCACATCACTCTGGCACTCAATCTCTTTTTCTCTGAAAAGCCATTTTCTTACTTTTTCTCTCAATGCACATCTCTATATTCTTCTATCTCTCTAATTTTTTATCCCTTCCTTGGGTGGTTGATGGATAAACAGGAAGTTCTGGGCTCGTGCCCCTAGTATTTTGCTAGATTCTCTTTCTTTCGCATATAAGTAGTGAGCCTTTCCCACAGAGGGATTGTGATGCGATAGGAGGTGCAACAGATCTGCAACTGACATCGGTTGACGATGCCCCTAGCTTAGCTTGATCGTCCTACCGGCCAGGTATACAATTGATTGGCCTCACACATTGCATTTTCTACGCTCCTATTCCGGGTCGGATACCAATTTGGGTGTGATCATCTAGATGAGAGAATCGAACATCTCACTCCATTTTCAATTCGTGCTTCGCACTTGGCTTGATACCTCGTTGCTGGGAGGATGAGAGAGCTTTCGATCCTTTGCTGCTGACCTCAGTTGTGCCCTTTTCTGGCGAATATAGTGCCCTTTCTGGCAAGTATGGTGCCCTTTCTAGCAAGTATGTTGACAGCGGGGAAAAGACAGAAAACCTGACGCAACTGTGCCCCTAGTTCATCATTTTGACCATTTTTTGTTTTTTGGCTTTCTGCTAAATTTTTTGTGACCAACATGAGGGTTAGATTAACATGCTTGTTCAATTTTCTGATTTGAAATCACGTAAGTCAAGCATTGAGCACTGAAATTTCCTTTTTTTGGTCCAAGAAATGGTCTAGTTTTGAAAAAATTGAGTAATTTTTGAGAAAATTAGTCAACCTCATTAAAAATTCTCAAAAACTATTTTCGCAAATGGCCACTGCTTGACCAACATAGAATTTACTCTTGAGATGCACAACCTCAGATCTGAACTTTGAATCATCTTGCAACTAAATCTTTCTAACGGAATAGGACAGTCCGATTTTGAATGAAGATGAGCCAATTTGCACATGAATAAGATAGCCGAGTTGAACACGGGTAAACCAATCAACATGGATGTGCCAAGCAGGCTGGAAATGATCGAGGCCGAACTTCATGATGAAGTTGCCTACGTATGCCAAACATGGGAATCAGGCCTGATGTAGTTCCGGGTTAAGGTGCACTCGAGTATTGACACTCTCCTTTTGCGCTCTAACTTTTGCCAAGGCCGCCCTTTCGGGTTTTCAACCTTGCGAGCTCTGTTTTTCTTTTGTTTTCATTTCTTTTCTTCTTTTCATTTCTTTTCATATTTTCTTTTTCTTTTCATTTTTTTTTTCTTTTCATTTCTTTTCTTCTTTTCATTTCTTTTCATCTTTTCTTTTTCTTTTCATTTTTTTTCTTTCATTTTTGTTATTTTCTTTTCTTTTTCTTGCTCTAACTTTTGCCTGGGTCGCCCATCTGGGTTTTCGGCCCAGTGAGCCTTTCAAGGATAAAAAGTTTAACTTGTCCATGTTGATCAATTTGAGATCTCAAAGCCATCTGAATCTAGGAGAATGGTTGTTGTTTGCTGATGATGTAGGAATCCATTCAATCGAGGTCTGAAGTTGTCTCTAGTGTTGCAGATAAGAAATTGATTGTCCTTCAACAATAAACTTTCTTCTTTTAGCTGCTCGAACCAGGCTTTCTTGCCAGTCTTCATTGGTTTGTGGAATGACCCATCTTTTGAATCTTTGATTACGTCTGACATTTTTGCCCCTAGTTCAAGGTCTACTTCTGATCTAACTTTGCAAGCTTTCTTTGATGGTATTTGATCTTCTTGATCTGACCTTTTTGCCCCTAGTTTGAGGGCTGCTTCAAATCTGGCCTGGCGGGCCTCCTTTGATGTCATACGACCTTATTGCCCCTAGTTCACGGGCTACTTCTGATCTGGCCATACAAGCCTCATGTTGTAATTGATCATTGAACATTCTGAATTAAAGTTCAAGGTTCAAAAGCAAAAAGGGGTCGATTCTAGAGACCGGAAGTGATCCTATGTTGCACAATCTCAAGATCAATTCTACGCATGTCTTTGCAGGACCACACAAAACATTTTTTGAAATCTTTCAAGAAAGTGACTAGTCGCTCGCACTGAAGATAATGTAGAACCAATCTAGACTAAGCCAGGACCCTTCTCAGTACTCACATTGACAAACATGATCTCATTCATTAAGGGCTTAGCATGCCTCTCTTCCTCTCAATTGATCAAATTTCTGCAAATCCCGAGGAATTCCTTCCTCTTTGTTTTCATCACAGCGTTAGAAAAGTTTTGAAAAACTTAGGTCAATGCAATGATTTCAAGGCACAGAAAAATTGGTGAAAAGCACTGTCGTTTCATTCAGATCTTCTGGCGCAACTGGCTCAACAGCAGAAACAGACGCAAAAGAAAAGAGTGTAAAAGACAAACATAGAACAAGATAGTGATGTCTGAGGTAACACCCCCGAAATCACTGGACTCCGACACAACAGGACTGACTCGATACAACAAGACAGACTCGACTGACTTAGTTCAAGAAGACTGACTCAATACAACACAACAAGACAAACCCAACACGTAAGTCAGAAAGTACAATAAACAGCATTGGCACATTGCTCAAAACAGTACGTGCCATCCACCACATTTGGAGTAAACTAAGCACCATCAGCAGGTGGTTCATCCCCCGATCACATAGTCACATTATCCCCCAAGTTCATCGATCCAGTGCTGATAGACTTTGCAGGACCTGGTGCGATGATGACCTCATTGTCAAATAGATCTTGTATTTTATGGCGAAGACGAAAACAACTGTCAGTGCCATGACCGGTTTGTTGATGGAAGGCACAGTACTTGGCCGGATTATGCTTAGCTGGAAGGGAGTCCGGGAGTGGCCGAGGCTCAAGGGGTTTAAGATACCCTTTCTCGATCAGTACCTTGAATGCAAAGGTTAGGCTCATATAGAGTTGGGTGAAGGTTCGTTTCGGGGAAAAGAAAGCACTAGGTTTAGAAACATCGGCAAATGGAGTAGCGGGTGTTGGTCAGGTATCCATAGGCTTGGAACCGAAATTAGGATAGGTATTTCTAGTAAAGCATCCCTTCCCGTTGGTTGCCTCCTGATTCAGAATGCTCTCATCCTGAGTTGCAAAAGTGTACTCCATAGTTTTTGCAACCGCTGTAAGCACTTGCTGTCTGTTCAGCCCTTTGTCCTTCAATGCCTTGATTGCCCATTGAAGTTGTGTATAAAGATCAATACTTGTCTCAGTTTCATTCCTAACACTTGCTTCATCTTGGCCAAGGGATTGGGTTGCTATATCAGAGCGGAGCCCAGTTGTGGTCAACATGTCACCACCCAGATCTAAGATGGCTTCAGGTTGGCCCTTTTCAATTGCAACTCGCCCCAAGATTGAGGAGCCTTTTGGATTGAGATTTCTGGCCCTTGATATGGTCGATGATGGAGCCAAAATCCCAAAGGCTAAATCTGCCACAGTTCTTTGCATATCTTCAATCATGCTCCTCAGCTTAGAAGTAGTGGAGGCTTAGGTAGATGGGCCAGGGTGATGTATATGCTGGGGTTGTAGTTGGATGGCAATATATAGATTAGATTGAGGTGTGGAGGTGACGGGTTAGTCGTGGCCTGAGGTCCCTTTGGTGGAGCTATGATATCTTCATCAATAAGATCCTGAATCTTATGACGAAGGCGAATGCAACGGTTCGTGTCATGACCGTGTTGTTGATAATAGACACAGTATTTAGCTGGGTCATATTTGGCAGGGAGAGTATTTGGAAGGGGTTGAGGTTTTAGGAGATCTAGGTACCTTTATTTTCACAGCATTTTCAAAGCTTGAGAGAGACTCATGTAAAGAGGATGGAAATTTCAGGCTTGGGGCCGAATTGAAGTGGTTGGTTTTTGGCCATTGAGGGAAATGGTGATAGTGTCTACTTCTGAGCATTTCGCAGCTGTGCTACCATCAGTAGTAGCATTGGAACTATAAGCAACTTTCTTCTTCAAAGGCTCATTATCTCCCACAAAGATCCCTTGTCGGAGGGCCTCCTTGATTTGAACCCCAATGTCATGAAGGTCCTTAAAGTTGAATATCATATTCTGCAATGTCTCGGCTTGCCTGACCATATCTTGCTACAACGAATCCACTGATTGCTAAAAACGGATCAGAAAATCCTCTAAACTTCCCGGAGGCTGTGCCATGATAGAGGTAGATGCTTGGGCTCTGAACAAATAGATGCTTGGGCTTTGAACAAAGGTGATGCGACTGGTGACTGTCAGATCAGTCGAACCAATGAGCCTTGACTGGCCTTTTTTACCTTGCCTCTAGCGAAGGAAACCCTGGTTGCCCTTGAACTGAATCTCTGACCTAACAAAGTCTATCAGCACAAGTCCAATGTACCCGGGGGATATTGGAGTCTTCTGAAGCTATAGTTCCAAGACTACCTTGCAAAAGAGAAAACAGACAACATCTCAGCCTAGTTTCGCCAGAACAAATATGAGCATAGCTGAATGACTATCCCCTCTACACTGAAGTCTGCCCCAAAACAGAAACCCTCAAACACTGATGTCCTCAGACTGATACCCAGACTTGCAACTGATACATACATTCCTGTGGAGACACACTCTAAAAGAACATATCAAGCAAGTGAGAGCTAAAACACCCCTACGGTGTGGGAAGGTTTCCCTGTCCTAATTTCATCAGGAACTAGGTGTTTGCTACGCAAGCAAACGGTTTCAAACAACCTACATTCGGGTGAGCAACCTGGCCTAGTTTGGAATGGTCTCTATGGCTTCCGATATGCAACTAGGTTGATTGGTTAAAAAGGGTGCCTCGGCGGTGATCTCGATCCAAGGTTTGTGTTCCCATCATGGCAGAGCTCGCAACCGGTCAGCCTTATGGCACGCTTTTCCAAGCGAGCCTCCGGCAAACTGCTCAGGAATAGCAAATGGCAAACACTATGACTTAGGCGCACCTATGCAAATGCAATGCAAAGAAACACATAAATGTAGATAAAACAACATATCACGAGTTTGAGTCAAGTTCTATAAATCTCTAGCAGAGTCGCCAGCAACTGTAACACCCGACTTTCTTCGCGCGCCCCCCCTTTGGGAGAGGGCGTGAATTGGTCTTACTACAATTCGGACTCCTGTCACAGTTCTGAATCTAATCTCACAAAGTGCAATGTGACACTGATAAATGCCAAAGAGTCCAAATCCGGCAAATTGTTTCGAAAAATCGATTTTGAATAAAAAAAAGCGCCAAACATGGACTGCTTTGCCAGATTACAGAGTCGCCACCTAAATATTTTGTTTTTGAAAAATTTAGAAAACCCTGACTCGTGCCAAAGACCACGTGTATGTCATCACCAAAGTTGCCTCGGCTCGGGAACTTGGGTACGAAAGGGGAAGGTCCTGAAATGAGCACCCCCGCTCGCCCGATCAAAGATTGGCCTCTACTACCATGATATGTTATTTTATAAACCTCATGTGTTCTTATCCAGTTATTAGCTAACTTTACTATGTGGTGCACACATACAAGTATAGACTCAATCACGAGAATTGGAACAAAACAACTCATGTTTGTTTTCGAAAATGGTTTGAAAGTGCTACTCGCAAGTAGGCTAAAGCGCGGATTTGCCACCCTCAAGTGGGCGTTAAAAGATGATTTTCCACTTCCAAAGTGGGCTTAAAACTCGTATTTGGTGAATTGTTCCAATTCAGGCAATTAAGCCTCCACCCACAGGCATTCAAGCAGTTAACCATTTATGCAAATAGCCTCATGGCAAGCATGCTATCATGGCAATACTCATACTCATGCAAGTATGCTAAAGCGTAAACACTTACAATGTACTCCAAGCCAAAACAAAAGCTAGTTAGAAATCATGCATGATCCTAACCATACAAGATGCCTAATGCAACACATGCAATAATGCAACTAAATAGGCTCGGCTATCTAAGATGGCATATGAATGCGACAATTGATACACGTATTCAAATAAGTATTGAAATATAATGCAGTTTGAATGATGCGCCGAGCCCGGTGCATGCAAGACAAAATGAATGAATGCAAACATGCAAGCATAAGGTATGCTAATCAAAACGTGCCCTAAAACTAACTATCGAAAGCGGTTAAGTAAAAGGGAGAAAGACGTGGGGTTAGAAGACATGCACACACACACGCACGCTTATTACAACATTTCGCCCTCTCGAAGGAGGGTCTGAATAAATAAGCTAAGCTATGCTAAGGTAAGCTACACTAACTAATCTAATTAAGCTAATTAGACTAATTATTACAAACCAAACAAATAACTAGTAAACTACTTACTAATTATTACAACACTTTAACTAATTAACAAACTAGTTAATTAAATTACAAATTCAAGCTAACTAACAAGAAAAGCATTAAACTATGCTGCCTCAGCTCTGTTTGAAGAAGTTGAACATGCATGCCTCGGTTTCCATCCCGAAAAGCTCTCCGGTTTGCTCTTGAGAGGCTCTATTTGCAGGGTTTCTCCAAGAACTTTTTGCTGAACCTTAACAAACAACTGCTAGGGAGTGCACCAGTGGCCTGCCGGCCATGAATGGTGGCTGCCGGCCTCCTGTCGGCCAAGGATGTGTTCTGCCGGCCAAGGGTGAAGCAATGCCAGCCATCAGTGTGGCACTGCCGGCCACTGGTGTGCTGGACCACCATTTTGCAACAGAGCACAAACAGAGGAAAATAGAGGGTCTCCCAAGGACATGTTTATACTGCGCCCCTCCTTATCATCTCAAAACATCAAAGGAGTGGCACTTCTTGGATCCAAAACCACCAATCAAGCATCTCAATGCATGATGGCCAAAGACCCAACTTGTACATATTCAATAAATGCGCAAAGACAAGACTCTTAGACCACTACCTTATCATGAGTAATCAAAGGTGATGGAGACAAAGGAGATTGGCTCATTTTCATCACTTCAAGTATGAAATGGACCAATCTACCTTGTGTTAAATATAACGTCCGATTGAACACAATGTAATGCACACAAAACATGTTTGTCTTTGTCATGTTTTACTTGTCCAATTTTGTATACACATTTTAGCATTTACCAAGCCATTCATTAACCGGTTTAGTTCAATGTGAAAGTCCTCAAATGGGAAAGATGGCCTCAGCCACAAGCACCTTGAGCATGAAAGAAGCATCATGCTTTTGGTTAGTAGAAACCCTCAAGAGAAGGCTAAAACCATTAGGCATGAGAGCCTCAATTCCATGCTCAAGCTAACAAGGGGCTTAAGACTACTTTCAAAGCAAATGAAAGAGTGAAGCATGGAGGAAGATGGAAAAAATTCAGTGCTGATATGGGATGAGAAATAAGACTATAACATGCAAACAACTCATATACAACATGTTAGGAGCCAAAAACATCAAAGCTAGTGAAGAACACTACACTAGAGGCATGCAATATCAAGCTCAATTGACCAAACTAGCTCTGGACAGAGCTAAAATATGCCAAAATAGTGGCTAAAATATGTTGAGATGGAAGCATGAAAGGCAAGAAAAACATGCTCATTTGTTAGCTCGCAAGCAAGGTTCAAAGCACAACTCTCAAAAGCAATGAAAGAATGAAATACATGCACACATGATAGAAGTTATGATGCTGAAATCACATGTAAAATGATGCTATAACATGCAACCATCTCATGCAAGACATGTTAGAGGCCTTAAAACACAAGGCTAGTGAAACTAACTACACTATAGCTATACAAAGCAAGTCTCAAAGGACCAAGACCACTCAAAAAAGAGTTTAAGCATGTCAAAGCAAGGCCAAAAACATGCTGGAGTGGAGCCGACACATGCTAGAATGATAGGTTAAAACATCAAGCATGCTAAGCTAATAAGCATGATTACACTACAAGTGCAAGATGCAAGCAACCAGTGACTAAACCAGCCAAAAACAGAGTTATAACACGTTGAAATAAGGCCTAAAACATGCTTGAACTAAGCAACAAAAAGGAAGAAACACATGCTCATATGTTAGGCCATCAACACATGCAAACGAAGCACAATGAGGCCTATTTTAGACCTCAAAACAGAATTTTTACCATTGAAAAAACTTCTGAGTTTCAGTGGTTAAAAGGCCAAAAGAGTTGGTTTGAAAGGTGATGAAAGATAGCACAAAAAGCTTAACAAGCAGAAAGACAAGAAGGGGGGACAACCCTCTAATTCAAAAGGGGCTTAAACCACCATTTTAAGGACTGAAAAATAAAGTTTTTACAGTTCAAAACCACCCCAAAAATGGCACAAAAAGATGGCAAAGACAAGTATGAAAAACAAGCTTAAAGGGTGATAGTTATACCTCTTGAAGCCAAGCACAGTTTGAGGCAACAAAACCAAGTCAAAACCACCTTAAGGAGCTCCAAGAAGGCATTCTAGAACCTCAGCTCAAATAACAACTTTGATCAAGGATGTATTGGCAAAGAAGAAGTGTATCCAAGCCTTTAAGCACAAATGCTCAAGACAGAGAGAAATCTAAAGAGAGAGAGGTGTTAGAGAGAGAGGCTCCCAAACCTTTGCTAAATTGTTCTAACCCTTCAAACCATAGAGAAGGCTCTCTATATATAGCAAAATACAAGTCTTGGTCGAAAATATCCCAAAAGGGATAGCAGTAACAGCTGGAGCAAAAATATCTGTCAAAAATTGCCTTTTTGCATCAATGGCTGCCATTGCTTCATTGATGGCTGGCACTTCAGCATTGTTGGCCGGCATGAGTCACCATTGGATGGCAGGGGGTCGGCATAGGCCATTCATGGCTGGCACATGGCCAAAAAATCCCATTTATGGCTAGCAATCTCCACCTCTGGTTGGCCAGAAAAATCTGTTTTTTGGGGCCGACTTCAACTGGACATAACTCCTTCATATTGACTCCTTTGCAAGTCATTATTGAGCCTAAATTGAAGCCCTGGAAGTCTTATTTCCAATGGTGGAAGACTCACATCAAAATTCCAACTGTGAAAAAAGTTATGCCCATTTGAGTGATGACTTCTCAGTTTCAATCTTATCCAGATTCATGCCGAACTTCTCCCAAACTAGTTTTCTTCTCTCCCCTCCTCTTTTCTTCAACCTCAAACCCATAAACAAGATGTTTTGAAAGATTTTTCAAAGAGTACACCTCTCCTTCATTCATTTCCCCTTTGTCCTTGCTCGGTTTACCGAAAAGCGCACCATTTCAACAAAATGCGAGCGTTAAAACATCGTTGGAACTCTTTCAAAAACTATTTTGAAAGAGAGGATTTTAAGGTCTAAAATCCTTTTGGTTAAAATCATTTTGGTCCAAAGAGGGGTGTGAAGTTGGGATTTGAAGCTCCTCTTGCCGAAGGAATCGATCCTTTGCACTGCACATCTTCATCACCAAGTAAACATCTTTATCACCAAGTAAACAATCAGTAGCGCCCAAGTCTTAAGGGCGGTAAAAAATGGGGTGCCTACAGGAGGTTGCAGAGATTATGCTTTGCTAAAATTAAGTGAGAAAAACACTAAAACAATGCAATCAATTCAAACAAGTGGTGTCCAAAGGCCTAAAACACTGAGCTTATGAAGACTATTACACTACAAGCTTGCAAACCAAAGCTCAAATGACTTAACCAACCCAAAACAGAGTTAAAACAGTCCAAATCAGAGGTTAAAATATGCTGGAATTAAGCTAATAAAGGCTAGAAAAATAAGCTAAAACATGGAGCATGTTAAACTAGTAAACAAAACACAAGGAGGGGAGGCTACCCTCTCCATTTTTAGACTTCAAAACACGATTTTAGCCACTGAAATAACTCTGAAATTCAGTGTTTAAAAACTCAAAAAAAGATAGTAAAAGGATGGGAAACACAAGGCTAAAGGCCTTGAAAGTAAGGTGCAAAGAAGGGTGAACCACCCCTCAACCTTTATTGGCCTTAAACCACGAGTTTCAGCCCAAAAATACAGAGTTTTCACGGCCCAAAAAACAGTAAGAAAAGATGGAAAATAAGTGGTGTCGAGATGGTACAAAAGCAAGAGAAGGTATACCTCTTGAAGATGAATGAACCCCTAAGTCATAAACCACCAATTTCACACTCTCAAGTGTTTCAAGAGCTCAAATTCAAGCTCAAATAACCTTAGGAAGAAGCTCTCTAGGTTTGGTTTAGAATGTTTGGGCAAAGTCTATGCAAGTTTCAAGAGAGAGAGAGAGAGAGAGAGAGAGAGAGAGAATTGTAGAGAGAGAAAATTATAGAGTGAGAGAGGATATTTTTGCTCCCAAAGTTTTTCTAACCTTGAAATATGAGAGATAGGTCATGTATATATAGAAAATATTAGCCTTAGGTCAAAAATATCTATTCAGAAACAACTGGAGCGGTGTGGAAACAACTGGAGGAAAATATCTGCAAAAAAATCTATTTTTGGTCACCAATGGTCGGCTTGTGGCCTGTAAGCCAGAAGTGGTGGCCGGCCGTCCACAAATGGTGATTGTCGGCTACCTGCCGGCCATAAGAAAAATATGCTTCCACGCTCGAATTGAAATGGGTATATCTCCTTCATCCAGACTCTTTTTCAGGTCATTCTTGAGTCTAAATTGAAGCCCCGGAAGTCTAGTTTCCAATGGTGGTAGATTCACATCTAAATTCTAAGTGTGAAAATAGATATGCTTATTTTAGTGATGGTTGCTTAGTTTTGTCTTAATCGGATTGATACCTAACTTCAAACAGCCATATCTCGCTCATCCGGACTCGACTTTTAGAGATTCTTAGGTCAAAAATGAAGCCCCAGAAGTCCACTTTCCAATGGTGGTGGCCTCACAACTAAAGTCCAAGTGTACAAAAGGATTGGCCTGATTTACTGGAGGCTGCTCAATTCTCTCTTAACGGTTTAATGCTCAACCACCTTCCTAACTAGTTTTCTTCCCTCTTCTCCAATTTTCTTTAACTCCAAACCTATAAATAAGACGTTTAAAAGATTTTTCAAAGAGTTCACCTCTCTTCTCTTTGTCCTTGCTCGGTTTACCGAAAAGTACAATTTTTAACGAAATGCGAGCCTCAGAACATCGTAGAAATATTTTCAAAAATATTTTGAAAGAGAGGGTTTTAAGGTCTAAAATAGTTTTGGTCGAAAATGGTTTTGGTCCAAAATAGGGTGTAAGGTTGGGATTTAGAGCTCTCCTTGCTGAAGAAATTGAACATTTGCACAGCATAACTGTCATCATCGAGTGATCAACCTAAGGCACCCAAGTCTTAAGGGCGGTCAAAAATGGGGTGTCTACAATAAGTGCGATAGATGCACAAAATGAAGGAGTGCGATAGATGCACAAAGTGAATGAGTGTGATAGATGAAAAAAGTGAATGAGTGTGATAGATGCACAAAGTGAATGGACCATATATACAATATCGTTTGTCTGTGAGTATGCGATAGATGCACAAAGTGTATGAATGCGATAGATGCACAAAGTATGAGCCATACATACAATATCATTTGTCTGTGTTGACAAAGGGAGAAAGTAAAGAGCTTAACAAGTGCGATATAGTGAAAATACATGTTCTATGCACAATAAACAACAGAGATACAACGTTAATTGAAGGCATATTCTACACATGACTCATAACATGATGCAAGACGCGCATATAGGATACATATGTGGAGTGAAATGCATATTCTAAGCAACAATGTGAAATGAAAGGAGAATGAAGGCAAAACGAATAAAGGCGACATTCGATGGCACCTTCCAATTTACCTCTCGGAGGAATTACAACATGTTTAAAAAGGATACACCTCATGCATGTTGACAAGCGATGAACATCATTGTGCTTAACAACACATTTTTAAGCTTCCATGGAGACAATTTGAACCCGACGATGAACTTTCCTTGCAATTCTTGGGAAACAAAGACACAAAATAGCATCAGGGCTCAGTGGAAGGCCGTAGGCCACCTGTCGGCCACTGGAGGGGGTTGCCGAGCTTGAAGTATGTTACCGGCCACCCGTGGCAGAATGAGGGCTTTTTGGACATTTTATCGCGGGTCTTTAAGTATAGGGCTTGACACTTCATTTCCTCACAACCGTACATCTGAAATTCTTTCCTCTCTCTCTCTAGGTACTTTTTCTCCCTAGATTTGGGCTTTCTATACATTTTCCAATGCCCCACGCGAAGTCTATTTGCTAAACCCCTCTTTGTTTCCTTTATTTTGAATAAATTGAAATTTGATTTCGGTGCTTTTTCTTGGAGTTTCACCACTTGAGGCTTGTTCCTCTCAAGTTTCTCTCGAGTTTTGTGCCTTTTCCCGGGCTTTAACTTTTCTTTCTATTTTCTCTCTCCTGGAGTTGACTTTTTCCAAGTTTGCCCTTTTTCCACCGTTTTTCTTCATTTTTCGACCACTTTCTCATCTTCTTTCTAGTTGGCGGATGATATTCCACATGACAGAGCTACCCTCAAGATTCCACCCTAGTTATCACCTCTGGCAGAGATGGAGGCCAAGCCTAAGCCCGAGACATTACCGCTGGGAGTACGCCCCTTCGATCCGGCGACATACCATCCTTGGACACACGTACTGCCACCTGGGGGTATTAGGCATTTCAGAGAGTTCGTGCGACGCATGTCGAAGGACCTTATGCTACGGGAGCCGGTCTTCCATTTGTCCCACGGCACCACCGAGGTATTTACTGTATTCTCATGCTTTCTTCACTTTACATTAAATTTCTTGCTTTAACTGTATTCCTTGCTTCAACTGTATGGTTACATTGCCTTTCTTGCCTCCTGCTGTATTTCTTGCCTTAATCACACTCTTGCACTGTGTTTCTTATACTGTCTTTCATCTGCCTATTCTCATATCACTGCATATCACTATTCTGATCACAGGAGGGCTGTCGCTCTGTCTGGGGCTATGGGGCCACATCAGAAAGGGACTGGTATCTGGAGCTCCCTGCCGATGTACGCTATATCATCGATGAGGCTGGCTTCGGCTTGTTCTGCACTGGGCTATCGCGCCATATCGCGAGTCGACCACTTCTTCGCGTACTGGTGGAGTGGTGGTGGGATACCACCAACTCCTTCCATTTCTCCACTGTCGGGGAGATGACGATGACTCCCTATGACTTCTTTATGCTCACGGGAGTAGGAGTAGGGGGTGATCCGATCCCTTATGACATGGATATGGGCGAGTGAGAGGCCGCCTGGCTACACTTGCTGGGAGCACGCTCACCTCTCTTCAGATCAGCCATGGTCCGATACAGCTGGTTCGCCGAGCACTTCCGCAGAAGAGAGCCAGAGACCCTAGAAGAGACAGAACATTATGCTCGGGGCTTTTTGATGTTCCTCTTCGGTACCACCTTGTTTGCAAAGAGGTGGAACACCATAGGGCTGTATCTATTGAGCGCTCTAGTGACCCTACCTCAGGTCCGACTCTATGACTGGGGAGGAACTGGCCTCGCCACACTATATGGCTACATGAGCTCGACATCCCGCATGAGGGGAGACAGGGTTGGAGGCTATTGGAGAGCCAGGAAGGTATGCTTTACATTTCTGCTTTACATTTTCTATCTTCTATTTTTGTGCTTTCCACTTTGCACTTTCTGTACACTGTATACTGCATTCTTTACATCTATACACTGTGCTTTCTGCATCCTCTATATCTATACACCGTATTTATATATTCTACACTCTACATTCTCTATATCTGTGCTTTCTATACACTGTACTATCTGTACTTTCTATACATTGTACTATACATTCTGCTTTCTGCATTCTGCATTCTGCATTCTCTCTATCTGTACTTTGCATACTGACTGTTGCCTTTTCCTTGCAGCTCTAGGTATATGCGTATTTCCCGACCCTTGCTCTTGAGTTGGAGGAGGAGATTCCCCCCGTTGTGCTATACTCTCATCGGTATGATAGAAGATGCCTACGTAGGACCCGAGAGACCTTCTCATTCTTCTGCCAATACTTTGACACAGTGACTGGGGAGGAGGTAACCAAAAACTCACAGTTATTTTTGCTTTATCAACAACTGACGATGACTAACAATCTGTATATTCCCTATTTGCAGATCACTTGGTAGCCTTGGGCGATGATGCCAGCTGGAGTTAGGGACCAATACGTCGGAGCCTGGGGGGCCTCCTGTTTTTGGCTTTGCTAGAGGGCCCAGTTTGCTGAGCCTGGTGTCTAGGCGAGCGGTTCGTGTGCCAGACTATGGGTTTTCCTAAGCCAGTAGTTCCTATGACGTCCCCAGGATCTATGAGGACTACAGAGAGCCTCTCATTCCAGGAGATGATTCAGTTCACCAGGGGGCCTCGACGTTGACTACTTCCTCGGGGAGGGAGATTATTCAACATTCATCCAGACACATCGCATGCCTCCCTTGATAGGTGCTTGTGCAGGCAAAGTAGCAAGTGCCCCCATGGCAGGTATAACTCAAGTGACGAGGGCCAGGACTGGAGGGGTTCCTCCCATTGGAAAAGCTACCGTTTGGCCAGAGATCCCGACCATGCTGACATGCTGGAGGCCGATCGGGACGTCCTACCAGATTCTGACCATAAATACGTCCGAGCTCATGACGCACCTCCGGTATGTACCACATTTTCTCCAGCTTTCCATTTTCTTTCTGATATTTGTTCTTTCAGGATACTGATCATTCCCAGTACAATTACAGGCACCCCTGGAGTACACTGAGGAACTGCTCGAGTTGCTGGCTTCGTTCGAGAGCATGATACTGAGGAGGGAGGCACTGCTCAGTCTTCATGGCATCCAGGTATTTTCCCCTATTTTCTGCCTGCATTTCAGCATTTTCCACACTGTTGTGCACATCATTCTCACTGAAGCATTGATACTTATATCACGGCATGTATTTTACCCCTTGTCACATCACACTAATATGCTGTATTGACACACTATACTGTATTTGTACTGTATCCGACTCATTGCATTCCCCCACTTTCATCATACTATATCTATAACTATACATTATATATGATATGGCAATACTGTATCTTTTCAGGTTGTAGTCGTACCAAGAGCACCAGTGGCGGTGACTGTGCCTACACCATCACCACCTTCTCCAGCAGCAGAGGGGAAGGATAGACGGGCTCTAGCATGTAGCTGAGAGGAGCGTCATGGTCGAGGCCAGAGGAGCCCCTCAAAGCCAGTGTTGAGTGACAATGATGCTGAGACCAGTGGCTCTGGAAAGGCAATGAATCCGCAGTCTGAGTCCTCAAAGAGTGGAGATGATGGTGTCTTGAGATCTAGAGGTGATGCTGAGTCAAGCTCTAAGGCAGAGAGCGGCGGTGATTCCGGTTTCGGCTCAGCATCTGAGTCAGACAGCAGCACTGAAGGAGACAGCTTTGAGTCTCCACCTAGGAAGAGTACGAAGAAGGCCTCTTGAGTGTGAGATGACTGGCGCTGATTTATTTGTATTTTTGCTTAGTTTCTTTTTGTTTGGTAGCATTAGCACATGTATAGCCTTATGAAGTTCTGTTTTGCTTTAAAACTTGTGCTTCTCTTTTGTAAAAAGCCATGGTTGGAATAAAAACTCGCGGTTTTTATGAAAAATGTGTTGTCATTTTTGCATCATGGGCACCATATATGCATGAAACGTATAGGGAATTGAAACCAAGGGCGCTTGATTAAAATAAGATGCTTCATCGGGTAATGAACCGACTAACAACCAGAATACAAAATGCAAGACAACACGATAAATAACATAACAACAACTCGATAAACAAAACAACTCAAATATAACTCAACAAACTTGCTAAAAACCGAAAGGACTCAAAATAAGACCTTAAAACACGTAAAGAGCAGAACAAGACACATGTTTTCAACATTGTTCAGCACAAAGGGGGACAGCAGACCCGAGAGGAAGGGTGCCGGCCAGAATAGGAATTTGCCAGCCACTTACCAGCCACAAGAAATGGCTCGTCGGCCACCAAGGCAGCCTTCCAGCCACCAATGTGGTCTGCTAGCTATCAGCAGTGGCCTGCCGGCCACCAATGTGGAGAACCTCCAGATTGTTGACAGCTGGCTTCTACTCATTGCCTTATCTTCTACAATAGCTTTACCTTCGTCATTTCTTCTCCAGAACTCATTCTAGTTACGGCTTTTGCCACAAATGGAGCCATTTCTTGCCCAAAACCTCGCTGATTGGATTGCGACTTTGGATGGCTCGGAAACGGTGAATTTTCAGTGTTTCGGCATAAATGCACTTTTTCCATTTAGTCGGACTGCACTTTGTTTTCCATTCCTTCATGCCGTGGCTAGATGCTGGAACCCGATTACATACGTGTTTAGCTTCAGGGAACAAGAAATATGCCTGACAATTGAAGAATTTCAGGCATTAATGGAATCCCGGTGCGATGAGGAGATCATGCCTCAGTGTCGTTTTGGCCACACCCAAGCTTTGGGACGGATGTGTGGGCTCACTATGCACGAGGCTCGATCTTTGGCCCACAACGGAGAGCTAGACATTCCCAATTTGATTGGTCGATTTTCCAACACTGGTGACCGTAGCGATCATCTTTGACGAGGTTTTCAGTAGTATACGCTTTGCTTATGTATGCTAGCTCATTTTCTTCTTGCCCCTAGTTTTGCCAGATCTAGCATTCGCTTGATCAAAGTAGCGCAAAGCCTGAAAGAAGGCAAGAGTTGTATTGGCTTGGCACTGGCCGAGACTTTGATGGACTTAGACGCCTTGTATCGACGGGAGAAAACCAGATTCACTCGAAGTCCACTACTTCTTCAGGTAATGTTCCCACCCTTTCTAATATGTGTTTCTCACATCTCTCGACACTCATGCCCTGTTCTTCTCTAAAAGCCCTTTTTTCACTTTTCTCTTAACATACATCTCTGTATTCTTTAATCTCTTTTTTCTTTCATCCCTTCCCAGGTGTGACTTATGGATAAGCTAATGGTAGTGGATTCTTGCCTTAAATACTCATCTTGAGGCTACTTCTTCCGTCATCGACTTGTGGATTTCCCCAACGAGGGGTGGTGGTGTGAGTGGATGTGCAGCAGATCTACTGCTGACATAGCCTTGCATTGCCTTGACTTAATCTGGCCGAGATAAGCTATAGCATGGCCCAGCAGTCCGACATTTAGCTGATTGGTCTGACTCACTGTGTATTTTACTTCTTGTTCCGGTTCAGACATCCGTTTGGACATGATCAAACCCGCTTGGAGGAAGGGGTAGAGTACCCAGTTTCATTCCCCATCTGAGGTTCACACTTGGCTAGGTACCTCACTGCTTGGAGGACAAGAGAGCTTCTGGCCCCTGCCCGTAGTTTCAGTTGCGCCCTTTCTGACGAGTGTTTGACTTGGCTCGAGGATGAGGCACAAACCAGGCCCACTTTGGCATCAGAAGCTTCCACGAGCACGAGCGGGGGACGCAAGAGCACTTGACTCATCTATGCCTCTAGTTTATTGCTTTGATCTTTCTTTTCAAGTTTTTTCAATGTAATAAAAGTAACTTTGATTTGTATCGGGAGTTAGAGAACTTTGTCTTGAAATCAATGAAATTAAAGTTATGAGCACTAAAAGTTTTCCTTTTGGTCCAAAAATGATCTAAGTTGGAAAAGGTAAAATTTGAGCAAAATCAACTTTTATTAAAACTTTCCAAAACCATTTTCGAAAAGGATCACCACTTGACACGAACGGAATCAATCCACGAGATGTACAACCCCGAATCAAAAGATCACAAATTGCCCCTTGTTTGAACACCACTACTCAGCATTGTAGCCATCTCTTCTCTCAAAGTAAAGATCACAACCGAACTCTCAAGTAAAGAACAAACAAAGATGACCTGATCAGACACATGGACAGGACAATTGAGTTGGAGGTGTTTACAGCCAAACTTCAGGATAAAGTTGTCTATGTATCCCGAAGATGGGAATCAGGCCTTACGTAGTTTGGTTTGGGTTCACTAGACTATTAACTCTCTCCTTTTGCGCTCTAACTTTTGCCAAGGCTGCCTTGTAGGTTTTCAACCTTGCGAGCTCAGTTTTTCTTTATTTTTAATTTTTTTGTGCTCTAACTTTTGCCTAGGTCACCCTTCCAGGTTTTTGGCCTAGCGAGCCTCTCAGGGATAGTATTTCTTCAACTTGTCCATGTTGATTGGTTAGGAAAATTCTAGGCCATCCAAGTCCACGAGAATAATAGCTCCACCCAACCAGATAGTTTTGACGATGTAAGGACCAGTCCAATTGGGTCTAAACTTGCCCCTAGGGTAATGGATGGGAGCTCGGTTGTCTTCCAGCAGCAAATCCCCTTCTTTGAGATTCCAAGACTTAACTTTCTTGTTAAAAGCCCTAGCAATCCTGCATTAATAACCCTGAGCACGATACAATGCCTTCAGTCTTCTCTCATCAAACAACATCGGTTCTTCGAACCTGCTCTGTTACCAGTCTGCCTCTGCTATCTGACACTCAGCCATAACTCACAGGGATGGGACTTCTATTTCGATTGGAAAAACAAACTTCCATCCCATAGACAAGAGAATAAGGACTTGCCCCTGTAGACGTCCGGATTGAAGTTCTATAACCCCAGAGTGCAAATGGCAATTTATCTGGCCAGTCCCTGTAGGTCTCAACCATTTTCTACAAAATATGCTTGTTGTTCTTGTTGGCGGCCTCAACAGCTATGTTGGTTTGCGGCCGGTATGTAGATGACTTCTGGAAAGCCACATTGTATTTCTCTAACAAGTCTATCACTTCTTTCTTGAAATGGGAACCATTATCTAAAATGATCTCGTTTGGGACTCCGTTACAACAAATGATGTTGTTTCAGATGAACTTAGCCACATGTGCTGCTTTCAACACAGCGTAGGACTGAGCTTCCACACACTTTGTGAAGTAATCAATTGCCACCATGCCCATTCGACCCGTTTGGCGTGACTGCCCCAATGACGTGAATTTCCCAGACTGAGAAAGGCCATGGTGAAGTCGTGTTATATAGCTTCGTCGGCGGGATGTTCATGCGATTGGCATGAATTTGGGATTTGTGGCATCACCAAACAAAACCGATACAATCCTTCTCTATAGTAGACCAGTAGTAACCTTGCCTGAGAATCTTCCGGGCTAATATTACTCCGTTCATGTGCGCTCCGCACTCCCCTCCATGAATGGCCTCTATCAGGCGCTTTGACTCCTCTTCTTCGACAAACAACTTGTGCATTCCTAGATGACCTCTCTTGTACATTTTACCTCCGCAGATGATAAATTGAACGGCCATCCGCCATATTGCCCTTTTTTCTTTGGCATTTGCCCCTGGTGGATAAACCTCATTTTCCATGAAGTTCCAGATATCATAGTACCAAGGGTTTTGATCTTGCGCTTCATCTATTGCAGCGATAGTTTCGTAGTCTAGCGTATATCTCTGCTAAATGATGATCGGATGCATCCGTACTCCCAACAGGATGTCTATCATTGCAGATAGAGTTGATAAGGCGCCAGCGAACCTATTGTTCTCTCTTAGTAGATGCGTGAAAGTGAGCTTTTCAACACTAGGAATTAGAACATCCAGGGTTTGATGATACATCTTAATCTTTTCTTCTTTGACTTTCCAGTCTCCATTTGCTTGAGAAACAACTAGGTTCGAGTCCCCGATAACGTCCAACCGTTTTGCCCATAGTTCCAGGGTGGCTTCCAAACCAGCGATACATGCCTCATATTCTGCTTCGTTATTTGATACCTTGAACCGGAGTTTAAAGGCTAAAGGTATATGGGAGTTGTCGGGTGCTATCAGTAACACACCTATCCCATAACCATATTAATTGGACGCTCTGTCAAAGTACACCGCTTCATCCCCTTCTACTGGGTGATCTGCCAGGAACTCCGCCACAGCTCTCCCCTGGACTGACTTGCAAGTAACATACTTCAGATCAAATTCAGAGAGAAGAAGCAACCAATGGGCTAGCCTACCCATAAGCGCTGGTTTCTCAAAGAGATATTTGATGGGATCTAATCTCGAAACCAAAATTACGGAGTGAGCTAACAAGTAGTGCCTCAACTTCCTGGTAGCCCATACCAAGGCTAAGTAAGCTTTCTCCAAAGGAGTGTAGCAGGTCTCATAATCCAGCATTTTCTTACTCAAATAATAGATGGCTTTCTCCACCCTATCCTCAGATTCCTGAGCAAGCATGCATCCCATTGTTGTGTCCGTAACTAACCGATACAAAATCAAAGGCCTTCCTGGCTTTGGCAGCGACAACACAGGTGGATTCTAAAGGTGCTGCTTGATCTGCTCAAAAGAGAATTGACATCGATCATCCCATCAAAAAAATTTTCCTTTCTTCAGAAGACCGAATAGTGGTTCACAAGTCAAGATTAACTTAGAAATAAACTGTCCTATGAATTGCACTTTACTTAGAAAGCCTTGCACCTCCTTTTTAGTCCTTGGTGGTGGCATTTCTGGGATGGCCTTGATCTTGGAAGGATCTACTTCAATGCCCCTCTATGTGATCAAGAAACCCAGCATTTTCCCTGCTGTTACACCGAAAGTACACTTTTGTGGATTCAACCTCAGTCTGTATTCTCTGATCTGTTGAAAGAATTTCTTCAAGGCTATGTAGTGGCCCTCTCTTTCTTTGGACTTGACAATCATGTCATCCATGTACACCTTGACCTCTTTATGGATCATATCATGTAGAATTGTAGTTGCAGCCCTTTCATAGGTAGCCCCGGCATTCTTCAGCCCAAACAGCATCACCCGATAGCAGTAGGTTCCCCACGGCATAGTAAATACAGTTTTCTCTCTGTCCTCGAGTGCCATCAGAATCTAGTTATACCCAAAAAATCCATCCATGAAGGAGAGCAATGCATAGCCCACAGTGAAATCCACTAATTCATCGATGTGCGGCAGGGAAAAGTCATCTTTCGGACTAGCCTTATTTAGATCTCTGAAGTCCACACACACTCGAATTCTGCCATCTTTCTTCGGCACTGGGACGATGTTGGCCAACCAAGTTGGATACTTAGATACTAGCAAGAATCCTACGTCGATCTGCTTGGTGACCTCTTCTTTAATCTTCAAAGCCCAATCCGAACGTATTCTTTGCAACTTCTGCTTGATGGGTCGGACCTTAGGGTCAAGAGGGATCCGATGCTGTACAATCTCGGGATCGATTCCAGGCATGTCTTCATAAGACCACGCGAAAACATCTTCGAAATCTTTTAATAAAGTGACTAAGCGCTCGCACTCCTCCGAAGACAATGTGGACCCGATCTAGACCAGGCACGGATCCTTGTCAGTATCCATATTAAAAGCAATGATTTCATCAACAAGGGGTTTTACAAACGTCTTCTCCACTCGATTAATCAAAATTTTCAAAACCAGAGGAATTCTTTCCTTTTCATTTTCATTAAAATTTTGAAAATCCTGATCAATGCAATAAACAAGTGGCACAGAGAAATACTCAGAATCAGCAGCGACATTCTCATTCATAAAGTCCAGCTCTTCCAACTCTTCGGTTACAACCGACTCAAAAGAAAAAGAAAAAGAGGACCTGGACAAGACCTTGGCATTCGGGTTATCACCCCTAAAAATGCCAGACTCAGACGCAGAAGAACCAGAATCTGATTTTGACTCCATAGACTCTGTGGAACCAGATTCTGGCTCACTACCCGATTCAAAACTACTAGACATGTAACCCTCATCCAGTTGCCAAACAAGAGATGGTGCTTCAAATGCATCCAAAATGATGTTAGATGGGTTCACACCCAGTTGGTCCCCGATCATGGAGATGGTCAGGTTATCCCCAAGCTCTCTGAGTCGGTTGGAGAATCTGAAAGGAGACATACCAATGCTACCCCTATTCCCAGCTCGCTATTGCCCAAGTCATTTTCCACGCTTTGTTCAGCTTCAGGAGTTGGTTCAGCCTTTTCCTCGGCATCACGATCTTGTAATTGGAGGTCGAAGAAGATTTCGAAACTAGGGACAAGTTGTTTTGTAGAATTCAACCAAGGCTTGGGAAAGCCATAAAAGAGGAAGTCTTCACCCTCCCGAACAAAATGACCATTTAGCGTCCCCCAGATTGGCCTATGAACAAGCTCATAGCGTTTCCCGATCTGCTTAGCTCTAGCTCTGTCTGCCATCTCTTCTCTTGTCCTGACCCAATCCTTTTTGGTAGGCGTATAAACAAGACCAAAGACATATGGATTATGATGTACCTCGGCCAATGTTGTGATGCCTTTCCGGCCACTTCTTCCCAGTTCCATTCCTGGCACATATTGGAGTTCGTTCATGAAATAAATTAATTAGACGCTGACATACAAGCCCTTATCAGCTGCCAAGATGTTCTACACCACTCGGGCCTCAGCCAGAGTAAACCCTGAAAGGAATACATCCTCCTCGTCATGAACGATTTCCAGTACTGGTGTAGTTAACTCTAGCGAAGGATGTATGGATGAATTCCCAAACACAATAGCCACTCCCTTCCCGTGAGGGTATTTCAGCATTTAATGGAGGGTAGAAGAGACTGCTTTCACAAGGTGCAACAAAGGCCTCCCTAGCAGTAAGTTGAAGGTGGTCGAGATGTCTAGGACATGAAACTCAATATCATGTTGAGCTGGGCCGACCTAAACTCGGATTTGTACTGTGCCCATCACTTCCCTTCTTGTATTGTCAGATGCCCGGATCACTTGGGCTATAGGCACGAAATCTGTTGGTTTCAGACCGATGGCATAAGTTGTACGAGACGGACAAACATTAATAACTGACCCAATATCAACCAACACTACTGGCACCCATTTTTCTCTGCACTCAACAGATATGTACAAAGGCTTGTTGTGTGCTAAGCCTTTCGGCGGCAGTTCTTTCTCAGAAAAGGTTACGGTTGGACTGGCACCACCTGGGAAAACTAATCCCACAAGTTGTTCAGGGGTGGTATCAATGAACAGTTTGGCTTTGTCCATTACTGATAGTACAGCCTGTCGATGCACTCGAGAAGCCATGAGCAACACCCAGATCGAAATGTCGGCTTAGATCTTCTTCGGTTGATTCAAAATTGCCTCTTCCTCCAATTGCTTTTCTTTCTTTTTTTCAACCTCCTTATCTTTCCCAGAGGCCTCGGCTTGGTCTAAATACGGGGGCTTGACATACCGCCCACTCCTCGTCATGTGGTCAATCTCTTTAGAGTACCAGGTATTGTCTGGAAGGGACTCACCCCAGTCCTCATCGGTGTGGGCCAAATGTAGATCGTCATCCTCCCACCATACACCTCCGATAACTGACAAACAATTGTCTGGGTCCGTTCTGATCATTCTTACATTAGAAATATCCCCCACAGGGTGTTGGGCTTTTCCAGGTTCCTGTTTGTCTTGATCCCTTTCTTGCACAAACAGTGTCAACATAGCTTCTTATTCTGTATCAGCAGTACTCACAATGCCCAATTCTTAAGCTAAATTCTCGACGCCGGTGCTCTTTGGCAGTTTTCCCTTTTTCTTGGCCATTTCGGCCACTGCTGCTATTCTTACTTCCTTTTCTTCTGGTTTTGTTTCAGTTCCTCCCTCCCGGTCAAGTTCATCACTGAACCACCCTGAGTTGTCCGTTGACCCATTCAAATCAAACCAGTCAATCTGCACGTCCCCTTGATGTCGTTCATCATAAAACTGCAGATTGTCTAAGTCCTCCTCCAATTGCGCCAGACCATCCAAACCTTGGCTCGGGCCATCCTCTCTAACCACACTGACCTCCACTGCTGTTGCTAATGCCACTTCCGGCTTGACTTGATCAACTGGCATAATGTAACAACACGGATTGTACACCCCCTCAAACAAGCCCTCAGAGCACTCAGGCAATAGACTCATACTCTTCTCTAAGGCCAGCCTCCCTTCTTCTGTCACTGTCACCACCACCGGTTCAGGTTGAAGGGAGGACATGTCTATCATGCACAAATCTGTGCTTTCTGGGATGAACACAATCGGCTTTGGTAGGTGGGAAGGGGTAATATATACGCCGGGGTCATAGGGAAGGGCCAGTGTATGGACTAGGTTTAGGTTGTAAGGTGGAGGAACTTGATTGTGGGCTGGGAGAGGGTTGGTAGGTACATTTGGCTTTTGGGGTGGTGTGATCACCTTGTTGTCGATGAGATCTTGAATTTCATGACGCAACCTGAAACATTGGTCAGTGTCGTGACCGTGTTATCAGTGAAATGCGCAGTACTTGGCTGGGTTGTGTTTCGATGAGAGATGATCAGGTAACAGGCGAGGCTCTAACGGCTTGAGGTGCCTCTTTTTGATCAGCATCCTTAGGGCTTATGATAAAGGCATATAGAGTGGGGTAAAGGTCCTCTGGGATAGGGCCTGGTTGTTTAAAGTTTGTGGGGTTATACTAGCGAAAGGATTGGCAGTCTTGGTTATGGTGGTGACAACACTCACATTAGATGGCCGCACAATTGTGCTTCCACTAGTGGTTGCATTGGAACTACACACGAAAGGTCTCTTGGCCTGCTCTTTCTCATCAGTTATCAACCCCTGTTTCATGGCATCCTCAATCTGAACTCCTATCTCATGGAGCTCTGTGAATGTGAACAAGGATAGGACTATCATCTACTGCAACAACTTTCCGTGTAGATTACAGACTACCATTCTTATCTGATCTTTTTCCGAAGGTCGCGTAGTCATCATTGAAGCCTTAGCCCCCACCTTGTTACAAATTCTGAGAAGCCCTCCTTTGACTCCTAGCGCGTTGTTTCGAGATCACGAGTTGTAACCTCGATTTGGGTGTTGTAGGAGTACTGTGCAATAAAGGCCTCAACCATTTCCTCCCAACTCTGTTTCACCGAATCCTCGAACTTCACATACCAGATAGATGCTATACCTGATAGGGTCCGGCCAAAGAGTGAGATTTTTTGCAATCTAGTAAGGCCTATCGGTCGCAGAATGTCTGAGAACAGTCGAAGATGAACCATGGGGTCTCCGGAGCCATCAAACCGATCTATGCGTGGCATTTTGAACCGGTCTGGAAAGGTCACTACAGAGTCAGTATATCCATCTTCGATGTCAGAGATATAGTTCATGCCCTGTGCCCGCTTGAAAAGCTTCTCCAGCTTGTTGACCTTAAGCACAGTCGGGTCAACTTCAAATTCAAACGGTGCCTCAGTTTGGTACACTGGTGCCTTGGAGGCTTGTAGTGGGATGGGGTCTACCAGGTTGCCCTGATTTTTAGCCTGGGCATTAGTAGTAATTCCAGGTGCTGGGATACCCACTGGAGTTGCATGAGATGCAGAAGCTGTTGCCGGCTGTGACTATTGTTGTTACAGCCTGTTTAGTACTTCGGCTTGATGGGCTATGACTTCAACCTGGTGAGCAGCATCTTGCTACATGGTTTCCACTGTTTGCTAAGATGACAAATCAAGTCATCCATGCTAACCAAGGGATATTGTGCCATCAAAATTGGTGAGTAATTTCTTAGTGGACTGGATGTAGAAAACTGAGCCTAACTAGATGCAGGTGCACTGGAGGGTGTCTGCTGGACTGGTGAATTGTGCCTAACTCTCCTCTATCTAATAACCGGTGGGAGCGAAGTAAACACAGGTTGTCCCCTAAAACGATCTCCAGATCTGTAAAGCCTCCTGGCGTGGGTCCAGAGCGCTTGGGGGATATCCAAACTGTCCGAAGCAATTGTGATAAACTACCTAGCAAAAAGAAATAAAGCAAAAGGAAAGCAAAAATCAGAAACCGCACAGCATCTCAGCTCAGATGTGAACAACACACAGATGTAATCAAAGCTGTAGGACTGCACTCAACACTGAATTCTGCCCCGAAAACTGATACCCAACGTGTAACTGATATACACGTTCCTGTACAGTTTCACTATAAAGCACATACCAGTTAAGTGAGATCCAAAACACCCCTATGAGGCGGTAGGGTTACCCTGTCCTAGTTTTGTCAAGAACTAGGGTTCACTATTCAAACAAAGTAGCTTCACACAATCCTGCATTCAGGTGAGCATCATGTCCTAGTTTGGAATAGCCTCTATGGCTTTTGATATACAACTAGGCTGAATGGTCAAAAGGGTACCTCGGCAAGACTACCTGATATACCTTTCACACCTAACACCGAAAAGTAAAAAGCGGATCAAACGGTACAGCAGTAATCCAGATCCAAGGGTTGTGTTCCCATCATGGGAGAGCCCGTGACTGGTTAGCCTTTTGGCAAGCTTTTTCAAGCAAGCCTCTGGCAAACCGTCTAGGAATAACAAATAGCAAACACAGTGACTTAAATGTACCAATGCAAATGCAATGCAAAGAAACATGTAAGTGTAGATAAAATTTCATATCATGAGTTCGAGTCAAGTTCTCTAAATCCCCAGCAGAGTCTCCAAAAACTATAGCTCGACTTTTTCAGGCCCCCTTTTCGGAAGTTCGAAATAAAGCCCTGCAGTTCAGACTCCCGTGATTCTGAACCACGGGAGTCCAAATCCGGCAAATCGTTTGGAAAATTGATTTTGAATCAAATTGCCAAAAATGGACTGCTTTGCCAGATATAGAGTCGCCACCAAAATATTTTATCTTGGGAAAATTTAAGAAACCCATGACTCGTGCCAAAGATCATGTGTCCGTCATCACCAAGATTGTCTCAACTCGGGAACTTAGGTACAAGAGGGGAATGTCATGAATTGAGCACCCCTACTCGCCCGATCAAATATTGGCCTCTACTAATCATGATACTAGTTTTATCAACATTATATGCTCTTGTTCATGTTTATTAGGCTAGCATTTACTATGTGATGCGCACACACAAGATATAGACTAGTTTACCCGAGTTGGAACAATTCAATTTCATTTTTGTTTTGTTTTTTTTTTTTTTTTTGAAAAGGATTTGAATTTGCCACTTAACAAAGTGGGCTTGAAGTTTGCGAATTTGCCACTTGACAAAGTGGGCTTAAACATGCATTCATTGAATCATTCCAATTCAAGCAACAAGCCTTCATCCACAGGCACTCAAACAGTTATAGCAATTAAGCACTTAGCCTCATGGAAAGCATGCTAGTTATGGCAATCACTCACACTCATGCAAGTATGCTAAAGCACTAAAAACTCACCTAGTACTCCAAGCTAAGATAAAGCAAAAGAGTTAGAAAAATATGCATGATTTCTAACTATGCAAGATGGCTAATGCAACGCATGCAATTATGTAACTAAAATAGGCTCGGCTACTTAACTTGTTATTTGCAACAATTACATAGGATACGTTTAAACGTGTATTCAACGAGGTATTGAAACGATAATGCAGTTAGAATGATGAACCAAGCCTCGGTGCATGTAAGACAAATGAATGGATGAAAACATGCAATGTGCTAATTGAAACATGATGCCCCTAATCTAACCATCAAAAGTGGATAAATAAAAAGAAGAAAGACGTGGGGTTGGAAGACATACACATTATTACAACGTTGATGCCCTTGCACAGGAGGGTCCGAATTAATAAACTAGCTATGCTAAACTACTTAACTAATTATTACAAAACTTGAATAAATAGCCTAGCTATCTAAGCTAATTAATTAATTATTACAACAAATTAATTAACAAAATAACTCATCTAATTAAATAATTACAACACTTTTAATTAGATACAACACAACTAACTAATCAATAACTAAACTAGTTAACTAGTCCCGGGAATGAGGGAGGCCCAATGTATGCTCGATTTCCACCCCAAGAACGTCCACTGTTTGCTCCCGAAAGCCTCTGTTGCACAACCCTTGCACTAGTTTTCCTCTTCCAGATCAACTCTGCTTTACTTCATAAACATTTTGCTCAAAATTCACTAGTGGTCGGCATACCAGAAGTGGTGGACAGCCGGCCACCAGTAGGGGGCTGCCGTCCAACACTGATTAGAAACAATGGCCGACCGGCCACTGATGATGCTCAATTTTTTACTGCAATAGAGAGCAAACACAGCAAAAAGAAGGTATTCTCACATGGTGTTTATCCTATATATCCCTCTTTATCATCAAAACAAGCTCAAAAAAGTGATACACTTGGTTCAAAGACCATCAATCAAGCAATTTCATTGCATGATGGCTAAAGAACCAAGGTGTACAAGTTTAATGAATGCGCAAACAAGACTCACAACCTTCACCCTATCATGCATGATCAAGGGCAATAGGGACCTAGAAAACTTGGCACATTTCATCACTTTGAGTATGAAATGCCCCAATTTTCCTTGTGTTCAATTAACGTTCGATTGAACACATCAAAACACAATCAAATTCTTATCTTTGCACAATTTTAGTTTCCATTTCTGTTTACCCATTTTAACTTACCAACCATTCTTTAACCAATTAAGTCAATTAGTGAGTTAAGTCCTCTAAAAGAGAAGGAAGTGTCAAACAAGGGGTAGTTCAAGGCAAGAGACAGGTGTCATGCCGTTGATAATGAACCCCCAAAAGAGGGCTAAACAATTAAGCATAGACATCAATCTCAAGCTTAAACTATCCTAAGGTTGAAACAACCCTCAAAGCAAACAAAGAGTCAAGAAATGAGGGAGGTTGCAGAGATTATGCTTGCTGAAATTAAGTGAGAAAAGCACTAAAACAATGCAATCAACTCAAACAAGTAGTGTCTAGAGGCCTAAAACACCAAATTTGTGAGGACACTTACACTAGAAGCATGCAAAACAAGACTCAAATGCAACAACAAACCAAAAATAGAGGCAAAATAGTCTAAAATAGAGGCTAAAACATGCTATAATTAAGCTATAAAAGTCTAGAAAATTAAGCTAACACATAGAGCTAACTAAGCTAGCAAACATGACACAAGAAGGGGAGGCTAACCCATCCAAATTTAGACTTCAAAAGATGATTTTCATCACTAAAAATACTCTGAAATTCAGTGTTCAAAAGCCTAAAGAAAGATGGTTTGAAAGTGGGAAACAAAGGTGGAAAGGCCTTACGAATAAGGAATAAAGAATGGTGAGCCACCCCCTAACCTTAAATGTCCTAAAACCACCAATTTCAGCCCACCAAAATAGAGTTTTTTATAGCCCAAAAACAGCCAAAATCAGTGGGAAAAGATAGAAAAACAAGTATACAAAGCAAGGTAAAAGGGCAAGTGCTATACCTCTTGAAGCAAAGATCAATTCTAGGCAATAATTCAAGCCAAAACCAACTTCAAGAGCTCCAAGAAGGCTTCAAGGAACCTCAGTCTAAAGGTGATCAACTTTGATTAAGGAGGTGTAGGTAAAAGTGTAGTGTATGTAGGCTAATGTGCACAAATTTGCGAGAGAAAGAGAAGGAGAGAGAGAGAGAGAGAAATGTAGAGAGACAGATAATTTTTGCTCCAAAAATTACAACCCTCAAAAATGGGGGAGGAGACCCCCTATATATAGAAAAATATGCATTTGGCTGGGATATATCCCTCCATACACATGTAGAGAGATGCAGCCAATTGTGCCAACAGTTGGAACAGCTGTCAACAAAATATCTAAAAAAAGACACTGATGGCCGACAGGCCACCAATAATGGCCAGCAGGCGACACCATTGGCCGGCAAGGCACAAGGGTGGCCGGCAGTCCACCAGAGGAGACCTACAGGTCCCACAGTCTTAAGGTTTGAAGCACCAAGCTTTTGGTCAAAAACAAGGCATAGAATGGACAAGGTTTCAAGGCTCGAAGAGAGGGCATTCTGCCGAGAACTTCAAGCACTAAATCAAGCACATGCAATCATAATCATCGAGTGCACAAGCAATGATGTCCAAGTCTTGAGGATGGTCAAAAATGGAGTGTCTACACCAACCCCCCATTCCTTCTTTCTCATCATCACTGTGGTCATCATTCTTTCTCGACTTCTTCCGGGAATCGCCTGGTGAATGTTTTTGCCTGTCTATGATTGTAATTCAACTTTACTCTGGGCCTTTTCACTCGAAGAACCCCAACCCCCCTATTAGACCCTCAGCCATTTGCCTTCATTGTTGTGTCGTTCCCCAAAATCTAATTTTTGTCAACAGCCTACTCGTTGCCATCATTGGACTCACTATTTTTATTAGAACTCCAGATATTAGTGGGTAACTTATTCTCATGCCCGGTTTGAGATTGTATTTCAACTTTACTTCCTTCAGTACTAGAAGAACCCCAAGCAACAGAAGTTTTTGACTGAGGTGCATGTTCTACATCTTCTTACTGGATTGTATGAGCTCCCTAATTGGACCAACCACTTGGTTTGGACACCGTAGGCCCTGACCCCCAATTATCTCTTCTATCCACATGGCAACTGGGTTACGAGCTTGTAGAACAGGTTCATCTGGTATTATGAATAGGTTCTTAATTAATGGAAGTTAAATCATGAAAAAGAAATTATTTATTTGTGATAGAGAATTGAGCTTCTCTGTAATTAGGAATGAAGCCAGTATTCCGTCTTTACGGGTCAAGAATAGAAGTATATAAAAAAAAAAATTATAACTAAAAATAGAAGCCATTTTTAATATATAAAAATATAAAATAACATCCATTTAGTTTTAATTAATATACAAAAAGAGGATAATTGGTGAAAAGTCTACACCTATGAGGGCCTATGTTATTTTGTCCAAGTTTTAATATGTTTTTTAGAAATAAGGACATGTTAAATGAAATTATTTAGTGAGAAGAATAAATTATTGTTTTGAAGATTTTTTTTTTTTTTTTTTTCAAATTTATTCCACCACCGGTCATCAAAAAGTTCATCAGCATTGCAAAACTCGCTGGCTCTGAAAAGTTCATAGGAAAAGTCATTGGAGGTGGTCAGTGGCTGTGGTGGTGGTGGTGCTGACATGGACAAAATACACTGTGCTTTATTTATTTATTCTTTTGGTTGTGGGTGTGTTTCACGGTGCTGTGTGAGAGACAGAAAATAAATTGGGTTTTATCTTATGTAACTTAGCTCATGGGCATTTCAAGACACTTGAGGGTATTATGGGCATTTCAGTATTTATTTTTGATGACATCAGCAACTTCGGTTAGGTGGGTGAACAACAGCCAAAAAATGAGAGAATTTTGATATTGTCAGTTAAAGTCGGGGAGATTTCTGTAATTATTAAAATTACAAGAGAGATTTCTGTATTTGTCAAAAACCTCAAGGGAGGTAAGTGTAATTTACCCAATAAAAAAAGAAGAAGAAAATGCAAAGAGGAGAAAAGAAGATGACTGTGAAGTTTCGTAAAGTGAAAATAAGATAAAATAAAGGTTGCAGTGCCAATCTTCTTTAGATATCAAGTGGCCATTTTATTATTTTGTCTCGTAGTGGGATTAGAAGGGTCATAAAGGCAACTATTTTGTTTTGTTTTGTTTTGAACATTGTTTTGATGAAAAAATCAACGACAGTTTTGTAGGTCGAAGTGAGTTCTAAGGTTGTGTATTTACCTGCTATAACATGCCTGGGGGGTACCCGCGCGCGTTAAACAGTTTGGACTCCCGAGATCTCTTTGATCTTATTTCACAAGTGCAATGTGAAACATAGATGAGAGTCCAGATTTGGAAACTTTTATTGAAAATCCATTTTATTGCAAAACCTTTTGGCAGAAATGGACTGCGTCATCAGATCTCAGAGTAGCCACCTAATATTTTGGGAAATTAGGAAACCCATGACTCGTACCAAGGCCACTGTTCGTCATAACCAAAGTTGTCTCGGTTCGGAACCTTAGGTATGAGAGGGGAAGGTCATTAATTGAGCACCCCCGCTCACCCGATCAAAAGATCGGCCTTTACTAACCATGATATGAATTTTATTTTCTTTATATGTTCATGTTCTGATTATTTAATAAATCCTACAATTTACTATGTGAAGCATACAAGTATAGACTATGTCATCCACTTTGGAACGATTTGATTTCATGTAGTTTTGAAGATGTACAACCCAAATAAATTGAGTTTATAAACATGAAAATCAACATCATTCTAAATTAAATGACACAACCTCCATCCACAGGCATTCATAGAGTTATATCACATAAGCAAATAGCCTCGTGGTAAAATGCTAGATATAGTAAGAAAAACACACACAAACGAGATGCTAAAGCATAAAAACTTACATGTTTGACGTCCCACGAACAAGCTGCAAAACAAAGTTAGTAAAATATGCATGATCTTATATGCAAAATCCTAATGCAATTCACTCATGAGATGGAACTAAAGATTCGGCTTCTAAAATATGATATGTCAATCATCTCAAGAACATGAGGCAGCGCACATAATCACATAAGAATTGATTAAATCAACAAATGCAAACTTAGCCGAATCAAGATGCATGGAACATGGATGCAAAGCATAACTATGATGAAAAATAAATATGATGTTTATGTACAAATAAAGAAAGCGAGTAAAAGAACGGAATAGAAAGAAGCGGGGCGGGGAATTATTACAATATTTTAAAGAATAATTACAAACCAAATTAGAGAGGGATGAAGAGAATATTACAACAAAATAAAAACCTCACAATACACTCAAAATAAGATAAACAAAAGAAGAAGAAAAAAAATGTTTCAAGTGCCTTGGGAACCACCAGAAGTTGGTTAACATCGAAAGACAACACCGTCTTGTCCAAAAGAAGCTAACCGGCCGACCAAGTAGGTCGGCCGGTCAACTAGGCCTAGCAAAACCTGTCATATTGCAAAACCAAGAAAAGGAACAAACAATAAATATGTAGGTAGCTCAACTAACCACTACCAGTTAGATTAAAAATCAGAAAACAAATATAAAATAAATAAAAAGTGCAAACTTACAACAAAACTAACATGAACCTAAAACAAAAAAACAAGTATAAGATAGAACATGCAAGATTACAACAATAGATAATATAACAAGAAATCAAAGCAAAAGAGCAAAATAAGTATATATATATATATAAAAAAAAAAAACATTGGGTTCAATGTGACGTCAGATTGAACCCAACTCAATTTTATTATATTGTGCCTTTTTTAGTCCAATTTTATTAGTCCTTTTAATTACCTTGCCATTTTTTAGTCATTTTAGCCCAAAAGTGAGAGTTATGTCCACTAAAATAAGAGAAGCGTCAAACAAGGAGTTGTTTTTGGCATGAGAGAGATGTAATGACATGGTAATGAACCTCCGAAGAGATTAAACCATTCATCATGAAAGATCTCTTTCTCATGCTAAAGAAACATATATGGGACTTCAATTCACCATTTTCAATTAGATTACAATAGTATATGATATAACAATAAATCAAAGCAAAAAAAGCAAAATAAGTAAGAAATGCAAGAAAATGAAAGGTTTGTGAAATTCACCTTCCAAGGAAAGGATGAACTCCTTAGTTCACAAACTCCCTCTTGATCACCCTCAAGTGTAGGAAATCTGTTCTCAAATCCTCAATTCGAAATCATGAAATTTATGGAGTTTATGATACGGAAAGTGGCTAACTCTCTTGTTTTTCTCACTTTCAATTACTAAACACTTTTCCTTATGATCAAGGCAATTGATCTTTGGATATATCCGAATTTTTGGAGTGGTTTTAGTGTATGGAAATGAGGAATTTCAGTAGCTATGGGAGCTTGGAAGTGTTTTGGCTCAAAAACTCAATTTTTCTCTCTTTTTTCACCCTTTTCTCACTCTTTTCTCTTCAATTTTGTGGTCCTCCTTCTCTCTTCCAATATGATCATTCTATATAGGCAATGAGGGAGAGTAAAGGTCAAAAAGAAGGTGGGAGACAAGGTGGGAGACAAGAATGTGATAGGAGGGCAAATTTTCAAGGTGGTTACATGGGATGCTCCTTTATGGATGCCAACAAAACCTCTTTTTGACAATGGGGGATGATTATGTATAATGGAGAATGAGTGGGTGTACTTGCATGGATCAGAAAATAGGTAAATGGGGTGTCCCAACCGAACCAAAACCAAGAAAAATGGGGCTGCTGCTATTTTGGGCCGAGTCAACAAAATCTACTATTAAGCCCAACTTCAAATGGGCATATCTCCCGTATATGGACTTGGTTTAGGGTGATTCTTGGGTCTAAATTGAAGCCCCAGAAATCTATTTTCCAATGGTGGTGGCCTCACATCTAAATTCTAAGTGTACAAAGAGATATTCCTAATTTAGTGAAGGCTGTTCATTTCTCTTGAGCCAGGTCAACAAAATCTGCTCTCAAGCCCAACTTCAAATAGGCATATCTCTCTTATTTGGACTTGGTTTTAGGTGATTCTTCGGTCTAAATTGAAGCCCTAGAAGTCTACTTTGCAATGGTGGTGGCCTCACATCTAAATTCCAAGTGTACAAAGAGATATTCCTAATTTAGTAAAGGTTGTTCATTTCCTTCTAAACAATTCGATGCTCATCCTTTCCCTAAACCAGTTTTCTTCCATCCCCTGCTGTTTCCTTCAAATCCAAACCTATCCAAACCTATAAAGAAGATGTTTTTTAAATATTATTTTTAAAGAGTTCACCTCTCTTCCATTTATTTCCATTTTGTCCTTACTTGGTTTACTGAAAAGTGCGATATTTTAATTGAAATGAGAGCCTCGGAACATCGTAGAAACATTTGGAAAAATATTTTGAAAAGAGGGCTTTAAGGTCTAAAATAGTTTGGCCAAAAATGTGTGAAGGTAGGGATTAAAGCTCAAATTCTATTTTTCTTGTTGAGGATTGCTAGGGAACACATTCTGATTATCATCATCGGGTAATTAACAGAAAGCGCCCAATCTTAGGGCCAGTCAAAATGGGGTGTCTACAGTTGCCCCTCTTTGACAGAGCTCAAAGTCATTTCATGACGTGAGTGAATGTCAAAGCCTGAAGATGACCCTTTTGACAAGGCCATAAGGCTTGGGCAAACAAACAAGATGCAGATGCAACTGGTTGAACCTGAAGGTTGCCTACGTATCCCTTTGCAAGGAATCAAACCAGCGTAGTTCAGGGGCAGAATGCAAATGACATGCTCAAAATATAGTTTGAAAGTTGGACTTACATGCTTCGCGAAGACAGTTGTTTGAAAATTCATGATTATGCAATGCAATGCAATGTCATGGGGTGATGATAAAGATATATGAAGATGGCAACATGAGAGGCAAGCCTCGTACAAATGATAAGAAACATAACAGGGGGGTGCATTGCATATAAATGTGCACAAGATCACATACAAATGTGCCACAACAGAATTTTAACCGAGTGAAACAACAACCTAACGCGTCTCATGCGAAAGGAGGAAAGATGGTGTAAACACCAAACGCACCTGATGTTTTTAACTGAGTAAACTTGCAATCCCAACGCATTTCACGCGATAGGAGGCGGTATAACCAACAGGCGTACCTAATCGTATCTCATACGGAGAGGGGGAAGGTTTTAGCCGAGTAAACAACAAATCCTTAACACGTTTCACGTGAAAGGAGCAAATGTGGTGTAACTAACAGACGTACCTAACCGTATCTCATACGGAAAAGGGAAAGGTTTTAACCGGGGAGAAAAACAATGGTGTAACCAACATGCATATCTCAACGTATTTCATATGGAGAGAGGGAAGGTTTTAATCGAGGAGAATGACACTGGTGTAACCAACAGGTGTATCTCAACGTATTTCATACGGAGAGAGGGAAGGTTTTAACTAGGTAAACTTTTCATCCTAGCACCTTTCTCATGAAAGGAGCAAAGGTGGATTCGAAGTCCCAACGCGTCTCACGCAGTATGATAGAATGACAAGGGGTAACCTCTATATGTAGAAGCCACGGATGCCGCATTTCTTTCTAATCATATTCACAACTTTCCCTATTCTCCAACGGGGTGACAGACTAGGTTGGTTCAGTATCCAGAATTGAGGCGCATACACGCTGCCTCAACCTATGGGGCTGCCATACAAATTTCAAGCCGAGGATACACCCCTAGATATCTAAACCAGACTTTAGTTTCAGAAATTCCAAACCTTTGTGTTCTAGGCATCACCATTCGAACTCTAGTTTCCACCGTCGCAGTTGGTCTCCTAGGAACTCATTACAAACACAGGCAGGTGGCTATACCAGACCGCCTGAAGTCGTTTGGGCACGACAAACACCAAAGGAATTGCACCTCTAGAGGATTTAAGGTCTCCTAGACCCAGGGAGTGCACAAGATAGTGCGAACGGGGATTGAGATTGCACAAGACAATGCGATGGAATTTGCCCAAGATAGTGCGATGCGCAAAATAGCGCGACTGATTTGAATTTGCACAAGACAGTGCGATGGAATTGAAATTGCACAAGGCAGTGCGATGGAATTGAAATTGCACAAGACAATGCGATGCGCAAAATAGTGCGATTGAATTGAATTTGCACAAGACAGTGCGATACGCAAGATAGCGCGATTGATTTGAAATTGCACAAGAGAGTGCGATGCGCAAGATAGCGCGATTGAATTTGAAATTGCACAAGATAGTGCGATGCGCAAGATAGCGCGGTTGAATTGAAATTGCACAAGATAGTGCGATGCGCGAGATAGCGGGATTGAATTAAAATTGCACAAGAGAGTGCGCTGCGCAAGGTAGCGCAATTGATTTGACTTTACACATGACAGTGCAATGGAATTGAAATTGCACAAGACAGTACGATACACGATGAGATTGTGCAATAGATGCACGAAGTGATTTGTGCGATAGATGCACGATGCGGATGTGATCGTGCGATAGATGCACGATGCGACTGTATGCACAGAGTGATATGGTCGTGCGATAGATGCACGATGCAGATATGATCGTGCGATAGATGCACGATGGGGATATGATCGTGTGATAAATGCACGATGTGGTATATGATCGTGCGATTAATGCACGATGCAGGTGTGATCGTGCGGTAGATGCACGATGCGAATGTGGTCTTGCGATAGATGCATGATGCGAATGTGATCGTGCGATAGATGCACGATGCGGGTGTGATCATGTGATAGATGCACGATGTGGGTATGATGGATACGGTATACACATATTCATATACAGACAAAATACATACAGATATGTACATACGGTATATATATATGTACAGACAAAATACACAGACATATACGGTATATATGACACAGACATATACGGACAATATGGTCATATACGCAGGCAGAGAATATTCCATCACCGATAAGGAATATTCTATTTATGGACGTCAACGAGAAGATGCCGTTACTGAAAAGGCATATTCCGTTTGCTAACGCCAGCGAGCGTACGCCAAACATGCAAAAGAAAAGAAAAACACAAATGCATGGATACGGGGGCTCAAACCTCTGATCTCCAACCCGATCTCCCAGTCTTCAACCACTGAGCCAAACCACTAGACCTAAGCTAGTCTCGTGACAAGATATGCAAACAAATATATACACATAGATATGAGACATATATATATAAAACCAAAACAAAACAAAACAAAAAAACATTTGTTTTAGGTTTCAAACCTCTGACCTCGGGCTCAACCTTCCGTCCTTCAACCACTAAGCCAAACCACTAAACCCAAGCCACTCTTGTAACCAAATGTTCAAACAAATATATAGAATACATAGATAAACAATATATATACATATATGTATACAACTCTCTCGCCTCCGTTGTTTTTGTCCCACTCTCTTTTCCTTCATCTTCTTCGAGTGTCGTGTCTGGCCCACGATTTCAACAATCGCGGCACTTGACCGACAAGGTGTCCAATCCTGCCCCGATTGTCAATGATCGTCTCGGCCTTTCTCCCTCTTTGTCTTCTTCTTCGCTCTTTTCTTAAGTTGAGGCCTGCGAGGGAGAGAGGCAGAGCAAAAGCATGCAAACTTTCTCTGCCACCACTTTGCAACCTCTTTCTTTTGCATTACTCTCCTCTGCCATGGCTTCTTCACATGGTTCTCTCAATCTTTTTCCAGACCTGAACGAGTCCACGGTAGAGATGACCGATTCTGACTCCCCTGAACCTCAACCGCAGGCTCCTCCTCCTTCCCCTATTTTCAACTTTCCAGCGATGTCAGTTGAACAAATAATGGTGGCATAGTCTGACATCGAAGCTAACTCGTATACGCTGAGGTCATGCATGGAGACCGTGACTGCGGTCTCCAACTTGTCCCGTCGACTACAGAACAGGACGTTTGATGTACATCAGTTAACTACACAACTCTCTCTACTTCAACATATGTACAAGGACTCTCGAGTAGAAATTAGTGCACTGAAAAAGCAAAACAAAGAATTGAAACGACAAGCCACCTCTGCGGCCCGATTCGGAGTTCCTTCGCATAACCAATTTGATGGCCGGCGAGGAATAATTTCCTTCGGAAGCTCTACCAAGGCCAAGGTAGAGTCTTCAAGAGTTTCGAAGGAGTAAAGATGAAGCGAGATAGCTGATGGTGAAGTCGGGCAACAAAGCTGTGTGCAAATGAAGCCAGTTGTAATCTTCGCTATCAGGCTGTTGCTGGAAAACTAAGAAAATGCTGCTCTCTCTCTTATTTTTATTTATTTATTTTGTTTGTTTGTTTGTTTTTTTTTTTTTTTTTTTTTTCTTTTGTTTTTTTTGTTTTTTGTGTTTGGAGTGGGCACTTATAGCTTCAACTCCTTTTTGTACAACTTTGATCGGGGTTGATCCCGGGCATTTAATAAAACGAGTTTGTTCTGCAAATCTGGATAGCGTGAATGGCGCAACACTGAACATAAAAATCATTTTGTTTTCAATTTTGAACTTGAAAATGGCTGTATTTTAATAAATTTTGAACTGAATATTGAGCCTATCATTGAGTAAAACACAAAACACAACTTAATGAAATGAAAATGAAGCAAAAACCATCCCAAAATACACCCTTTTAAGCTTGTTGGAGCAAAATGAACGCAAAACAGATCAACATCGGTCGACCGCCCAACGGAAAAGCATCGCTGATGACAACTACTTTGCATTTTCCAGCGATTGCTTGATTAAGGTGACGAGAACTCGATAGTGTGGGTAAAAGATAGAAAACCTGACTCAACTGTGCCCCTAGTTCATCACTTTGCCCCTTCTTTTTTCTTTTTTTTTTCCCTTTCTGCTAAAGCAATTTTGATCAACATGAGAGGTAAATTAGCACACTTGTTCCATTTTCCATCTTGAAGTCATATGAGCCAAATTATGAGCACTAAAAATTTTCTCTTTTTGGTCCAAAGAATGGTCTGAGTTTTGGAAAAATGGAATAATTTTTGAGAAAATCGGTCAACTTTATTAAAAGTCCTCAAAATCTATTTTCGCAAATGACCACTACTCGATTAACATGAAATCAACCCTTGAGATATACAACTGAATTCGTCTTGGGACTGAACTCGTCATGAAGGAGAAATAGGACAACTAAATCAAATGGGGACGAGCCAATCAAATATGGATAGCCGAGTCGAATAAAGATACACCAATCAAACATGGACGAGATGAATGAGTTAAAAAAATTATTAAGACCGAACTTCAAGATGAAGCTGCCTACGTATCCCAAAGATAGGAATCAAGCCATACGTAGTTCCGGTTAAGGTTCACTCGGGTATTGACACTCTCCTTTTGTGCTCTAACTTTTGCCAAAGTCGCCCTTTCGGGTTTTTAACCTTGTGAGCTTTTCATTTTTTCTATTTTTTTTGTCATTTTCTATTTTTTTATTTTTATTTTTTTGTTTTTCTGCTCTAACTTTTGCATGGGTTGCCCTTTCGGGTTTTTGGCCCAGCAAGCCTCTCAAGGGTAGTACTTCTTCAGCTTGTCCATGTTGACTGGTTTTGAGAACTCCAAACCATCCACATCCATGAGAATGACTGCTCCTCCTGACCAGATTGATTTAATGACACAGAGACCCATCCAATTGGGTCTAAACTTGCCCCTAGGATCGTGAATAGGAGCTCGGTTGTCTTTCAACACTAAGTCCCCTTCCCTCAAATTCCTGGATCTAACTTTTTTGTTGAATGCTCTGGCAATCCTGCGTTGATACCCCTGAATGTGGTATAATGCCTTCAACCTTCGCTCATCAAATAGCATCAGTTCCTCAAATCGATTCTGTTGCCAATCAACTTCTGTTATCTGACATTCAGCCATAATCCTCAATGAAGGCACTTCCAACTCAATCGGCAAAACAGCCTCCATTCCATATACCAAAGAGTACGGGGTTGCCCTCGTAGATCTTCGGATTGATGTCCTGTACCCCCAAAGTGCAAAAGGCAACTTATCTGGCCAATCTCTATAAGTTTCTACCGTCTTACACAGAATGTTCTTGATGTTCTTATTTGCAGCTTCAACGGCTCCATTGGTTTGTGGCCTGCAAGTTGATGACTTGTGAAAAGCCACGTTATACTTCTCAAGTAGAACTGCCACTTCTCATTTGAAATGTGAGCCATTGTCTATAATTAATTGGTTTGGCACCCCGTATCTGCAGATAATGTTGTTCTTGATAAATTTGGCCACGTGTGATGCTTTCAACACTGAATACGACTGTGCTTCAACCTATTTGGTAAAATAGTCAATGGCAAGCAAGATGAACTGATGCCCATTTGAACCTTTTGGTGTAACTGCCCCGATGATATCTATGCCCCAAATTGAGAAAGGCCAAGGCGAAGTCATGTTGTAGAGTTTTGATGGTGGGATGTTCACACAATTGGCGTGGATTTGACATTTGTGACATTGCCTAACAAAGTTAATACAATCACTTTCCATGGTTAACCAGTAGTATCCTTGTCTAAGGATTTTTCTGGCTAGCATTATACCGTTCATATGGGCTCCACACTTCCCTCCATGGATGGCTTCCATGATACATTTTGCGTCTTCTTCCTCTACACATAGCTTATGCATTCCCAGATGCCCTCTCTTATATAACTTATCTCCACAAATGACGAACTGAGTGGCCAGACGTCGTATCCCCCTTTCGTCTTTGGTGTTTGCCCCTTGTGGATATGTACCACTTTCCAGAAAATTCCAAATATCAAAGTACCAAGGGTTTTCATCTTGAACTTCTTCCGTTGCGGCTATCATTTCATACACGGGGGTGTACCTTTGTTCTATAAGGATCGGGTGCATCTTGACCCCGACCGGTATATCTATCATTGATGCCAAGGTTACCAACGCATCAGCAAATTGGTTGTTCTCTCTTACCAGGTGCGTAAAAGTCAGTTTTTCGAACCTCGGGATCAACATGTCCAAGGTCTAATGGTAGACTTTCATTTTTTCCTCTTTAACTTTCCAATCTCTGTTGGCTTGAGAGACGACCAAGTTCGAGTCCCCGATCACATCCAACCTTATTGGCCCTAGTTCCAGGGCTGCTTCCAATCCAGCAATGCATGCCTCATACTCTACTTGGTTGTTAGATACCCTGAATTGGAGTTTGAAAGCTAAGGGGATATGGGAATCATCCGGCGCTATGAGCAATATGCCTATCCCATAGCCAAATTGATTAGACGCTCCATCAAAGTACAACTTCCAAGTGTCTTCTTCTATCTGCATGACCTCTTCATCTGGGAATGAGTACTCCACATCTTCTCCTCCTTCAATTGGGTGATCAGCCAAAAATTCTGCTATGACCTTTCCTTTGACAGATTTACAAGTGACATACTTAAGGTCAAATTCGGAAAGCAAAAGCAACCAACGAGCTAGCCTACCGGTAAGTGCTGGTTTCTCAAAAAGATATTTGATTGGGTCTAATCTTGAAACTAGAATTACCGAGTGAGCTAACAGGTAGTGTCTCAACTTCCTGGTGGCCCATACCAAAGCTAAGCAAGCTTTTTTCCAAAGGAGTATAGCGGGTCTCATATTCAAGCATTTTCTTACTTAAATAGTAGATGGCTTTCTCCACTTTCACATCTGACTCTTGTGCAAGTATGCATCCCATGGTTGATTCAGTCACTGATAAATACAAAATCAGAGGTTTTCCTGGCTCAGGTGGTGATAACACAGGTGGATTCTACAAATATTGCTTAACTTGCTCGAAGGCGAACTGACATCGATCATCCCATTGAAACTTTTTCCCTTTCTTTAGGAGACCAAACAGGGGTTCACAAGTTAAGGTTAGCTTTGAAATAAACCTCCTTATGAATTGCACATTTCCCAGAAAGCCCCGCACCTCCTTTTCAGTCATTCGTGGCGGCATTTCTAAGATGGCCTTAATTTTAGATGGATCAACTTCGATTCCCCGCTGTGTGACTAGAAATCCTAACATCTTGCCACAGTTACCCCAAAGGTGCATTTTTGTGGATTTAGCCTTAGCATGTATTCTCTAATTCTCTCAAAGAATTTCTTTAATGCAGTGTAATGGCTTTTCCGATCTTTGGACTTGACAATCATGTCATCTACATACACCTCAACTCCCTTGTGGATCATATCATGCAAAAGAGTGGTAGCAGCTCTCTGATAAGTGGCCCTGGCATTCTTCAAACCAAATGGCATAACCCTGTAGCAGTATGTCCCCCATGGTGTGGTAAAAACCATCCATGAATGATAGTAAGGCATGCCCTACAGTGAAGTCTACCAATTCGTCAATATGTGGTAATGGGAAATCATCCTTCGGACTAGCCTTATTCAAATCCCGGAAGTCAACACAAACTCGAATTCTGCCATTTTTCTTCAGAACTGGCACAATATTGGCTAACCAAGTAGGATATTCTGATACGAGCAAAAACCCAGCATTGATTTGCTTGGTAACCTCTTCTTTAATTTTCAAGGCCCAATCTGGACGAATTCTGCGAAGCTTCTGTTTGACAGGTCGGGCCTCAGGGTCGAGAGGGATCCTATGTTGTACAATCTCAGGGTCAATTCCTGGCATGTCCTCGTAGGACCATGTAAAAACATCTTTGAATTCCGTTAATAAAGCAACTAATTATTCACCTTCCTTTGAAGACAATGTAGAACCAATTTGGATCAAGCGAGGATCTTTTTCAGTACCCACATTTACAAAAACAATTTCATCCACTAATGGCTTAGCACGCCTTTCTTCCTCCCAGTCAATTAAGTTTTTCAAAGCCCGAGGAATTTCTTCCTCTTCATTTTTATCAAAATCTTGAAAATTTTGGTCAATGTTATGAACGATGGGCATAGAAAAGTAGGCGGAAATCACATCTTCATTCAAAGCCTCGAGCTCACAAGTTGCAACAGACTCAAAAGAGAAAGAAAAAGGAGACTCAGACATTTTAGACAAACTTAAATCTATTTCCAACCCCACAAGCCCACCAAACTCAGACTCAACAGCCAATTCAGAACTCTTAATACAACTCTTTTCAAAATGCCAATTTATTTGTGAGCCATTCACTGCATCCACGATGAAGCTTGTACAGTCAGCAGGTACCCCTTCCCCGATCACGGCAATGGTCATATCTCCCAAATTCATTGGTTCAGCACTAGCAAGTGATTCTATCAGTAAGTCAGCCAGTGTTATACCTAGAACTTCCTCTGTGCTGCTTTACGAGCTGACTTCTCTATCTTGTCCGATGTTGATACTAGGATCTACCCACTCCTCATCACTGTCAGAGAGTTGATGATCGAAGAAGATCTCAAACCCAGGGTATCTTTTCTTCTCCACTTGATCAATCCAGGGCTTAGGGAAACCACAGAAAGGGAAGTCTTCTCCTTGGCAGACAAAGCATCTGTTTAAGGTCCTACGAATTGGCTTATGAACCAACTCAAACTGCCGTCCGGCTCTCTTGGTCTTGATCCTCTCCCTGATCTCTTCAGTTTTCCTTTTCCAATCATCAGTCGTGGGTGCAAACCATAGTCCGATTGCATATGGGTTATGATGTACTTCACTAGCTGTAGTAATACATTTCCTGCCACTTTGTCCCAATCCCGTCCCTGGAATGTGACCTAGTTTACTCATGAAAGAGATTGATTAGGCACTGACATATACACCTTCGTCTTCTACCATGAGCGTTTGAACTAGCTGGGCCTCTGCCAATGTAAAACCTGATAAAAACACATCTTCTTTCCCATGCTGTATTTCTAGCAGTGGTGTTGTGACTTATGGGGGAGGATGAATGGATGAATTTCCGAAGACAGTGGCAATTCCTCCGCCATATGGATACTTTACCAATTGATGTATTGTGGATGATACAGCTTTTATCTGATGAAGCCAGGGCCTTTGCAATAGCAAGTTGAACATTGCGGGAACATCCATGACATGAAATTCAGCTCCGTGCTCAGATGGACCCACTGTTATTTGTACTTTGATTGTCCCCATCACTTCCCGACTAGTATTATCATAGGCCCGGATCAATTAAGTAGTGGGCGTGAAATCTGCTGGCTTTAGCCCAATTGCATAAGCAGTGCGTGTAGGGCAGACATTGATGGCTGATCTGGTGTCAATCAGAACAATCGGGATCCATTTCTTTCTGCATTCCAGTGATATGTACAGAGGCTTATTATGTTCTGATCCTTCTATTGGCAGCTCTTTATCAGCAAAAGTTATTGCTGGGATGGTTTCTCTTGGGGTGATTAATGACACTAATTGCTCAGGAGTGGTGTCAATTGATAGCTTAGCCTTGTTCAACATTGACAACATTGCCTGTCAATGTTCTCGGGAAGCCATGAGAAGTCCCCAGATGGAGATGTTTGCTTGGATCTTTTTAGTTGTCTTAAAACTGGGTCTTCTTCTGCTTCTTTCTCCTTTGCTTTCTCTTTATCAATGTCTGTATCTTTTCCTGAGGACTCGCCTTGGTCTAGTTATGGAGGTTTAAAGTAACGCCCACTCCTAGTTAGGTGATCAATTTCTTCGGAATACCAAGTCTCATCAGGCAAAGTACTACCCCACTCATCATCGATGTGAGCGAGCTGCAGATCGCTATCATCCCACCATTCACCTTCGTTGACCGAAAGACAGTTGTCAGGCTCTACATAGATCATTCCTACGTTATACTCTGACAGACTTTTTGATTCTTCTTCTCTCTTGGAACCCCTGTTGTTGCCACTATTTTCAAACTTTCCGGCGTCAATTTTTGGTTCATCATTTTTCCCCTTAGTTCCCCCATCAGAACCTTCATCATCGCTTGCCCAACCGTGAGTAGTATCGAAACTTCTTGGATCCCACCAGCCAATCTGCACATTTCCCAAATCCAATTCCTCAAAGAATTTAAGATTGTCCAAGTCTTCTTCTAGATTGGCCAAGTCATCTAATCCATGTTCATGCATATCTTCTCTAACGACATTGATGGTACATGAGTCGAGTAAGATAACTTCCGGTTTCAACTGGCCAACAGGTACTATGTATTTGTTGGGATCATATCCTTCTTCTGGTAGTTTTCCAACCTCAATCACTGGCACTCCAGTTATGTCTTCTTTGGATCCTTCTTTTGATACAGTCTTTTCTTCCTCAGTTTGCAATACTACCACAACTATGGTTTGTTTTGGCTTTGGCTGGGTTAGAGGTGCATCCATCATACATAAATCAATGCTCTTTGGAATGTATACCTCGAGTTTAGGTAGATGGACAGGTGTGATGTATATACTAGGGTTAAAGGTGGGAGGGAGTGTATGCATATGGTTGAGGCAAGGAGGTGGTCAATTTTTGTCATGGGGTGGCAATGGGTTGGTAGTGACATTGGGTTTTTGTGGTTGTGGAGGAGCTATGACCTTATTATCAATGAGGTTTTGGATTTCATAGTGAACGTGAAAGCATTGGTCAGTGTCATGTCCAGGTTGTTGATGAAAGGCACAGTATTTGGTAGGGTCGTGTTTGGCTGGGAGAGGATCGGGAAGAGGTCGGGGGTCCAGAGGCTTGAGATACCCTCTTTCCATCAAGATTTTCATAGCTTTGGCCAAGGACATATAGAGAGGGTTAAAGGTTCTAGCCGTGGTTTTGGGTTGAGTTGGTTGTTTGTGGACTGGCATTGGCAAATGGGTCGGCCATTTTGGCGGTGGTGGTAGTACTGAATTAACCTCAGAAGGTCTTACAACTGTACTACTACTAGTAGTAGCATTGGAACTGCGACCAAAAGGCTTCCGAACAGGTTCCTTATCATCCACAATGATTCCTTATTTGATGGCATCCTTTATCTGGACTCCTATTTCATGTAAGTCATTAAAAGTGATGAGCGGGAGGACTATCATTTTTTGTAACATCTTTCCATGCAGATTTCTGACTATCATACGGATTTGGTCTTTTTCGAGTGGTCTGTTGCTCCTCATTACTGCTTTTGCCCTCCATCTGGTGACAAAAGCCACAAAACTTTCATTGGGCTCTTGGTGAGTTGCCTCCAAATCCCGAGTAGTTACCTCAATCTGGGTGTTGTAAGAATATTAGGTGATGAAAGCCTCAGCTAACTCCTCCCAATTTTGTTTCACCGAGTCTTCTAACTTGGCATACCAGATGGTAGCCACTCTTGACAAAGTTCGTCCGAACAAAGAGAGCTTGTGCGAACGAGTCAAATCCATAGGCTTTAAGACATCAGAGAATAGGAGAATGTGAACCATTGGTCACTGGAGCCATCAAACCTATCAATGTGTGGCATTTTGAACCGTTCTGGAAACTTCACAGCTATCTCAGTGTACCCATCTTCGATGTCTGGGATTAAATTGACTCGTTGTGACCTTTTGAAAAGTTTTTCCAACTTGGACAGCTTCAACATAGTTGGGTCAAACTCAAGTGCTTCGGAGGGAAAGATCCCTCCCGCTGGTTGTGGAAGGGGAAATGATCTTCTTGAAGTTTGTGCAGGAATCCTCAGATCTTCTAGTGAGTTAAGTTCGGGAAACTCATCAACTGGTGGAGGTGGAGGTGGAACTGGATGAGTCACCGGAGGTGGTTAAGTAATGGACACCCCAGATGAGCGTTGCAGTTCAACAAAAGTATTGCCTTAAGCGGCAAGAGTAGTGCCTTGGGCAGCAACCGTAGTGGCAATAGTATCCATGCTCCGTTGAATGGCCAATAGTATGTCTGCTATATATTCTGGAATCTAAGCCATCATTGATTCTGGTGAGTTAAATGGTGATGATCTAGCAGGTGAAGAAGGGGTATTCTGGACAGTTGATGAAGCTTTTGCTTTTCTTTGTGTAACCGGTGGCAAAGAAACTAACACTGGCTGACCTTGAACCAAATCTGCACTTTTGCAAAGTCTACCAATGCAAGTCCACAGAACTTGGGATATATCAGACCTTTCGGAAGCTATAGTGCCCGACTACCTTGCTAAAACAAAACGAGACCCCCAATCAAAATTTCATTAGCACGACTCAACTGATTACTGCTTACTGCTTACTCATGTTGAAAAAATGAACTCAACCCCACAAACTGAAATGATTGAACCAGTCATCTGAATCTGAGAATTCCCATACATTGCACATAACACGTAGCAGGAAAGAGAACAAACACCCCTTTCGGGGCTAGGGTTACCCTGTCCTAACTTTGAAATGATCTAGGGTTTCACTATTCAAACAAACAGTATCATACATCCTAGAAATGAGAGAGCATCCTGTCCTAATTTTGGAAGGTACTATAGCTCATTATATGCACAAGGTTAGCTTTACTGTAAGGGTTGAAGTCAAGGTGACGTTACCAAAGAGTCCTTTGGGTCATGACCAATAAAGATCCCAGGAAATCAGAAGAGTCAAATAGCCTCTCTTCGGAGTCTGAGAACCTTAGATAGCAGAGCTACATAACAAAGCTACCCTTTTGACAAATCTCAAAAGGTTACAACACAAGGCCTCTAAAGTATCATAAAGATAGGTGTAGTGTCACAAAAAGCTTGCATGTGCTCCCTCCAGTATCTGGGCAACATAGGGACTTGAAGTGCACCAATGAATGCAATGCAATGGACATATAATTGAAAATAAAGGTCATATCATGGAGTTCTAGTCAAGGTTTCATAAAATCCCCAGCAGAGTCGCCAGAAACTGTAACATGCCCGGGGGGTACCCGCGCGCGTTAAACAGTTTGGACTCCCGAGATCTCTTTGATCTTGTTTCACAAGTGCAATGTGAAACGTAGATGAGAGTCCAGATTTGGAAACTTTTATTGAAAATCCATTTTATTGTAAAACCTTTTGCCAGAAATGGACTGCGTCATCAGATCTTAGAGTCGCCACCTAATATTTTGGGAAATTAGGAAACCCATGACTCGTACCAAGGCCACTGTTCGTCATAACCAAAGTTGTCTCGGTTCGGAACCTTAGGTATGAGAGGGGAAAGTCATTAATTGAGCACCCCCGCTCACCTGATCAAAAGATCGGCCTTTACTAACCATGATATGAATTTTATTTTCTTTATATGTTCATGTTCTGATTATTTAATAAATCCTACAATTTACTATGTGAAGCATACAAGTATAGACTATGTCATCCACTTTGGAACGATTTGATTTCATGTAGTTTTGAAGATGTACAACCCAAATAAATTGAGTTTACAAACATGAAAATCAACATCATTCCAAATTAAATGACACAACCTCCATCCACAGGCATTCATAGAGTTATATCACATAAGCAAATAGCCTCATGGTAGAATGCTAGACACAGTAAGAAAAACACACACAAACGGGATGTTAAAGCATAAAAGCTTACATGTTTGACGTCCCACGAACAAGCTACAAAACAAAGTTAGTAAAATATGCATGATCTTATATACAAAATCCTAATGCAATTCACTCATGAGATGCAACTAAAGATTCGGCTTCTAAAATATGATATGTGAATCATCTCAAGAACATGAGACAGCGCACATAATCACATAAGAATTAATTAAATCCACAAATGCAAACTTAGCCAAATCAAGATGCATGAAACATAGATGCAAAGCATAACTATGATGAAAAATAAATATGATGTTTATGTACAAATAAAGAAAGCAGGTAAAAGAACAGGATAGAAAGAAGCAGGGCGGGGAATTATTACAACATTTTAAAGAATAATTACAAACCAAATTAGAGAGGGATGAGGAGAATATTACAACAAAATAAAAGCCTCACAATACACTCAAAATAAGATAAACAAAAGAAGAAGAAAAACAATGTTTCATGTGTCTTGGGAACCACCGGAAGTTGGTTAACATCGAAAGACAACACCGTCTTGTCCAAAAGAAGCTAACCGGCCGACCAAATAGATTGGCCGGTCAACTAGGCCTAGCAAAACCTGTCTTATTGCAAAACCAAGAAGCGGAACAACAATAAATATGTAGGTAGCTCAACTAACCACTACCAGTTAGACTAAAAATGAGAAAACAAATATAAAATAAATAAAACGTGCAAAATTACAACAAAACTAACATGAACCTAAAACAAGAAAACAAGTATAAGATAGAACATGCAATATTACAACAATATATAATATAACAAGAAATCAAAGTAAAAGAGCAAAATAAGTATATAAAAAAAAAACATTGGGTTCAATGTGATGTCTGATTGAACCCAACTCAATTTTATTATATTGTGCCTTTTTTAGTCCAATTTTATTAGTCCTTTTAATTACCTTGCCATTTTTTAGTCATTTTAGTCCAAAAGTGAGAGTTATGTCCACTAAAATAAGAGAAGCGTCAAACAAGGAGTTGTTCTTGGCATGAGAGAGATGTAATGCCTTGGTAATGAACCTCCGAAGAGATTAAACCATTCATCATGGAAGATCTCTTTCTCATGCTAAAGAAACATATATGGGACTTCAATTCACCATTTTCAATTAGATTACAATAGTATATAATATAACAATAAATCAAAGCAAAAAAAGCAAAATAAGTAAGAAATGCAAGAAAATGAAAGATTTGTGAAATTCACCTTCCAAGGAAAGGATGAATTCCCTAGTTCACAAACTCCCTCTTTATCACCCTCAAGTGTAGGAAATGTGTTCTCAAATCCTCAATTCGAAATTATGAAATTTATGGAGTTTATGGTACGGAAAGTGGCTAACTCTCTTGTTTTTCTCACTTTCAATTACTAAACACTTTTCCTTATGATCAAGGCAATTGATCTTTGGATATATCAGAATTTTTGGAGTGGTTTTAGGGTATGGAAATGAGGAATTTCAATAGCTATGGGAGCTTGGAAGTGTTTTGGCTCAAAAACTCAAATTTTCTCTCTTTTTTCACCCTTTTCTCACTCTTTTCTCTTCAATTTCGTGGTCCTCCTTCTCTCTTCCAATATGATCATTCTATGTAGGCAATAAGGGAGAGTAAAGGTCAAAAAGAAGGTGGAAGACAAGAATGTGATAGGAAGACAAATTTTCAAGGTGGTTGCATAGGATGCTCCTTTATGGATGCCAACAAAACCTCTTTTTGACAATGGGGGATGATTATGTATAATGGAGGATGAGTGGAGATAATGGAGGATAAGTGGGTGTACTTGAATGGATCAGAAAATAGGTAAATGGGGTGTCCCAACCGAACCAAAACCAAGAAAAATGGGGCTGCTGCTATTTTGGGCCGAGTCAACAAAATCTGCTATGAAGCCCAACTTCAAATGGACATATCTCCTGTATATCGACTTGGTTTAGGGTGATTCTTGGGTCTAAATTGAAACCCCAGAAGTCTATTTTCCAATGGTGGTGGCCTCACATCTAAATTCTAAGTGTACAAAGAAATATGCCTAATTTAGTGAAGGATGTTCATTTCTCTTGAGCCAGGTCAACAAAATCTTCTCTCAAGCCCAACTTCAAATGGGCATATCTCTCTTATCTGGTCTTGGTTTTAGGTGATTCTTGGGTCTAAATTGAAGCCCCCGAAGTCTACTTTCCAATGGTGGTGGCCTCACATCTAAATTCCAAATGTGCAAAGAAATATTCCTAATTTAGTAAAGGCTGTTCATTGCCTTCTTAACAATTCGATGCTCATCCTTTCCCTAAACTAGTTTTCTTCTATCCCCTCTTGTTTCCTTCAAATCCAAACCTATCCAAACCTATAAAGAAGATGTTTTTTAAATATTGTTTTCAAAGAGTTCACCTCTCTTCTATTTTTTTTCCATTTTGTCGTTACTCGGTTTACTAAAAAGTGCAACATTTTAATTGAAATGGGAGCCTCAGAACATCGTAGAAACATTTGGAAAAAAATTTTGAAAAGAGAGTTTTAAGGTCTAAAATAGTTTGGCCAAAAATGTGTGAAGGTAGGGATTAAAGCTCAAATTCATTTTTCTTGTTGAGGATTGCTAGGGAGCACATTCTGATTATCATCATGGGGTAATTAATAGAAAGCACCCAAGTCTTAGGGCCGGTCAAAATGAGGTGTCTACACCTGCACTCTGTTTCATAGTTGTTTATGAACAGTATTGCTTTAAAACAAAGAAAATTAAAGCCTCAGTTTCATTTTTTGATTTAATTTATAATTTTTGAAAACACCAATTTGTATTGAAATCATCAGTTTGAAGTGACTACTTAGTGTATTAAAAAAGCAAGCATCAGAAAAAAGTTTACTGTGGCCATGTGAACTTGATGCTTTCATAGCCGGATGAATTTATTTCACACAATCACTACATTACTGATTAATTTGACAACTCACTGCTCGAATATGAAGGGATTGCATTTTGAAAAAGATGACCAACAATTATTATTTTATCTAACAACCACGTCCGTTCATTTTGTGCTTTCATTTCTAACTTTATGAAACTGTAATTTTGGTTTGCAAGTGCATGTCTGATGCGACTACTCACTGTGACACCAAAACAAGCCATGTTAATTGAGCATCTCATAGTAGGATGAGGGGTATTAGAAAGGCAACTATAATGAAATCGATTCTTTATTAAGTCTGCCAAAGTGACTGCATCACGGGTATGTAAACTACACAAAGTCACGAACAACATATTACTCAGGGTTGCATGAAATGAATAAGATAAAATAATATCACGGGTATCACTTCTTCCACAGTGCCTCCACATCTCAATTATCATAACCATGTCATCTGTTTTGCATGTCTATAAATAGCACTACCCCAAGTATGATGTTTGTTCAAGTCATAACAATAGTAATATATCTACAATTATTATTATTATTATTTTTATTTTTATTTTATTTATTTATTTTTTTATTTTTTTATTTTTTATGAACAATGTCTTCAAGAGGTGCAGGAAGTTCATGCCATCAAAGAAATCCAAAAGTGTGGCTACTACCTCCATTTACTTATGACTACAAGAAAAAAAAAGTACTCAAGTCCGAAGGATTATTATGCTGGTATCCGAGCAGAATGGACGTTCAGGGTAATGGACCAAGAACGATTGTTTAATGATCTACGTAACTTTGGGGCACCGGTACCTCATCGTCGTTCATTAACCATGGCTAGACAAAATGTGGGTGACTATGAAAAAACAGTTAGCAGAATTAAGAAGGAGAACAATAGAATGTTGATACGGAGATGTCGACATTTCATGCTTCAACTAGCCACCGAAATGGCAGAAGCAAGCAATAGAGAATTGACAGTGATTGAGCGAAATAATGTCTTAAACAATGAAAAATATCTCTCTGACTACTACATGTCAGATGAGGAATGAGAAATCAAATACCTTTATCTTTCATATATGTTTGTATGTTGTGTCGTATCTTCGTTATTGGGGTGTAAGACAATGTTGTTGTTGATCTAGGTCGCGGATGTATTTCAACTATTTATTATATGAAGCTGAAGTTTATGAAATCACTACATTTATAAGTATACATGTCAAGATTCATTACAAATTTCTCTTCCTATTGATAACTCATGTATAAGCATTGCAAAGCCATTACAATGAACGAAAACGTTTGGTCATACATGCAACCAAGTTCATTCAGTATCATCATTGTATTCCACTTCAATAATGCATAAAATCATGAAAGCGTAGTTCAATTAACATCCTTCAAAATAACAATAACGGGGAGAAAGCAAAGGTAATTGTTATTTGTAGAATTACAAGAACTATTCAAAAACTATTGGAATTTCTCCCTTCATTAATAAGTCATGGATGAGCATTAGAAAGCCATTACAAGAGAAATGGTTTGCTCATTCATCCAAACAATTTCATTCATTATTATCATCATCTGACATCTCAATGTCAGATTCATACATAGCATCCATGCTCCAGGTGAAGTACTGGTGCGCATCATCCATTAACCCATCTTCAGCACGCTCATTTGCGGTCTTCATTAGTTCGGACCTTTGCAAACGTTGGGTCATGCGATTAACTTCATCACAGATACGATGCAATGCCCTTTGCAACAACTGTGGAGTGTCAATTGGCATACACATGGCTAACCATTAAGGAAATTTAATATTAACTTCATGACATAGCTCAACGAGAACGCTTGCTCGAGTTATGCGAAATTCCCACTCAACTCTCATGGTATTGATGGCAGCATGTGAGTAACACAAATTTGGATTTAACAGGTATTGAAATTCATCTCCATCTGCAACCCAATGGTGACCCATTGCTGAATATAGATCAACCATCGTATATGTCATGATAATATCTCTCGATATATCTATAAAACTTTTGTTGTGGTATGATGCGATATTTATACCACATATGCACAAATTTAAAATGGAGATGGACGCAAGTATTCATGTCTTATAAACTCTAAACTCACATGCCGACAATGACTTGTCATACTTCAAGAGGTTCACATGGTAGCTGTGTGTTTAAAATTATTGTAAAAAAGTTGTCACATCAACCTTTATGACCTGAACAACTATGCATCAACTTTATAGGAGTTGTCACTTCAACTTTTATTGACTACTCAGTGCATATCTGAAGGTTTTAAGTAAAGTTCAAATCTGCTTAGAAATTTAATTTCACTTTTCCGCTTACAGATTTAATTCAATTTAATTTCACTTTTCCGCTTACCAACGTAATTTCAATTTAATTTCTCTATCTTTTATAAGTATTGTGAGATTATTTAGATGTACATGATGGGGTTTGGATTCTTCAGTTTGGCAGATATCTTTTAACTTATTCTACTTCCTTGATTTTCTCGAATTGTTGCTCTATTAACTACTCTTAAAATCTCTTTGAACTACTTTTTAATGATTTCTCTCAAATTTTTAATTAACTATGTGTTGATTTAAGTCGGTGTTGTTCTTGTTTGGATACTAGGCTAGCTTTTATCTGTAACATTTTCAAGTTCTATACCTCTAAAAACATGTCAATATGTACTCTACTACAAATTAATCTTCAATACATTCCAACTCTATAATATTTTATCTTCAAGATTTATCAATCTATTTGAAGCTACATAGGGTGGCTTTTTAAACACAAAGGATCTAATTGTTTTGTTGTTTTTTTCTGACACCCCCTCATCCCGTTATGAATTGCTGAAGTTCACATGGGCACAATAGCTATGGTACGACTTCTTGTTTTTTTCATACAGTAAGTAGCCTCGTCAAAGTCGTCAAAGTGATATGTCCAACATTTCTCAATGATGCAGTGACTTTAACAGACGTAATAAATTAAAGGACTCAATGAAATGGCCAAGTCCACATGGCCACAATAAACAGCGTACAGATGATTGGTCTTTTTTGAAAAAGTGAGTAGTCACTTTCGAGTGACGATTGAAGTACTGATTGTGCGGAGGGTGTTTAGCATTGATTGTTTATTCCTTATAATGACAACTCATAAAGATGTGTTGGTATATGTGGGCTTTTAATGGCATGTGACTTTGTGCAACGCGACTTAAATGCTTTGTTTTTCCCTCACATTTCATAACTCATCTAAGTCACATTAATACGATCACATGGCAATAGTGTTGACAAACAACTATATAACTGACTAAAGGAGTGACGCTCATTTATTGAGAAAAAAATCAAATGGAGTATAGATTCATGGCAGGGGGTAGGAATCGCAGAGGTGAGAGTTCACCACGAGGAAAAGGAACGGGAAGGGGACTCGTAGGGGATAGGAACTTCGAAAGAGGTGAGAGTTCACACCGAGGAAGAGGAACGGGAAGGGAAAGTGGCGATGCTAAAGATGAAACACCATTTGCTTTGTTAGATGCCACTTGTGCTTATCATGATAGGTTTGGGAAGCAACATTTCGTCATGCCCAAGTACTATCGAGATCTATGTGATTTCGTGGAGGATCCATCTAATAATCAAATAGGATATGGTTTGGCAGACGCTACACTTTTGAATTAGCCCGCACTATTTATAGAGAGAGTGCAAATGGAAAGATTATGCTAAGAAAATCGACTGAAGGTGTCGAAAGCACGTTCAGTTGAGATCCAAAAGGAAGATCCAGATAATGTTGATCGACTATGTGAAAGACTTCGACGTGACATTTCTCAAATGCGTCGTAGGTTAGCCTGCGATATGAAACTATCTATACTTAAGTCGGATGCCAAGAAGAAAGGAACAACACCAAATGCTGGCGCTATCAAGGCTATCAAGGAGGATCCTTCACTTCTCTCTGACCCTGAGCTCTCAAATTGATCGGACTCTGAGATTGCCGATTTGAGCGAGGATTAGCATCTATCTATCTACTAATTATATGTTGTTATCCATAATTATGTACTGTGTGTGTTATAATAACTCTTCCGGTAATGAGTTTGTGAAAGGTTTGTCTAATATTTGTCTACGTAACTATCAAGTATTATACTCGTCGCTTTATTTTATGTACTGTGTTATGTTGAATATTTCTACAAATTATTTATGTGGGATACTTATGTTTGAACTAGATATGTCGTTCTGAAGTGTTATAAGTGTTATAGTCATACCTTTATTTTGTTTCCCTGTTCACAGTAGTAATTAGCAAATTAGATACTTTGTATATGCTTTGTGAAGTTTTATTTAAATATTTCTTGGCAACAAATATTTAAGGGAACAAACAAGATCTCCGAACTCATTCATCTGTTCAACATTGATAACTAAAAAAGTGATTACCCTCATCCGTTGTGCACTCTCTTCGTCTCTCTTCCTCTCTCTTCAGCTTCGTCTGTGTGTGTTGGACTGGGAAGCAGGGCAAAAACGTGTATTCAACCAAAACCAACACTGACAAACCAAAAAAACAAACATCTTTTTTAAAAACAACTTTGCTAAAGCCGTATTGTAAAACGGTTTTCCTATAACCATTTTATGTTTGAAATATATTTTCAGTATAAATATTTATCTTCAAAATTAAGAATTTAAAAACAAAAAATATTTGGCACAAAACGAGTTTAGCAAAACCGTTTTAAATTATCGAGAAATAATTACAAATTAAGTACAAACGGTTTTTCAAAAGCTGGTTTTATGCCCCCAAAAAAAAATAATCTTTTTTTATTCAACAAAAAGGGCACGGGAAAAGCTGTTTCACCCAAGAATGGGAATAAAGATAAACATCCACTCTAGAGTGGAAATAAAGTTTTGAAAATGGCATAGTCATGGAAATTTGCTAGGCCAGTTCATGTGAAAAGCGTAGGCCATAATAATCAAATCAAAGATCAAATCACTCTATTTGATTTGATTATTATGTATTATTATAAATTATTGTTACATATATTTGATATTGGTCTATAAAAAATAACAATCACTCTATTTGGTTTGATTATCTTTAAAATAAGACTAATAATTTTTAAAAAATATATTTAAAAAATATAACCAAACTAAACAGAGTAATTATTATTTATTATTATATATATTTAATATTGGTCTCATTTTAAAAATAATGAGGGGGGTGGGCCATTTCATAACGGGTTTCTGTTAAAATCGTGTTTCCAAATTGGGCGATCATTACTTGAAAGCGCTAATAGTAACAGTGCTTTCTTAAGTAAAGGTGTGTTTTCTAACCACGCTTTCATAATTCCACTGTTTGGGGCAGAAACATGCTGAAAGCGTGTTTTGTAAACACGCTTCAGCGTAGTTTGGGAAATTCGGCAAAACTAGGCTTAGTTGGGGAAATAAATTAGTATAGGGACTTAGTTTGGGAAAAGCCCCCAAAGTGATGGCTTTGATGTGATGTGCGTCCCGGGCTCCTTTGGGTGCAGTACAACAGCGTCGAATTTTAACCTCAATAAAATTGCCAACAACTCAAAAAATTATCAAATATTAGCTATTTACCAACACAATAAGAAATAGGGGATTGAGAGTGGTTCAAAGTGGAGAAATTATTAGTGAGTCTTTGGCATTGTTATGTAATATCTTAATAATATTCTGATTAGTAATGGGGTGGAGTCTAAAAATTTATATTAGATAATTAAGAAATATGAAAAGATATAATAAATTATGATTGGTGTAAGTGATAATCAGGGGACTCCTAAGACCAACTAATAAATTTTCTTCAAAGTGTGTGAGGATCTTCGATGACAATTTAATGCCATTATATAAACAATTAAAAAGATCAAATATTTTTTTGAGTAGTTATTATTTTTTATAATTTTCTTAACAAATATGAAATTTATTAAGGGACTTGCGTATAAATCCTAATAAATAAACTTATTATCTCATAAGTGCAATAATAATTAATGCATTTTTCATCAAACATTATTAAAAAGTCACTAATTGTTAATTTTCAGTAATAGTTTAAAATTTTCGTCACAAAAAATGTCATTAATTATAAGTTTTAACAATAATTTAAAAAATTATCACAAAAAAAGTCATTAATTTTCAACTTTCATCAATAATTTGAAAATTTTGTTGCAAAAAAAGTTACTAATTATAAGTTTTAGCGACAATTTATAAATAATATAAGCAAAAAAAGTCACTAATTGTAAATTTTTAGCAACATACAAAAAACTGATTAAAAAAATTAGCAATAATTTTATTAAGACTTATTTTCAATAGAATTTGATGGCAATTAAGTCCAACTATTAGGATCTATTAATACTTTATCCAAATTTTTATTAAAATAGTCATTTTTAGACATTTAATCGCATCACAAAATAAATATGAGATACACATCATGTCCAACTAAATAGTCCTCAATAATCCATTGGATTACAATGCCTCCATATCCAATCCGTCCAAACAAATAAGGTCTAAGTGCTAAGAAAAAATTATTAAGTATTTCAAGTGTCACACCCTAACTTTTATTAGTCGAATCTATTACCAAATCCTTTTATCTCAGGTCCAGTTTAAGTAAATTCAAACATACTCAGACATAAATAAAGAATTAGTACTAACATTCTCTCTCGCTGATGATGATGATATATAAATCAAATTTGATACAACGCCCTCAGGCTTATATTGAATAATAATAAAAAAAGGAATTTACTCTTATACAAGACACGACATTTAGCTAACATAATAAAAGGCCTTGTGGCTAGCAAAAAAAAGACTTCAAGTCTTGAACAAATCCCCGAGCCATGTACCTAAAAAATTTGTCAACATGTAGGATGAGTACAAAGTCCAGTAGAAATCCCAAAGATCCTAACCAATCACAACATATAGATAGATATGATCATGCATGCACCACGACATACCATATAGGTAATGTGACAGTTTATACCCAAAAATATGTACTTACATAAATACAGTTTCTCAAAATTTCCTTTTTGACACAACACAATGTAAACCACTTCTTTTCTTTCTAACTTCCATTTTACTTTCAGAAACATTTCAAAATCCCGTTTCTTTTTAATGAAAACCTTCACGGTTCACATAAAATAATTTGTAACGCCCCGAAATAATTACTATAGCCCATACTCAACATCAAAGGTGATCACAACGATAAAGTAGTTATCTTTCATTGATTTACAATTAAGCTTTACAAAAGAGTGATATAATAGAAATACAAGATAAAAGTTAGACAACTAAGAAATGCCCTAAAGGCTTACATCTTTCCAAGACAATGCTTGGTCACAACAAAAGTGGATTTAAGTTCAATATAGTTAAAGCCCTTCACTTGAACAAAACTAAATACATTAAATACACAAAAGAAGCTCTCGCTCCAAATCCTTCCAAGCTATTGCATTGGCAGAGGCATATTATCAGCACTTGAAATGTTTTTCCCACATAGGGTGAGCCAAAGCCCAATAGAAATAATCCAACACAGTATATGAATCTTAACAAAGCTATAAGGTGTATGCATATGCAATGCTCGTGCCAAAACATTTTATGTTTCTTTCCAAAACCATGCAATGCCATGTTAATATCATGGTCCATAAATCATCTCTCTTTTACAATAGAAACTAGGGTAGTGAATCACACTCTGGGAATTTTAAAATAATACAAACTTTCTAAAAAATTTCGTCTGGAGGAAACCGTAAACCGAGACCCATGTAAACGTAAGCTATACAAGCACTACTATTGCCATTTCACAGAAATTTCATCCGCGGGATCGGCACATATGTATACGCGCGGTTTTCGAAACATTCACCCTGTACACACAAGCCAACTTATTTGATATAACAACAACTCATTCCCAAATTCACCAATTTTCTCAAAACAATAACATTTCCAATGTATAAGTGTGAGATAATGCTCAATGCAAATGAATGAGAAAAATAGTTTCAATTCTCCTAATTCACATTCAATTTCTACAACACTCATAGCTATCACCCACCGATAGCCCAAAATAGATATTTCTAAATAGATAAACAATTATCAATAAAGATAAACTCTCCAAATTTTCAAGTGGAGAGTGATAATACATATCTAACTCCACCATCCTCATCAGTATCAATCCAATTTCACAATTCCAATGTCAATCTCATAATTTATATAAAATCAACATGTGAGGCATTTAGGAAAAAATCCCCTTTCTTTCCAAAATTAATCCCAATATTCAAAATCAACAATTTATTCCCAACTCAACATTATCTACCATATCAAAATCATTTTCAAGGATCCATTTGAAAAACCCCTCTTTTGATTTTTACCCAAAACCCTAGATTGTTCCAAATCTTCCAAAATCTCAATATTGTTTAGAAATCACAAGTAACTAAGTTAAAACTCATAAAAAGAATGGAGATATCCCTACCTCAAGCTTAGAGGATGATTGAAGGAGTAGTGGAAACTCAAAGATGCCAAAATTCAACTTTGCTTCGATTAGAACGAAGTCCTCATCAAGCTCTACCTTTTTAATAAAGGCACACAGGTGAAAAGATTGACGAATCTAGGTGTATTTGAGGGAAATCAATGAGTTTTAAAGAGAGGGTGAAAGATATTAGGGTTTTGAAATGTTTAGAGAGAGAGAGGTGAAAAAGTGAATCAAAAGTGGCTGTTTACGAACTAATATATGCACAGTTCGCTCGAACGCAAGATATGTCGTTCGAGAGACCAAACACAATAAGTTTCACTGTTCAAGCGCAAGAAACCTAGCTTGCCTGCAGAATATGAACTCCCAATAGTTTTATAGACAGAAGACCGTCACTCGAGCAAAGAATGTAAACTCCTAGTAGTTTTATAGACCTATAAAAGTACTACAGGTTCACAAAGACCGCTCGAGCGCAATAAGTGTCGCTCAAGCGAAGGAACAAAATTCTGGACATCAACAATTTGAAAAACAAGCTACCAGCCTGTTCCAAATGTAAACAACACGTCTCAAAAGCCAAACTCACAGAGAGATAAAGGGAAACAAGACATAGATAACTATATAAGACAATGAAACCCGGATCCAAGACATCAAATGGGTCGGGTCTAAACCAAAATCGCTATAATCTCCCCTCTTAAGGAATTTTGTCCCTAAAATTTAAACCAAACATTAAAACCAAGTTTAAACCAATTACAACAATGATAGTCATTGAAATTTATCACTATCACTCATCCACCGGTCATCTATTCGCATCAACATGATAAACAAGTTCTCGATATTGAATATATAATTCATATTTTCAAACATATACAATGTTTATATTTCATTAACATAACAAAGTTTTCAATACATGTTCAAACATCAGTTAATAAGCCCTAATATTTCTCACAGACTTCTACATCACACTCCCAAGTGGCCTTCTCAACCCCGTGGTGTCGCCACAACACTTTTACCAATGGAATCGTCTTGCCTCACAAGACTTGGTCTCGAGTATCTAAAACTCTAACATGTCTCTCCTCATGCAAGGCATCCTCATCTACCTTTAACTCCATCCAATCTAATACGTGTGAAGGATCCGGCTCGTACTTCCGGAGCATACAGATATAAAACACGTCATCAACCCCAGAAAGTTGTGGCGACAAGACCAAACGATAAGTTACCTTCCCAATCCGCTCTAGAATCTCAAAAGGCCCAATAAACATAGAAGACAACTTCTCGCTCTTCCCAAACCTCATTAAATCCCGTCTAGGTGATATCTTTAAGAAGACGTGATCTCCCACCTCAAAGGATAACGGTCTCCTCCTATGGTCGGCATAGCTCTTCTGACGACTTTGAACCATAACCAAGCTCTTATGGATAAATGCAATCTTCTCCGTCGTTTCTCGAACTAACTCTGGACCCAACATTCATGTATCACCCACCTTAGCCCAACACACACGAGATCTATACGATTAGCCATACAATATCTCAAATGGTGCCATACCGATACTTGACTAGAAACTATTATTATAGATAAACTCCACTAAGGACAAGTGCTCTCTCATGATCTCTTAAAGTTTAGGACACAACTTCGAAGCATATCCTTAAGGATCTGAATAGTACGCCCTGCCTGCCCGTCCGTCTGAGGATGATAAACAGTACTAATAGTCAACCTGGTACCCAAGGCATTCTGTAGGCTCTGCCACAACCGAGCCGTAAAACGTGGATCTCTATTCGAAACTATAGTTACAGGGACCCCATGAAGTTGAACTATGTCCCTAATGTAAAGGTCTGCTAGATAATCTATCGAGTCATTTGTGCACATAGGTACAAAGTGCGCTGACTTGGTCAATCAGTCAACCTCCACCCAAATGGCGTCATTATCCCATTAAGTCCTCAGAAGGCCCACAACAAAATCCATCGTGACATGTTCCCAGTTCCACTCGGCTATATGCAAGGGTTGTATCAAACCCGCAGGTCACTGGTGCTAGGCCTTCACTTGTTAACAAGTAAGGCACCTCGACACAAACACAACTACATACTTCTTCATCCCCTTCCATCAAAATTGACAACTAAGGTTGTGATAAATCTTTATGCCTCCCGGATGTACCGCAAGGCGTGAATGGTGAAACTCTCAAAGTACTTCATCTCGGCAAGACTCTGGCACGAAAAGACAGTCAAGATATCTAACACTTGAGTCAGAATGCATGTTCAAGCCCTTCTCTACTTTTCCACTAGAGATCTTCTCCTAGAGGGCTTCTACCTTAAAGTCACCCCTCTGCACTTCTATAACTCAGCTCACAAGTGTAGGTTGTATAACTACCGAAAACAAAGCTATCGACTCAATGGACCTGCCAAGATGCAAGTCAAACTCACCAATAGCACCTAATATTTCCCATTCTCGGATGGCAATACATGCTACATTGCTAATGGGTTTCCTACTCAAGGCATCGGCCACTATATTGGCCTTTCCCGAATGGTAGTGCAACTCAAAATCGTAATCCTCCATAAACTCCATCCACCTCCTGTACCTCAAATTTAGATCTTCTATGAAAATAGGTACTTCAGACTCTTGTGATCAAAAAACACCTCAAACTTCTGACTATATAGGTAATGCCTCCAAATCTTCAAGGCAAAGATCACAGCTGCTAGTTCTAAATCTTGGGCTGGATAGTTCCTCATATGTGTTTTCAACTAACGTGAGCCATAGGCTACTACATTTCCCTCTTGCATCAAAACACAACCCAAACCTTCTCGTGAAGCATCACAATACACCGAATAGCCCAAACCCCTCTCCGGAATAATTAACACTAGAGTGGTGGTAAATCTAACCTTAAGTTCCAAAAATGACTTCTTACAAGTCTCACTCCACACAAACTTGATTCCCTTCCTCGTCAGTCTAGTCAATAGTGAGGCTAACCTAGAGAAATCCTTCACAAACCAGCAGTAATACCCAGCCAATCCTAAGAAATTACAGATCTCAAAGGCATTCTTAGGTTGTTCCTAATCTTGTACTGCTTCTATATTGGATGAATCTGTAGCTACTCCTCCCCCAGATACCATATGGCCTAAGAACTTTACTTCTCTCAACCAGAATTCACACTTCCCGTACTTAGTATACAGTTTGTGGGCTCTAAGCAACTCAAGTATAACTCACAGGTGTTCGTCGTGCTCCTCCTCAGAGGGTGAGTAAATCAAGATGTCATCAGCGAAGACAACTACGAATCAGTCTAGGAACTCACGAAAGATCCAATTCATCAAATCTATAAACACGGCTGGTGCATTGGTTAGCCCAAAAGGCATCACTAGGAACTCATAATGGCCATACAGCGTATGGAATGCCATTTTCTGAATATCTTCCTCCCTTACCCTCAACTGGTGATAACCCAACCTCAGGTCTATCTTAGAAAAGCCACAAGATCCTTTCAAAAACAAATCATCTATATGAGGCATTGGGTACTTGTTCTTAATAGTTACCCAGTTCAACTTCTGGTAATCTATACAAAGTCGTAATGCAGCATCTTTCTTCTTGGCAAAGAGATTCGATGCTCCCCAAGGCGAAGTACTATGGCGGATAAAACCCTAATCTAACAATTCCTGGAGTTGAATCTGCAACTCACTCAATTTGGCAAGTGTAAATGTATATAGTGCTATAGACATTGGTGTCGTGCCAAGCACTAAATCACTAGAGAATTCAATCTCATAGTGAAGTGGCAAACTAGTGAGATCCTCAGGAAAAACGTCCGAGTATTCACAAACTATCCTTGGTAACTCAACTCGAACTTCATCACACTGACTACTCAAGAAATTTACAATAAGACAACTAAGCTCATTCCGACCTCGCGGATTACATACTGGCAATGAAACTCTATCTGTAACAACCCGACCCTCATATGTGCTTGTGATATATGTTAGTCCTTTATTCTGTGCTGTCAAATGCCTAAGGTGAAACTGTACAAGAAAATAAGTTCAGGTAACTATGTTTTAATGCCTTATGGAGTGAATTGTATCTGTTAGGAAAGAAATGAATCTGTTACTAATAGAACGATAAAGCAGAAATTGAGGGCCTTAGAGGCTTAATAAGTCAAAATTGATTATATATTTGGACTCAACATAATTTTTAGGTAATATTATGCGCTTCAGTGAAATTTCAATTTTCGGATGTGTAAACGATTGATTTTCGTCTTATTTCCCCTTATGGTATATATGTGTGTTCATGGTTCATTTGGTCAAATAACATGTTTTTAACAAACCTAGCTCTTAAGAAAGGAGTGAGGAAGAGACAAGTTGAGGAGTAGAGGGAGAAGATCAAGAAGGTTGGGAAATTGAGAAGCCTTAGCATAAGGTATGTAGATATTATTGTAATTCATCCTTGCAACTCTTCTTTTTCTTCTTTAAGGAGAGATAACCTCATAATTATGATACCCAAGGGTTGGAATGGAGGTACAATATGTGTGTGTAGGAGAGATTATCTTAATTTTGCATATCTTGACTCAATTTGAAACATCTATGAAAAGCTTTACTCTATTTCTTCAATTGACTTGTTTGAATTCAAGTATGTGGCATGATCTTGTGTCAAAGTGTTGAGATGTGAGGATAAGTAGAAATCTTATGAATTGGAACTTGCGGATCCATGATCTAATTTTTACTTAAATGAAATATGTAATTTGATCCTTGTTTACATATATTTCTATGCTTTGAGCCTATATATTAGTAATTTAAAGTTAGATTTTTGAGACCCTAAACATGTCCACAAGAGGATGAAATTGTGCAAAAATTTCGGACATTTTGAGCAGAATCGCCGCACGTGCGGGGCCCAAGGCCGCACGTGCGGGAACCCCAGCCGCACGTGCGAGAGTCATGGCCGCACGTGCGTGGAAATGGTGAAATTTGGGCGATGGACACTGCAAAAAAAGCACGTGCGGGGCCTCAATGCCGCACGTGCGGGAGGTGTGCCACACGTGCGGAAAATCCTAGCCGCACGTGCGGCCCAAGCTGGGAAAACTGAAATGCTCCGTTTTGCGTGTGGGGTCCTCTAATGTTGTCAAAACCTGCAATTCATATCATTTAAATGTTCGTTAATTTAATCAAAGAAAGTGAACCGAATGCTGATTTAACAAGAAGGAAAGGACTAATGTGATTTTTCATGTGTGTAGGAAACGCCTCAATTGGAACTAGTGCACCGCCACAACACCGTGAGTAATAGTACCTCAATGGACCTTTACTCAATTTATTATTATTGACGTTGTGATTATGTATTGACGTTATATCTTGTCGTTACGAACTTCGTTGTCAAACTTGTGTTGGTACGGAATATAGATACGCTATAAATGAATCATTATGAAATTGTGGGAATAAGTGAACCATTATGAAATTGTGGAAACATCAAAAAGGTTGTGAAGTTATGCACGTCATATATGAGATCTTGCGACTTTTGGACTGTATCAAGGAAATTGTGAACTTGTGAACCAATGTGGCCTAGAGCCATTTGTGAATCAATGTGGCCACGGTCCTTTTTGTGAAACTATGTGACCAAGGGTCATTTGTGAACTATGAATCGATGTGGCCAAGGGCCATTTGTGAACGACAATATTATGAGGCCATGGGTCGATGTGTAATATATGAATTTATGAATTGTGAACTTGTGAAACAAGAAGGGCCAAAGCATAACTTGTCAGCTTAAGAAACCGATGATTCTTCATGAATATGTGAACTCTTTAGGCCAAGGGCCAAATTACGAATTGCGAATCGACTAAGTTGTCCAACAAAGCTATACAGAAACGGACTGATTATATGATTACGGCATTAATTATGTTTTACATGCATGCAAGTACTATTATTCACTGAGCTTGACTCACTCCATATTATGTCTGTTTCTGTAGGTAACCAACCAGGAGGTCGATCTTAACTCGGCATCGTCATACTTTTGTCAGCCTAGGCACATCCAAGCTTGGGGTCGGAACCCTACTTTTGTGGAGTTTGTTAGATGATGGCTTACTCTTTTGCTATTGGCTTAGGTTGTTATGTACTTAATATTTTTGTTATATACCCCACCTCGGGGTTGGATTTGTATATGCATGTAAATAACTAATTCTCAAATGTATTTTGGCTTTTGATGTACTTGTCCGATGAGATGTTTATGATCCTGGCATAACTTAGTAGCTCAATGGATGATATATTTTCTGGTTTTATGTCACTTATTATTACAGCTTTCGGTCAGGCCCCTATATGAAATCAGGTTAAGTGTCCTTTTCTGCTTAGGTCATGCCCAAACTTTTAGGGGCAAGTTTAGGGCGTGACACTATCCATTCTGTCCCCGATGAAATAAAAGCAATCACCATTCAAGGTACATACAGTAACCCTCTGACGATAACAATCTATGATAGCCCGATACGATGACAACCAATCCATACCCAATATAGCATCAAAACTCGACATGTCAATCAACACAAATGCAAAAGGAAGTCAGCAACCAACAACCTCTATCTCATATTCCCAACACCCCTATTCCAATATAACCTCACTACCAACAGGTAACTCTACATAGAGTGGAGATGCTAACCGGGCCAATTCTAATCCCAATGCCGATGCAAATGTAGACGAGATAAATAAATGGGATACACCTGTATCAATTAACACAATGGCAATAGAATTACACAACAAGAAGTTACCTCATACTACCGAAGGCGCAACCACTAAGTCTGGCATGGTAATAGTATACACACGCCCTTTAGGTCTCTGCTCCACCTATTCACCCATCGGAGCATAAGTCTAATGCATTAATTGGGCTGAAGAGGCCCCCTAATTGGCCTTCAAGGCCTGTGCTAACTGTGTAGGTTGGTGGCTCTGTGTTTGCCTCGAACCAGATGCACCAGGTGCGCCACCTGACTGAGGGCAAAACCTCTTCATATGCCCTAACTGCCCACATTGATAACAAGTAGGCAGTTGTCTTTTCCCCTGACTTTGGCTCTAAGAACGAGCTGCAAGTAGTGCAAACTATTGCCCTCTTCCTCTCTGGGGGCAAGCTAAAGACTTGTAACCCAACTAGCCACAATTGTAACAAGAGAAGCCTCCTAAATTACCTCTCCCTGAACCTGAACTTGGCACAAGAAAGGTGGACCTAGACTGTGCTGCCTGAGACTGTTGTGGAGTGGAACCATTCTGCCTCTTACTGTCTGGGTTCTCCCCCTGAACCTTTTGACTCCTCCTAGAGCCCCTCATCTGTTCTTTCTCTGTTGGAACTACAGTCTCAAGATGAGCCGTCACCTCTACAAGGTGTCCATAATCCCTAATCATTGACCCAACTACTTTGAAAAGAAGCCCGGTCCTCAACTTCTTCTCGAACTCAATACAACGGTGTTCCCCTATTGCCACGAGTTCTGTGCAAATCTAGAGAGGCTAGTGAAAGCTGCCTCAAACTCGGCTACTAGTAAACTAAGTTGCTTGATCTTCATAAACTAATCTCTCAACTTCTCCCTAGCAGTGGGAGTCAAAAACTTGTCGTGGAAGGTGTTGACAAAGGCCTCCTAAGTCACCCCAATGCGACCACGCGCATACTTCCACCATTGACCTGCATCTCCCTTCAGCTAGAAGGATGCCAAGGTCACTCTCAAATCATCGTCCTCGATGTCAACCATCTCGAACGTCTTCACCATCTGTTCTAACCACTCATCCACCTTCAGTGGCTCCTTAGGGTCACCCAAAAACTCGTCCGGATTTGACCGGAAGAACTCCATCTTCAAGAAGGATGGCCCTGCTTCAGCAACTTGGGCCTGGACTTGATTCTAAAGCCCTAAGAATGTCCATAGATTCTTGGAAAGCTCCGGCCATCTCACGGGCCAAAGTGTCCATGGCCTACTGACCAACTGGTTCAGCCACATTGGCTTGACCAACCCCTTTCTCTTGCATTAGAATTGCATCCGGTAAAGGTACCTCATGCCTTCTAGGCCTACCACGCCTACCACCCCCACATCCACGTCTCGACATCCTAATGAATGTAACAAAAGAAATTAGCACATTTACAAATGTGCCGAAGCTAACTCACTCGCATCCTAATGCGATGGACAACAGTAATTCACTCCACATAAGCATGTAATCACATAAACACATACGAATTTCCTTCTTAGATAATGATCGTCCCGTGGCATTGCTAGAGTTGCAATTAGAAATAGTAGTGATCAAGTGTTCTTCTAATAGGACTTCTAGAAAGCCGTCGGCCCAATAAATATCTTAGAAATTAAATCTCATACCTATATAATCACATAAGCATGTTATCACATAGCATTACAAGCATCCAAACATCTCTATCAAGCGAGATAAACCCAATGTGGAAAGAACCACTTCCTACGTACCCAAAGTATTCAAACCCGGTATGCTCTGATACCAAGTTACAATGCCCCGAAATAATTACTATAGCCCATACTCAACATCAAAAGTGATCACAATGATAAAGTAGCTATCTTTCATTGATTTACAATTAAGCTTTACAAAAGAATAATATAATAGAAAGACAAGATAAAAGTTAGACAAATAAGAAATGCCCTAAGAGGCTTACATCTTTCCAAGACGATACTAGGTTACAACAAAAGCGGACTTAAATCCAATACAGTTAAAGCCCTTGGCTTGTACAAAAGTAAATACACAAAAGAAGCTCTTGCTCCAAATCTTCCCAAGCTACTGCCTTGGCAGGGCATATCATCAGCACCTGAAATGTTTTTCCCACATAGGGTTAGCCAAAGCCTAGTAAAAATAATCCAGCACAGTATATGAATCTTAACAAAACTATAAGGTGTATGCATATGCAATGCTCGTGCCAAAACACTTTCCATTTCTTTTCCAAAACCATGCAACGCCAAGTTAATATCATGGTCCATAAATCATCTCTCTTTTACAATAGAATAGAACTAGGGTAGTGAATCACACTCTAGAAATTTCAAAACAATATAGCCTTTCCTGGAAATTTCGTCCGAAGGAAACCATAAACCGGGACCCATGTAAATGTAGGCTATATAAGCACTACTATTGCCATTTCAAAAAAAAAAATTCTGTGGGATCGGCACCCATGTATACGCGCAATTTTCGGGACTTTCACCCTGGACACACAGGCCAACTTATTTGATGTAACACCAACTCCTCCCAGATTCACCAATTTTCTCAAAACAGTAACATTTCCAATGTATAAGTGTGAGATGATGCTCAATGCAAATGATTGTTTCAATTCTCCTAATTTACATGCAATTTCTAAAACACTCATAGCTATCCTTCACCAATAGTACAAAACAGATATTTCTAAACAGATAAACAATTATCAATAAAGATAAACTCTTTAAATTTTCAAAAGGTGAGTGATAATACATATCTAACTCAACCATCCTCATCAACATCAATCCAATTTCAAAATTCTCAAATTTTTATAAAATCAACATTTGAGATATTTAGGGCAAAATCCATTTTCTTTCCAAAATCAATCCCACAAATCGACAATTTATTCCCAACTCAACATTATCTTCCATATCAAAATCATTTTCAAGAATCCATTTGAAAAATCTCTCTCTTTTGATTTTTACCCAAAATCCTAGATTGTTCCAAATCTTCCAAAATCTCAATATTGTTTAGAAATCACAAATAACTAAGCTAAAACTCACAAAAAGAGTGGAGATATCCCTACCTCAAGCTTAGAGGATGATTGAAGGAGTAGTGGAAACTCAAAGATGTCGAAATTTAACTTTACTTCGATTAGAATGAACCCCTCATCAAGCTCTACATTTTTAATAAGGCATATGGGTGAAAAGATCGACAAATCTAAGTGTATTTAAGGGAATATATGAGTTTCAGAGAGAGAGTGAGAGATATTAAGGTTTTAAAATGTTTAGAGAGAGAGCGAGAGAGGTGAAAAAGTAAATCAAAAGTGGTTGTCTACAAACTGATAGACGCACAGTTCGCTCAAGCGTAAGATGCGTTGCTTGAGTGACCAGACACAATAAGTTTCACTGCACGAGCGCAAGAAACCTAGCTCAAGCACAGAATATGAGCTCCTAGTAGTTTTACAGACCTACAAAAGTATTGGAGTTTCACAAAGACCGCTCGAGCGAAGGAACAAAATTCTGGACATCAACAATTTGAAAAACAAGCTACCAACTTGTTCCAAACTTAAACAACACATCTCAAAAGCCAAACTCAAAGAGAGATAAGGGGAAATAAGACATGGATAACTATATAAGACAATGAAACTCGGATCCGAAACATCAAATGGGTTGGGTCTAAACCAGAATCGCTATAGAATTTCATTTAAAGATTTGTTCTGAAAACACATCCACCCATACTAGTCATAGCCCAGCCCCATATCCCAATGCACTATACGCATCTACACATCAATACATCTACTACATTCCCTAGCCATAGGCCTAAGGATAAGGGACAACCACAATATGAACTCGAGAATACATACATCCAAAAATAAATAACTGAGTGTAATATATACTACCATTCCATTCCTACTAGCATACAACACAAATGGCAAACAATAGAACCTAATAACACATAACGCTTTACCGACCTCACCCGGAGAGGAACGACCCCAAGGTCACACTTTACTGAATGCAAACTAGAAAGGAGAGGAACCTATCACAAGGCGCCATGCTTTACCGACTCAAATACGGCAAGAAACAAATCTCCTTTCACACTTTACGAAGCGCAAATCGGAAGGGACAAGGAAGCTCTGTCAAGGCGCCATGCTTTACCAGCCTCACCTGGAGGGAAATGGACCCCCCAAACAACACATAACATAACATGCTAGGTATCAAAATGGTAAACAAGTGTAATGCATACACTTAACCCAATCATTCCAACAATAACTTCTAACAGTTAAATACATTAACCCAATCTTGCAAAATGTGCTCCGTGCACCACCGTTCGACGATGGGTTTTCATTCTTATCAAAACATTTACATAAGATACAATATAAGCCCTTAATCACCCAAACAATCTATCCAACAACGTTCTCATGCCAATAACAACATTAACAATATTTCCAATTCCTGTCTAACAACATAATCCACGTTAACACACAAATGAAATTGTCTATTCACAATGTCCATTTACAATTAACGACACATCACCCTACATTACATAGCCCACCCTACAATAGTACTCATAGCATCTATCTTGTAACAATCAATACCATCTTTCACCAATGGCCAAGGACAAAACTCTAAGATGCCAATCACATAATCAAAAGCATAAAGATCACAACGTGAAACCCCGATGTACCAATCCATTTAAATTCTTGTTTCCTTTTATTAAAAGAGATAATTAATCACACTTTGTTTCAAAAATCAGTTCCCAATTCCTTTATAATGACTACCAACATCACTATATTTTGAAAACCAATTCCTTTTACTCCAAATCCCTAACATACATACACAAACACTCAACTCTTGCGGTTATTTATCAAAACCCCAAATTTAGTTATATTCAACCCTCGATGCTTTCTTTAATATTATGAAATTTACAAACCAAACACCAAGCCTTCCAACCCCTTATCCTAGATATGTTCCTACCACCGCTAACCAACTACAACCATCAAACGTAAACCCACAAATCCAAACCTAAACCAACCCACATGTGTTTAATAAAACCAAACATGAAAATTGTTCTTTTAATGCAATAAAAAGTACCACAGATCTATCTATAGTGAGGTATTGAAAAGAAGCTCAAGAATCCCTACCACTTAAAGTGAAGAGGAGAAAAGACGAAAATCCACCAACAATGAAAACATGACCCCCTCAGATTAAATCAAAGTCGTCACGACCCTCTATGTTTTGGTCTATGGAACTAGGGGTCAAAGATCACTCAAAATAGATAAAATCCAAGCTTAAAAGCTTAAAAGGTACAAAAATGGTAGAAAGAGAGAGAGGACTAGAAAAAGTGACTTTTAAATGCTCTAACAAGTTATATACGCGAACCATTGCCGCGGTCTAACTGTTTGTGGGCACAATCTCTCACTTACACAGGTCGTGGGCGCAACTGTCCTAACGACGGGCACAATCCCTCTACACGCGACCTGACACTACGGCCCCTCCCTGGCAATGCACTCATTCCCCAACCAACAAACCTGAAGGCAACTTTTCGTCTTAGCCCATCATGGGCGCGACATCCACACTACCCCTATTGCAGGCACGACTTATCCGAGACAACAAACCAGGGCTACTGTTCAAAAGCCAAGCACAAGCACTTCAAAGTCCCAAACCACCCAAATCAGGTTAAAGTCAATCGGGACATCCACGTGTCCCAACCAAAAACCAAAATGGATTGGGTTTTCTTACCCAAGCCACTACATCAAGTGCACCACATGACAATGTTATCCACCAATTACTAAACATTATGCCCTACACCTCCGACACAATATTATGGATCCTACCCTCTCCACCAATCGTACCTCTCTTAGGCACCATCTGATCATGCCCCAAGAACACTGGATAACTTCTCCTAACTCAAGTGGGCAATTGTAATGTGATATAAAACTTCATAACTTCTATTATACAAAGAGTAGTGCTATTTACCCCTATATTTTTTTCTTAGGACCCCTCATATCTTCTTCTTTTCTTTTCTTTTTTAATTCCAATTTTTTCTAGACATAAAATTCCATTTTTATCCCCATCCCTAACTTTCTAACTCTAATTTTTCAAACCCTCACCCTAATCCCACCAACCATCTCCATCACCCTAACACAGACCGCCCCCCCCCCCCCCCATTTCGGCTGGCAACCTCCACTGTCATCACCAACATCACATTTAGCCACTAACACCTCCACTCTTACACACCAACCATCAACAATGCCACCACTTACACCACTCTTAGACTCTCTTTCTCTTTCTCTATCTCTATCTCTATGTATCTATCTCTTGCCAGATCACAATCACGATCACAGAAGATCAATGATGGTGGCAAATCTACCATCCTTGCACGATTGTCACGACTGTAGTGCTTACAATCTCCACATATTTTGTACGAAAGTTCAAGGCTGAACCACCACCATTTATTTGGTGGTTTATATCCAGACTTCTACTGTTTGTTTGGTACTGGTTTTTCAAACCAAGCAAGATGATTTCAAATGAAGAAAAATCGAACATGAATATGTGAAAAGGGCTCCAGGGTAGTTGTATGGATGGTGACGATGGCAAATGACTGAGATTAGTGGAATGAGATATTTAGGTGAAAGAAACGAGGTAAAAGGTCACTAGTTGAAAAAGGGAAAGGATAATGGAGCTAGGGAGATGGGCTATCAGAAAAGAAAAGTCGCCGATGAAAGATGGGGGCAGAAAGAGGGTCTCCAGTGGAGGAGAAAAGTTGTGGAAGGGTTGTTAGTAAGGGAAAGGTATTATTGGAGGGAGAGAGATATCGATTAAAAAGTGTTGGGTTGAGAGTTGGAAAGGTATATTTGGGATTATGGAAGGGGTCCAAAGAAAAATAAGGAAGGGAGCAATTTTGGTGGTGGGGGCTTCAAAGAAGTGGGGCGTTTAGCAATTCCCTATACAAATGTATTTTTAATAAAATTTATGGCCATGTTTCATTTGTCTCTTAGGAGACAATTTTTGAGAAAAAAATTTCAAAAAATTGTTTGGTTAAAAATTTTTTAAAAAAAATTTGAAATCACTTTTCTCTCTACTACATATCAATTAATCACTTTTTCTTTCTCCTCTCTCATTATCTCACATTGTATACATTAATCAATTACTTTTTCTCTTACACCCATCTATTCAACTACAAAAAAAAATTTAAATCATCCCAAACTCTAAAACTATTTTCAAAACATACAACCAAACAATTTTTTAAATTTTGTAAACTTTTTTCAGAAAATTATTTTCCAAAATTGTTTCACAAATACAAACCAAACATGGCCTATATTTTTGGAGTCAACACATTGAGATCTATCAAATAAGACAAATATTGAATATGAAATTTTATAAAAATAAAATATTATGTTTTTAGCTATACAAAATTGAAAATTTCTCAATTATTGAAACTATCCAATAAAATTGAAAAATTTCTCAGTTGTTTTCAGTTTTAAAATTGAGAACATTATCATTTTTTCAATTTTAAAATTGAATTTTTTTTAGTTTCGCACAACAATATTCCATATAGTTGTTTTTCCAAGTGAGAAATTTCTCAATTTTCTTAGTTCTGTAATTGAGATATTTCTCAAATTTTTTATGTATGTTTGTGTATGAGAGATACTTTATTTGTTTAAAATTTTAATTTATTGTTAGAAATTAAGAAAATTGTAAACTGACTTATTTCTTAAATTTGTGAACTTAGAAGTTTATTCAAACTGAGAAATTTTTTAGTATTATAAATCATATATTTTAGATAAATTTCATAGTTGCAATATAATTTTTTAGTTTAACTACCTCATTTTAAGTATGTTCTTTTTTTTTAATTTTATATGAAATTCTCTCTCCCTTAACTCAACCAGCTCCATATATTTTATAATAAAAATTAAGCCAAGTAAATATTGTTAGTTGTAAGAAATTCAAGAAGATAGTTAAGAAGACTTACTATTAACAATGGTCTAAATTGTAAATTTATAATAAAAATATATTTTTATTTTTACATATTTTTATATTTTATATTTAATATTAGAATTGTTTGAGAGATCTCGTTGTGTTAATTCTAAAAATATAAATTTTATTAAAAATAAATATATAAAAATTATAATGTTTTAAAGTTTTGAAAATATAAATAAATGTCACATTATCATTTTTTTTATAGACAATCATAAATGATAAACAATAATTGCTTGAAAGGTAATTCTGATTATTAAAAATTTAATGAAAGTAAAAGGTCCAAAAAAATAAGATAAAATAGAACTTGTGGATAAAATAGAATTAGTTAGGATTAGGATTTATAAAGTATAAATCCTAACTTGTGGATCACACTTTTAACTTGTGGATAAACCACCCTTATTTAGTTAGGATTTAGTGGAGTATAAGTTGATAAAATAGAACTTGTGGATAAATGTTTTTATAAAGTATAAGAAAACAGGAAATGATATTTGATTTCGGATAAATCTTACCAATTTCATCTTTTACATGCATTCACATAAACCTTATGCAACCATATCTAAAAATGGTTTTGTTTGATTTGATTTTCAGAATTCGTTTTTAGATTTTTTTTAAATGAAAAATTAATTTGATGAAAAAATAAAAAATAAATTTTTTTTATCATTTTTATACAGTTTTATCTTTTAGGATGGTAGAAATAATTTTTAAAAATTTTAAAATATATTTTGATATTTAATTTAGTCAAACTAATTTCTATTTTTTTGAAAAAAATTAAAAATTTAGAAAATCAAACCAAATATTGTAACACCCCATAAACAATTCCCATTTAATAACCATTAAGAACATGCTCCATAAATCCAAACAACACAACTCAATTCCAATATTTCTCTTTCTCATTGAACTATAGATTTCAACTTGCAAAATTACATATTACAGCTCACAGTTCAATAAGTTAGAGAAAACAACAAAAACACATTGTACACTGAGTTTACTAATTACATTGTGCAGCTTAATAGAAAAGACACAAAATTTCAAAATAATAATAATATAGAAGTTCAACAGTTATATTACAACTTCGAAGTTCACAAAAAATAAAAAATAAAAATTAGAGAGATGGTCATCTTCTTCTTCATTGGCGAGGTGGTGGATTATCATATCCTAAAATGTTATTAAAAACGAATGAACAATTGCCTAGTAGAGAATATATTTAACCACGTATGTAAACATTTAATTTAAAACATGCATGATCTCTACCAATACCCATGAATTCAATGTTCCAAATTTTATAACATAACATACAACTCTACAATCAATTCCATATTTTTTTGTCCTCACACAAATGGTCACTGGACACCTCAATCCTTCCACATTTGTCGTCCTCTCACGACCAAGCAAGTGGACACCTCAATATATTCCCACATTTGTCATTCTCACACGACCGGGCAAGTGGACACCTCAATATGTTCCACACAGTTAGGCCATAAAGCACAACAATACAACATTCCAACAAAATAAAACTGTAAACATATCACAAGGAATCACAAGGATCCTCTAATTCTACTCATCAATTTCCCTTTTTTCCCTTTTATGTCAAATCCATGAACAATCTCTAGGGTTACACAACAAGTTTGAGGGCTTTTCCTTCTATGTATTAATTTTCCCTAATTCAAGTCCCTTTACACAATCTTCCATATTAGGTTACCCAACCCTTCATCAATTTCAAACAAAACCCATCATCATAACAAAATCCAAATGAATGTGTATATATATCACCCATCTTAATAATCATCCCACACCTTAAGATTCACACACAATTAAACTAAACTATAAATATACAAGGGTAAAGATATTCCTACCTCAAGAGTTGTAAGTGAAAGATGAAGATCCGCGCAATGAACTTCCGAAACAACACGATCTAATAGATTCAAAGCGTAACTTTTGGCGAGAGTAACAACTTTGTTGAAGGCACAAGGATATATTCTTGTTATTGTTAGACGAAATCCAGAGTTTTGCAGCTAGGGTTTTCGAGAAAAGGCTGTTAGAGAGAGAAAGGTATGAAAAAGTGAGCTAAAAATGTGTTTAGATCGCATTTTAACTCTACTGTCCCAAACAGACCGCTCGAGTGAACTTTTCATCACTCAAGCGAAGTGTAAAATACAAAGAGACTGCTCGAGCAAACTTTTCATTGCTTGAGCGGTAAATGCATGGTCTCAAAAGTTTTGCAAAGCTACTGTAAAAATACTGAGAGCTTGAATTCTGTGCTCGAGCGACCTTTTTATTGCTCGAACGGTCTCGCCTGCAAACATGCAAGATACTGAGAGCTGCGCATTTACGCTTGAGCGACCAAATGACCGCTCGAGCGGTCACCCAAAATCAACCGTTACAACCTACCCTCAAAGAATTTCGCCCTCGAAATTTCATAGTTTCTGCCAAAACAACTCTAACAATTCCCAAGGAAGATGAATAACATATTAACAATAATTTTCAACCATCACAACCGCATAATTCAAAATGAAGTTAAAGCTAAATTCAAATAATAGCATGAAGACTTAAGTTTTTCTCATTTACCTTCTTCTACAGAGCACCATACATATAATCTGAAAATAGCAAACAAACAAGTTTTCATATCATTAAATAAATCTAGGTATTTCTCATGGATTTTGGCTTCTCGTTCCCAAGTAGCCTCTTCCATCCCGTGCTGGTGCCATAACACTTTGACTAAAGGAATGACTCTGCCTCTCAAAACTTGTTCCCGAGTGTCCAAGATTTTCATCGGTCTCTCTTCATATGAAGCGTTTTCATCCACCTCTAAATTTGTCCAATCTAAGACATGAGAAGGATCGGGCTCATACTTGTAGAGCATGGAGAAATGAAACACATTGTGTACCCCAGATAATTGTGGTGTGGCAAGGCAAGGCGATAGGCTACCTTTTCCACCCGTTTTATAATATCAAAAGGGCCAATGAATCTAGGTGAAAATTTTCCACTTTGCCCAAATCTCATTAATCCTCTTCTAGCCGATATTTTTAGAAATACATGATCACCTACATCAAAAGATAAAGGCCTCCTCCTCCATTCGGCATAACTCTTTTGTCGACTTTGAGCAATAATTAACCTTTTCCGAATGAGACCTATTTTCTCGGTGGTCTAACGAACCAATTATGGTCCAAGCATAGGTGAATCCCCCATCTTAGTCCAACACACCAGCGATCTACACGATTGCCCATACAAGGCTTCAAAAGGTGCCATCCCAATGCTAGCTTGAAAACTATTATTGTAGGCGTACTCCGCTAAAGGTAAATGTCTCTGCCAAGAACCTTTGAAGTCTAGTACACAAGCTCTCAACATGTCTTCCAAGATTTGGATAGTACACTCAGACTGTTTGTCGGTTTGAGGGTGGTAGTTGGTGCTCAAGGTTAACTGAGTGCCCATAACAGTTTGTAAACTTTGCCACAACTGTGCGGTAAAACGAGGGTCTCAATCCGAGACAATACTCACCGAAACTCTATGAAGCCAGACAATCTCTTTAACGTAAAGTTCCGCTAGGTAATCAACTAGTCACCCATATACATAGCGAGGAAATGAGCTGACTTAGTTGATCTATAACAACCCAAACTGCATCATTACCTCTTTGTGTTCTAGGAAGGCCCGAAACAAAGTCCATAGTGATGTGTTCCCACTTCCATTTGACTATAGGTAAGGGTTACAATAACCCAGCTAGAGATGGTAATTTGAACCCGGCCCGACGGGGACCCAACCTCCCAACCTCGATTAACACGATTTTTCCCTGAAAAATACTCCGAACGGGCCGGGGATGGTATTCAAAAAAAAAAAATCCCCAATCATTTTCAGGCCAAGGATGGTGATAAGTTCTTCCACCCCGGTCCTACTCCCTGTCCCGTTTCCGCCCCGCCTCCCTCTTCTCCTCTCTTACTCACCTATGCACTATATATACTCATCTCTCTCTCTCTCTCTCATCTCAGATCTAACAATCCCAAAACACACCTCCTTTCCTCTCTCTCATTTCAGATCTCTCTCTCTCTCTCTCTCTCTCTCTCTCTCTCTCTCTCTCTCTCTTTGTCTCACATCTCATATCTAATCCATCTTCCTCTGCCTCTTTCTGTCTCTCGTCTCTCCGCCGCCATGGCCGCACTTTGCCACTTGATACCGGCGGCGCAACTAGAGTCTCGATTTTCTCTCTCAAGCTCGTTGCACCAGAGCTTTGGCAGCTCCACCACTCGTCGCTCCGCCACAACCAGAGTCTCCATCTTCTCTTTCAAGCTTGCCACCTGTCGCCAATCAAGACCTCTCTTCTCTCTCCCTATGTGTGTGTGTGTGTAATGATGATGACAACTCAGATCTCAAATCTGCAAATGTGTGTGTGTGTGTGTGTGTGTGTGTGTGTGTGTGTGTGTGTGTGTGATGATAATGATGATGATAATGACGACTTAGATCTCAGATCTACAGACGTGTGTGTATGTGTGTGTGTGTAATGATGATGACGATGACGACGACTCAACTCTGTAACTCCGTCACCGTTGGGGATTTTTTGGGGTCGGGGAAACCCGATCCCCATTAGGGGGCAGGGGCGGGGGGTGATGGGTTCCCCGCCGGGGATTAGGGACGGGGACAAGAAATTCCATACTTTTAGGGATCGGGGACGGGGAGTGCAATCCTCAGCCTGTTGCCATTCCTAAACCCAACTGGCCGTTGATGTTCTACCTTGACTTATTAACAAGTTAAACACTTGGACACAAATAAAACTATGTCTACCCCTCCACCAAAATTGTCAGCTAAGGTCATGGTACATCTTTGTGCCTTCCGGATGTACCAAAGTACCTCATCTCTACATGACTCAAGTACAAAAAGACAATCAAGATACTGGACATTAGAATCAAAATCTACCCTCAAACCCTTTTCTTCCTTCCCCTGAACAATTTTCTACTTGATTGTTTCAACTTCCAAGTTACCCTGTTGTGCCTCTATAACTCGAGTAACAAGTGTTGGTTGTGCAAGGGCAAAAAACAAGTTGGCATGCTCAGGAGATTAACTAAGATGAAAATCAAATTCGCCTAAATCACCCAACATTTCACATTCCCTAATAGCAAGATTAGCAATGATACTTACAGATTTTCTACTCAAAGCATCAGCCACTACATTGGCTTTTCCGGGATGATAATGTAATTAAAAATCGTAATCTTCCGAGAATTCCATCCACCTCTTTTGACGTAAGTTCAAATCCTTTTGGGAAAATAGATACTTAAGACTTTTATGATCTGAGAACACCTCAAATTTCTCCCCATACAAATAATGTCTCCACAATTTTAAACCAAAAATAACCATAGCCAACTCCCAATCATGAGTTGGATAATTTCTTTCATGGGTTTTCAATTGGCGCAAACCATACACCACTACTTTACCCTCTTACATCAAAACACATCCTAAACCTTCTCTAGAGGCATCACAGTACATAGTGTAATGCAAACCTCTTTCTAGAATGATTAAAATTGGCACAGTGGTCAATCTAGCCTTCAATTCTAAGAAGGATTTCTCACATGACTCATTCCAAACAAACTTCACTCATTTTCTAGTTAGCCTAGTCAATGGAGAAGCTAATGTAGAGAAGTCTTTCACAAACCGCCTATAGTAGCTGGCTAGACCCAAGAAACTATAGATCTCAAAAGCGTTCTTAGGCCGCTCTTAATTATGTACCACCTCGAGCATGATACATTCGGATGCGCCCAGTGTTCACACCACTCTTCCTCCTCTCACGTGAGACGCGTTAGGATTGCAAATCGGTTAAAAACATTCGGGTGCGCCCGGTGTTCACACCATCCTTTTTCTCCTTCTGCATGCAACTCGTTAGGATCTCAATTGAGACCTTGGGTGTACCCGACGGTTGCGTTACCCTTCATCTTTCCTGCATGACGCATAGTTAAGCTTTGATTTTCTGCATAAAATGTGGTTTGGCTCGTGTTTCCCACACGTGGCGTGTTTATTTAATTACTTCTTTTCATGATTGCAATTGTTATGCCTTGTTTCAATTAAATGTGGCATTTCTTTGCATTGCATTTACATTCAAATGTTTCATCGTATAGCCTCATTACAAGATCATGAGTTATGTTCTTGCATGCATATCATTTGCATTTTGCCCCAGAACTACATTGGTTTGATTTCTTGCAAAGGGATACGTAGGCAGCCTGCGGGTGCAACCATTTGTTTTCTGTCTTGTTTGTTTGTCCAAATCTTACGGCCTCGTCAAAATGGGTCGTCTCGGGACTTTGACATTCACTCATGAATATTCATGACTCTGACTTCTATCAAAGAAGGGCAACTGTAGACACCTCATTTTTTACGGCCCTTACAATTTGGATGTCCTTGCAAGTGCACCTGATGATAAGTCTGTTTGCTCACCGAGTGCTCGAAGTCCTCAGCGGAACACTACAATTTTGAGCCTTTCAAACCCTGTATCCTTTTTGTCTCATTTTTGGACCATGCCTTGGTCTTTCTAGCCTGTAACCTCTGGTGGTGTGCCGGCCATCCCTAGAGACTACCGGCCATCACTTTTGGTGTGTCGGCCACCAGTGATGGCCGGTCGACCACCAGTGTTTTCTGCAGATATTTTATGCCAATTGTGCCAGCTGTTTGCACAGATGGTTGCATCTGTCCACACGTGGAGGGCTAGATCTCCTTGTAGAAATTTCATGTTTTCTATATATAGGGACCCCCTCTCTCATGTTTAGAGGTTAGAAAATTTTAGACTCAAAAATTTTCCTCTCTCTACAAATTCTCTACACTTTTGCCTACTTACACTGCACTCTTGCCGATACTTCCTTAACAAAATCCTCTCACCTTTGAGCTGAGGTTCCTTGAGGCCTTCTTGGAGCTCTTGAAGTTGGTTTTGGCTTGAATTGTGGCCTAGAGTTACTTTTCTCTTCAAAAGGTATAATACTTTCTTTATTAGCTTACTTTACATACTTGTTTTCCTATCTTTTTTCCACTATTTTGGGCTGCTTTTGAACTGTAAAAAACTCTATTTTTGTGGGCTAAACTTGGTGTTTTTGGCCATTTAAGGTTAGGGGGTGGTTCACTCCTCTTCATTTCTTGTTTGTAAGGTCATTTCACCTTTGTTTCCCATTTTCAAACCATCTTTTTTTGAACCTTTAAACACTGATTTTTAGAGTATTTTCAGTGGTAAAAATCAGGTTTTGAAGTCCAAATTTGGAGGGGGTAGCCTCCCCTCTTTGTGTCTTGTTTGTTAGCCTAGTTGGTGTCGTGCTTTAGCTTATTTTTCTAGCTTGTTGTAGCTTTATTCCAGTATGTTTTAGGCTCTATTTTGGACTATTTTAACTCTGTTTTGGGTTGGTTATTGCATTTGAGTCTTATATTACATAGTTATAGTGCAATAGTCCTTACAAGCTTGGTGTTTTAGGCCTTTAGACACCACTTGTTTGAGTTAATTGCATGTTTTTAGTGCTTTTCACACTTAATTTCAGCACTAATCATCTTGGCAACCTCCCTCCTTTCTTGACTTTTACTTTTTCTTTGAAAGTGGTTTTAAGTTACTTGTTTGCATAAGTGTGAAATTGAGGTTTCATACTTAATGGTTTAATCCCTTAGGGGATTCATTACCAATGGTATGATGCTTCTTTCATACCCAATGCAACTTTTTTTTTTAGCCTTCTTTCCATTAGAGGACTTTAACTCACCTTTTGGACTTAATTGGATTAAAGGATGGTTGGTAAAGTAAAATGAGTAACTAAAACTTGGGACTAAAGTGAGCAGGATAATAACTTGTTGTGTTCAATCGAACATTAATTGGACATAAGGAAAATTGGGACATTTCATACTCAAAGTGATGAAATGTGTCAAGTTTCCTAGGTCTCCATTGCCCTTGATCATGCATGATAGGGTGATGGTTTTGTGTGTCTTGTTTTGCATTTATTGAGCTTGCAAATCTTGAATCACAAGCCATTATGCAATGAAATTGCTTGAGTTGGTGGTTTCTGGCTTAAGTTCACAACTCCTTAGATTTACTCATGAAAAGGAAGGGTGAGTTGTGCAAACAATCTGTGAGAATACCCTCTTTTTGCTCTGTTTGTCCTCTGTTGCAGCAAGATGGGCCTGTGCATCAGTGGCCGGCAGACCACTATCCATGGCCAGTAGGTGGCCGGCAGAGCACCATTGATGGCCGACAGGTGGCCGACAGTCTTTACCAGTGGCCGACTTGCCACTAATACAAACCTCAGCAGAGTGTTGGTAAGGTGGAGCAAAATGGTTCTGGAAATGTTCAACTCTGCAAATAGAGGCTTTTAGGAGCAAAGCGGAGGTCTTTTCGGGTGATATCTGAGCATGCGCATGCACATCTTCCATTTCCCAAGGCAGAGTAGTTAAATACTTTAATTACTTAGCTTACTTGCATTTGTGTAATTTAATTAGTTTACTAGTTAGTTAAATTCAAAGTGTTGTAATAATTTGTTAATTAGTTTAACTAGTTATTCATTTTGGTTTGTAATAATTAGCTTAATTGGCTTAGCTTAGTTAGCTAGTTAGCTAGTTAGCTTTATTCATTCAGACTCTCCTTCGTGAGAGCATAATGTAATAATGTGTATGTCTTTCAACCCTACGTCTTTCTCCCTTTTACTTAACCACTTTTGATGGTTAGTTTAGGGGCATCACGTTTCGTTTAGCATACCTTATGCTTGCATCCACTCATCTTGTCTTGCATGCACCGAGGTTCGGCGCATCATTCAAACTGCATTGTCGTTTCAATACTTTTTTGAATACGTGTTTAACCGCATGCTAATTAAATTGCCTCATATGATATATTAGTAGCCGAACCTATTAGTTGCATTATTGCATGCATTGCATTAGACATCTTGTATAGTGAGGAATCATGCATTTTTTCTAACTCTTTTGGCTTATCTTGGCTTGGAGTACTAAGTGAATTTTTAGTGCTTTAGCATACTTGCATGAGTGTGGGTGATTGCCATGTCTAGCATGCTTGCTATGAGGCTAAGTGCTTACTTGCTAAACTGCTTGAATGCCTGTGGATAAAGGCTTGTTGTTTGAATTGGAAAGATTCAATGAATGAATGTTTAAGCCCACTTTGTTTAGTAGCAAATTCGCAAATTTTAAGCCCACTTGAGGTGGCAAAATCAAACCCTTTTCAAAAAATAAACATGAAATTGAATTGTTCCAATTCAGGCAAACTAGTCTATACTTGCTTGTGCGCATCACATAGTAATGCTAGCCTAATAACCAAAGTAAGAGCATATAATGTAAATAAGATTTATATCATGATTAGTAGAGGTCGATCTTTGATCGGACGAGTGGAGGTGCTCAATTCATGGCCTTCCCCTCTCGTACCTAAGTTCCCAAACCAAGGCAACTTTGGTGATGACGGACACGTGGCCTTTGGCACGAGTCATGGGTTTCCTAAATTTTCTCAAAATAAAATATTTAGGTGGCGACTCTGTATCTGGCAAAGTAGTCCAATTTTGGCATTTTAGATTCAAAAATCTATTTTCTAAAAGATTTGCCTGATTTAGACTCTTTGGTGATTATCAATTTTACATTGCACTTGTGAGATTAGATTTAGAACCGTGGGAGTCCAAATTGTAAGGCTTCTTTCAAACCTCCGAAAGGGGGCGCGAAAAAGTCGAGCTACAGTCATGAGTAGGATAGTTCCTCTTGTGTGTTTCGACTAACGTGAGCCATAAGCTACTACATTCCCTTCTTGCATCAAGACACAACCCAAACCTTCCCGTGACACATCACAATATGTAGAACAACCCAAACCCCTCTCCGGAATAATCAACACTGGAGTAGTGGTAAGTCTAACCTTAAGCTCTTGAAATGGCTTCTCACAAGGCTCACTCCACATAAATTTGATTCCCTTTCTTATCAGTCTAGTCAAAGGTGAGGCTAACTTAGAGAAATCCTTCACAAAATGATGATAATACCTGACTAACCCCTAGAAACTACGAATCTCAAAGGCATTCTTAGGTTGTTCCCACTCTTGCACTACTTTTATCTTAAAAGAGTCTACAGTCACTCCTTTCGCGGATACCACATGGCCTAAGAACTTCACTTCTTTCAACTAGAATTCACACTTCCCGAACTTAGCATACAGTTTTTGGGCTTTAAGCAACTCAAACACAATTCGCAAGTGCTCCTCGTGTTCCTCCTCAGAGGGTGGATAAATCAAAATGTCATCAACAAAGATGACTACGAAACAGTCTAAGAACTCACGGAAGATTCGATTCATCAAATCCATAAACAAGGCCGGTGCATTGGTTAGCCCAAAAGGCATCACTAGAAATTCATAATGGCCATACCGCATACGGAATACCGTCTTCTAGATATCCTCCTCCTTCACTCTCAGTTGGTGATAACCCAATCTCAGGTCTATCTTAAAAAAGCAATAAGACCCATTCAAACAGTGAAACAAATCATCTATATGAGGCATTGGGTACTTGTTCTTAACAGTTACCCGGTTCAACTTCCGATAATCAATACAAAGTCGCAATGTACCATCATTCTTCTTGGCAAAGAGAGTTGGTGCTCCCCAAGGTTATGTACTAGGGCAGATAAAACCCTTATCTAACAATTCTTAGAGTAGAACCTTCAACTCACTTAACCCGGCGGGTGCAAATCTATACAGTGCCATAGAAATCGATGTCGTGCCTGGCAGTAGATCAATAGAGAACTCAATCTCACGATGAGGTGGTAAACTAGTGAGATCCTCAAGAAAAACATTCTAGTGTTCACAAACTACCATTGGCAAATCAACTCAAACTTCATCACACTCATTACCTAAGTAGGTTACAAACTGACAACTAAGCTCACTCCGACCTCGCGGATCATACATTGGCGACAAGGCTCTATCCGCTCGGTCCCCCAGAAAATAAAAATAATCACCACTTAAGGTGCAAACAGTGACCCTCGGACGATAATAGTCTACAATGGCCCAGTACGAGGACAACCAATCCATGCCCAAGATGGCATCAAAACTTAACATAGGAACCAATGCAAATGAAAAAGGAACTCAACGACCAGTAACCTCTATATCACAACCCCTACACCCTTGGTCCAGAACAACCTTACTACCAACGGGTGACTCTACCCTAAGTGGAGATGCTAACCGAGCCACTTCTAACCCCAATGCTGATACAAATGCAAACAAGATAAAAGAATGGGATGCACTCGTATCAATCAACACATTAGCAATAAAATTGCATAACAAGAAAGTACCTCTCACAATTGAAGGCGCTGGCACTAAGTCTGGCATGGTAACTATAGCGATCCCGGTTTTCCCTTCATTATTTAATTGTATTTCAGACTTGGTTCCGTGGATGTGTTATTGTCTTTTTCCCGTTTCCGTCCTTTACTCTTTGTATATGAGTCTTGGGTCATGTTGGGTAGGTTTAAAACAGGTTGGTTGTGTTTGGAAACCAAGGGTTAGTGTCCATTAAATTTTCATAATGGTTCATTTAATATCCTTATTAGTGGTTACAAACTTGTTCATTTAATATCCTTATTAGTAGTTCATTTACTATTCCAATTAGTGATCCATTCATATTCCATTAGTGGGATTTTATGACAAACTTGTCCATTCATATTTCTAACTAGTGTTCATTTAATTCTAGTTAGTGTTCATTTAATTTCAATTAGTGTTCATTTAATTCTAACTTGTCCTTTCATTTTCCAATTAATGGGCTTTAATAACAACCTTTCAATATCACTTGTTCATCTCCCTTTTGATTTCAAAACCCTAGAACCATCTTCTCTCTCCCTACACATCTTCTCTCTAGGTTTTCATCTCCCTCTAGTGTAAATCTATACTAAGTCCTTTGTAAGAAAGGTAGAGTGGGTTGAGGGCTTCATTTTAATCTGAAAGTTTGGCGATTTGGAGCACTTTGGTTTTTGGCCTTCATCTTCTTCATTTGGTCTCTCCATTTGAGGTAGGGATTTCTTTGTTCTTTTTCAATACTCCGTCTATAGATAGACATGTGGTAGTTTTGTATTGCATGAAAATCATATCCGTGTTGGATTTGTTTGAAAATCATGAGGGGAACCTAGGGTTGGTTGTTTGAGAATGGTTTTGTTATCATTGACTGTGGTTTGGACTAATTAGAGAGTAAAATTAGCATGTTATTGTTGAAAGAAGAGAAAGCCCTAAATTATATTTTGATTTGGTAAAATAAAAAGGGTTTATGGTTGAACAATGTTGGTAAATTTCTATTGTTAATATGAGTTGTGTAGAAGGTGTTAACAGTTAAGGGAATAATTATGGTATTGGGATTATTTTGAAATGAACGTATTGAATCAAGTTGGGTTATGGCTTTATTATCCATGGAATTGATTTTGTAAAATGAAGAGAATGTAATTGGTTTTGTGAAAAGGGAAAAGTGTTTTTGGAATAAGTGATGGAACATGTTGACTTAAGAAAATTATGAAAGTTGATCTTGAAAATGGTAAATGAAATGTTAACTCTATGTGAGTCTCTGAAAATAAATTTGAGAATTGAACTATTGTATCATGAGTGTTGAATACACACATTTGGGGGTTTTATCCTTACCTATCGTACTAGTGTCGTTGTTGGGTTTAAGGCTTGCTTGAGAGTTAAGTCTCTTTTAATAGATGTACTATATACCTGCATCTAGAGGTCTTGTCCTTGGTCATCGGTAGAAGATGACACGGTTGCGTTGAATAGTCGTGTATGCATTATACTATTGTTGATTGAACATCGTATGTGATGAAATGTTGAGATACATTATATCTGTATTCTTGTTAGGGAGGAGAGAGGGGTTGTACTCCAGTGTGTGTGAAGAAGATAGGGGATGGACTTCACACACCTATGTGTTCACATACCTTAACACATTGCTAGTATCTTGTTAGTTTATGTGTATGTATTACATGTGTTGGTTATGCCTTGTTGTATTGTGGTTGTTGGTGTTATACACCGCGCTGATAATCAGAGGTATCATACCCTTCCAGCTAGCGCCTGGAGAACTGACTGCGCTGAGAATCGAAGGTACCATACCCTTCCAGCTAGTGCCTGGTAAACTGGTAGTTTGTTGTGAGAAGTATATCTTTGGCTTACTACGCATATGGCTAGTAGAGCAAAGTTTTGTTGTTATTGCTTCAGTGTATCTGGGAACATTGTGGATTGTGTTGGTTACAGTTTTGGAAGGCCGAGTTGCCTCATTGGTTTATTTTATGCTTGTTGTTGAGTTGTTACCTCCCGTTTATAAAGGTATGCATGTCTAATTTTGATAGAATTGGGATTGAACCGAAATGCCCTTTTGTCTTTTGGAAGTGTGAAGAAAATTGAACATTTTTTAAAATATGTTTTGAAAAGGCACATTTTCGTATGTGTAGAAAATGGAAGAGAGTAATAGGCTTAGTGAATTTATTTTCCTAAGTAATTGTTAATGCTATGAAAGAGTGAGAACGGGGGGTTAATGAAAGGAAAAGAAAGATGAATCGCTTATAGCGTTAAATGAAATGGTTGTTTTCGAGAAAAGTTCATATACATATATATATATATATTTTGTATAAATTGTCACATTATTATTCTAGTATGAGAATGAGTGTTCATGATCATAGCTATCTGTAAGTTGTTATTGTTGAGGATCATGTTGAGATCCCTACTGGACTTTATGTTCATCCCATGTTGTTGAATCTTTTTCAGGTGTTTAGCAGGATGTGCTACAAGATTTGGATCTTCTTATGTGTTGGCCACGGGGCCTCTTTGTTGTAGGCAGAATGCCATATGTGAAAAAGGGTTGCAGCCTTCATTTGATTATTTATTGTTGTAAGCCTGAGGGCAATTCATTTAGAATGCTCATGTTGTATTTAATTTTCATTCGAATGAGAGAATTGTTGTTCAACACTTTTAATTGAACATTTGAGTTTATTTCCGCATGTTATCTCTGAAATTGAATTAAGTTAAGGAACTTGGTAATGACTTCGAGTAATAAAAAGTGGGGCGTGACAAACAGCATACACACGCCCCGTAGGTCTCTGCTCCACTTGCTCACTCCTCATAGCATAAGTCTAATGCACTGACTAGGCCAAAGAGGCTCTTTGATTAGCCCTTGAGGCCTGTGCTGACTATGCAGGCTGGTGGCTCTGTGTCTTCCTCGAACCAAATACATCACATGTGCCACTTGACTGAGGGCAAAACCTCCTTACATGCCCTGACTGCCCACACTAATAATAGGTAGGCGGCTACCCTCTCCCCTAACTTTAGCTTTGAAAACGAGTCGCAGACGATGTTCACTATTGCCCTTCCCCTCTCTGTGGACAAGCTGGAGACTTGTGATCCAACTAGCCACACTTAAAACAAGAGAAGCCTCCCTGATTACCTCTCCCTAAACCCGAACTTGACACAGGAAAGGTGGATCTAGACTATGTAGCCTAGGACCACTGTGGGGTGGAACCCTTTTGCCTCTTACTCTCCCGATTCTCCCTTTGAATCTCCTGACTCCTTCTAGAGCCCCTCATTCGCTCTTCCTCCACCTGAACCACAGTCTCCAGATGAGCCGCCACCTCTACAAGGCATCCGTAGTCCCTAATCATTAACCCAGCTACCTTGAAAAGAAGCCTAGTCTTTAACCTTTTCTCAAATTTGATACAACAGCGTTCTTCCGTCGCCACAAGCTCTAGTGCAAATATAGAAAGGCTAGTGAAAACTGTCTCAAACTCAACTATAGGTAAGCTAAGCTGCTTAAGTTTCAGAAACTAATCTCTCAACTTCTCCCAAGCAGTTGGAGGCAAGAACTTGCCTTGGAAGGCATTGACAAAGGTCTCCCAAGTCACTCTAATGTGCCAACGTGCATATTTTCACCATTGACCTGTATCTCCCTTCAACTGGAAGGATGTCAAGGTCACTCTCAAACTGTCGTCATTGATGCCAAGTATCTCAAACGTCTTCACCATCTGCTCTAACCACTCATCTACCTTCCAAGGCTTTTTCAGGTCACCCAAAAACTCATCCGGATTAGACCGGAAGAACTTCTTATTTAAGAAAGATGGCCCTGTCTCCGCTACTTAGGCCTGGACTTGATTCTTAGCTCTGAGAATGTCCATGGATTCTCGTAAAGCTCCAGCCATTTCATCAGCTAAAGCGCTCATGGCCTGTTGAACCACTGGTTCGGCCACATTGGCCTGACTAACCCCTTCCTCATGCATCAGAATTTCATCTAGTAACCACACCTCTTACCGTCTAGGCCTGCCATGTCTACCACCACCACGTCCACGTCCTGACATCCTAATGAAGGCAACAAAAGAGATTAACAAATTCACAATGTGTCGAAGCTAATTCACTCACGTCCTAATGCGATGGACAATAGATAATTCACTCCATATAAGCACGTAGTCACATAAACACATACGAATTTCCTTCCTAGATAATGATTATCCTATGACATTGCCAAAGTTCCAATTAGAAATAGCAGTGATCAAGTGCTCTTCTAATAGGACTTATAGAAACTCGTAGACCCAATCAATATCTTAGAAATTAAATCCCATAACCATATAATCACATAAGCAGGTTATTACATAGCATACCAAACATACAAACATTTCTATCAGGCAAGATAAACCCGTTGTGGTAAGAACCACTTTCCATATACCCAAAGTATTCAAACCCGGTACGCTCTGATACCAAGTTGTAACGCCCCCGAAATAATACTATAAACCCTCCACAATATTAATTACATAACTATACATGCTAAGGTAATTATTTTCCATTAATCCCAATCACCTTTATAGAAGAGTAACAGATGTTGGTATACATTCACAAGCCTAACCCTAAGTCGATGGCATATGCTACTTTTAATAGAGAAATAGAGTGAAAATTAAACAAATAAGAAATGCCCTAAAGGCTTACAGCATCCCAAGCCAATACTTGGTTACAACAAAAATGGATTTAAATCCAATACAGTTTAAGCCCTAGGCTTGTACAAAAATAAACACAACCAATACACAAAATGAAGCTCTTGCTCTAAGTCCTCCTATGCTATTGCCTTGGCAGAGGCATGTTATCAGCACTTGAAAATGTTTTCCCACATAGGGTGAGCCAAAGCCCAGTAGAAATAGTCCAACATAATATATGAATCTTAACAAAGATATAAGGGTGAAATACATATGCAATGCTCGTGCCAAAACATTTTATATCTTTTTCCAAACCATGTAAAGCCAGATTGATATTATAATTCTTAAATCATTTCATTTACAATAGAAAATAGGGTTGTGAATCACACTCTGGGAATCTCAAAACAACTACAATCTTTCACGAAAATTTCGTCCGTGGGAAACCATAAATTGGCACCTATGTAAACATAGGCTATACAATCACTACTATTGCTATTTCACGAAAATTTCATCCACGGGATCAGCACCCATGTATACGCATGGTTTTTAGGACTTTTACCATAGACACTCAGGCTAACTTATTTCAATGAGACAATACATACTTACTAGATTCACCCATTTTCTCAAAATGATAAACATTTCCAATGTATAAGTATGAGATAATGGTCAATGCGAATGAATAAGAAAATAGTTTCAATTCTCCTAATTATCATAATTTCTACAACAATCATAACTATCCTCCACCGATAGCCCAAAATAGATATTTCTAAACAGATAAACAATTATCAATAAAGATAAACTCTTCAAATTTCAAGATGTGAGTGATAGTACATATCCAACTCCACTATCCTCATCAATATCAATCCCATTTCACATTTCCAACATCAATTGCATTATTTATACAAAATCAACATTTATATATTTAGGGGAAAACCCCAATTTCCTCCAAGACCGAATCCAAGTTTCAAAATCAACCATTCTATCAAAACTCAACGTCATTTCAAATCCCACAACCATTTCGAGAATCCATTTGAAAACCCTTCTTTTCATTTTTAATCCAAAACCCTAGATTTGTTCCAAAAATCCCTAAATCACAATATTGTTTAAGAAATAAGAAATAACTAAATTAAAAATCATAAAAGAGTGCGAAGAATCCCTACCTCAAGCTTGGAAGATGAGAGAGGGTGTGAAGAAAACTCAAAGACACCGAAAATCAACTTTGCTCTAACTAGAATGAAGCCCTCGTCGAGCTCTACCTATTTAACAAAAGGATACGAGTGAAAAGGTCGACAAATCTTGGTGTATTTGAGTGAAATAGATGAGTTTTAGAAACACAATAAGAAAAAATTGCATTTTGAAAAGTTTAGAGACAAGGAGGTGAAAAAGTGACTAAGAAAAGTGACTTTACAAACTGATATATACGCAGACCGCTCGAGTGCAAGAAGTGACACTCAAGCGACTAGACATAATAAGTTGCACCGTCGAGCGCAAAAGCTTCACTCGAGTGAAGAATATCAACTCCTAGAAGTTTTATAGACAGAGAATCAGCGCTCGAGCACAAGAAGGTTCGCTCGAGTGAACACTGCTCGAGTGAAAAATACTAACTCCCAATATCTCTATAGACCTACAAAAGTACTAGAAGTTCACAAAGACCGCTCAAGTGCAAGAAGTGCTACTCGAGTGAAGAAGCAAAATTCTGGGCAGTAATAGTTTGAAAAAAAAGCTACCAACCTGTTTCGAACGCAACCAACATATCCCAATAGCTAAACTCAAAGAGAATTAAGGGAAAACAAGACAAGAAAACTATGCAAGGTAATGAAACCCGGATCCAAAACATCAAATGGGTCGGGTCTAAACTAGAATCACTATAGCAAGTGTCAATAGGTGTGTTTATATTGTTTTTGTTTTGTTTTTCTTTCACTGAGTTGTTTTTTAATTTCTAGTTAGTTGAGGGCTCAATGTCCAATTAAGAATTCATTGAAATTTAATCATTCTCGAATTCAAGTTTGGATTCAAGTTTAAGAAAAATATTTTCAAGCTCGAGTTCAAAGCCATTCACGCCATGATATGCAAACAACAGAATTCATTTTATTAAACTTCAGGGTGAAGTCCCGATCAACAAAACAAAAAAAAAAAAGAGAAAATTTCAAAAAAACAAGGGAAATTCTGAAGCGTTGGTGCTCCTTCCTAAGTAAAAACAAAAGGGAAAAAAAAATGGAAGAATAGAAAAAAAGAAGAAAAATTTTAAAAAAAAAAAAAAAACATAGAAAGGGACTTTTTCTCAATTTCCGATAACAGTCCATCTACCAAGATTATAAGCCGACTTCATTTGCAGACAACTTCGTCGCTCGACACTACCGTCAGTTGTCTCGCCACATCTTCACTCTCGGGTGGCCTTTGAAGACCCTGCCTTGGCATTGGCAGAGCTCCCAAAAGAGATTACTCCCTATCGGCCATCAAATGAAGAGCACCAAGGACCTCTAAATCGGGCCGTGGAGCTTGCCTGATGTTTCAGCTCCTTGTTTTTCTTTTTCAAATTGCTAATCTCTACTCAAGCATTCTTGTACATACTCTAGAGCAGATAGAGTTGGGTGTTTAATCAATGTACTTCACTTGTCCTGTTCTACAGCCAATAGGACAAATTAGAGACCGCGGTCACCGTCTCCACACAGGACTTCAATGTAAAGTGGCTAGTATCGATATCAGATTGCGTTGTCATTATTTGGTCGATTGACAACATAGGAAAGTTGAGAACATGGGAAGGGGCGAGGACACTCTGTTGAGGCTCGGAGGAGCTTGCCTCAGCATTCTCAATTGGGAATTATTAAGGTCAGGGAAGAGAGTGAGAGGACAGCGAGAAGAGGCCATATCAGAGAAGAGTAGTGCCTCCAAAGATAGAATTGGCAGAGTAATGACAGGGAAAGTCTATAGCTTTCTACTCTGCTCTCTCACCGACCTCGATTTAAGAAGAGGTTGGAGAATAAGAAAAGGCCAAAAGAAGAATGGATTGCCGAGGCAATCTTTGACAATGGGGGCCGTCCAGCCGCTGTCGGTCACGCGCGCCGTGATTGTTGAAATCGCACACTAGACATGGCGCTTGAAGAAGACAAACGCGGCAGAAAAAGGGACCAAAAATAGGGGAGGGGTGTATATTTGTATATATTTTGTTTATATATGTCTGTGTCCGTATACATGCATGCATATATTATGTCTATATATGTATGTATAGCTCGTATGTGTGTATGTATATGTATATCTGTATGTATCCATATATGTATATATTTTGTATATATATGTATGTAATATGTATTTTGTATTTTTATACCGGTATATATATATATGGTATGTATAGATAATGTTCAAAAAAAAAATTGAACAAGAAGTTTTCAAAAGAAAAGGAAAAAAATTCAAAAGGAAATTTTGGAAAAAAATCAAAAATAAAAAAAACAAAAAAAAAATGGAAGAAGAAGAAGAAGAAGAAGAAGAAGAAGAAGAAAATTTTGGGGAAAAAAAAATCATTTTGTGCATCCATTGTATTATTATTGTGCATCCATCATTGCATATTGTTTATCTTACATTGCCCCTTTGTGTTTTATTTTTGCAGTCACTATCACACTTGCACTGTCTATTATATTTATCGTTCATGGTTACAATTAGGGGTGGTCACGAGTCAGTTGCAGCCACAAAACATCCAATCTGCCATCCGTCTGCCAGATTGGCGAATTGGAGAAAATCAATCTGCATCCGTTCACCAATCCTACGGATGCGGATTAGTAGACGAATGCAAATCGGTTTGGCAGTTTAAAATTTTACAAAAACAAGTTAAATGATATTCTAATTTTGATTATCTACAAAATGCTATGTCGTGGTTCATTTTTTTACTCCAGAACAGAAAAACTCATTTCAGCACTAAGAAAATAAAATTGAAAACCTAATCAACAATGCTGATAATTACAGCAGGAAATGTGGCACTGTGTGAGAGAGAATTAGTAAGTACTAGTTTGAACTAAGATAGAATCCCAATTCATACTGAAAAACAGGTATTGAACTAAATTGAAAAAAACAAAAACAAAAAAAAGAAATACAAATTGCAAAGAGAAAGAACGAATTGTTAGTCCATACATCTGCAACAAACCCAAAGAACAAAATAATAATTAATGATTTTCATAAATTAAACACTGAATTTTCAAAAGTCACATTTGTCTAAATCTTCACCAACACACTTATAGAATTCACATATAAACATCAAAAGATGTGCATTTCATAAAATCCTCCATTTGGTTGTCAAGAATTCTAAAAGAGAGAACAAATAAATAAAAATAAATGTAACTAACTCTAAATCACACAATGTTATGGTAATCTCAGGATCAAGAATGTATACAAGTGAATGGAAGATTCAAAATCCCATCTTTTGAGCAGTTTACTAAGCAACCAAACAGAGGACCAAACCCATTTGAGCAAATGAATACAAGAGAAGAGACTAACCTAAAGCTGTTAACTAGAGACAGAATCACTACTCCCCATTGGACTTAGAAATCTTAAAGCAAGAAATTCAACTCAATATTTAATGAATTAAAAAATAAATAACATAAACTATTGACCAACAACAACAAGGGATGGCTTCAAGAGTACTATTGATTTTATTAACGCAAATTGGGCATCTAGTTTGGTATCCAGATTGTTAACAGACAACAATAAAGCTACTGAACTACTTCATGAGACCCCATGTAACACACATAGTAAAATAAATAAAAACGCCCAAAACATGAGGAATCAAGACAAACCCACCTCGACTTGGTACTCATGTTGCTCACCAAAGGTCTCGGGAGCTTCTTATTTTTTAGCAACAGCGGCCTTGCAAAGACTATCTCACCAACTCAATCACAAATCACCTTGTAGTCGTCGCTCGCTGTAGATCGTCGCTTTCGAGAGCTTCTTCATGTAGATCGTTACTCGTGTAGATCGTTCATCGCTCACTGTAGATCGTGTAGATCATCGCTTCTGTAGTTGTCATCGGTAGATGCCGATGAGTAGGGTTTTGAGAAGAGAAAGAGAGTATCTATCGAAGAAGAATCAAGAATGGATTGGTTAGGTTTGAGTCTGAGTCTGAGATCAAAAAGGGGGCTGAAGTAGTCAAGGCGTAAAAGAAAAAAAAAATAGAGGACAGAGTAACAAGCAAGACAGGTTAAGTGGGTATAATGGCAGATCTACCGCAACCCGACCCGAACCCACAAAATCAAATAATCTGGGCCCGTACCCTCACGCATCCATCCAAAAGTGGTCAGGTAGGGTCGGGCCGAGTAAGTTTGGCGAGTCGGGTGATCCGCTGCTCAGCCCTAAGTACAATCCATTCACACCAGCAACCTTTTTCATTAGTTAATATTAGCCCCCTTTTTGGGTTATAGGTTCAAACCACTTGATTTGTACTGATCCTTTTTCGAGATGACGAAACTATCCCTTTCTTGAGTTGGCAGTCCAAACCACTATTGATTAATACCTCCATTTTCTTGGGTTATTAGTTGAGACTATTCATCGGTTAATACCTCTCCTGTTTTGGGTCGCAGGTTAAAACTACTCATCGGTTACATTCTCTCCTCATGTGTAAGTGTGTTTGGATTGTACCCCTTAGTTATGCTTCATTTGCATGAGGCTTGCATTGCCATATATTACATATTGCAATGCATAAATCATGTACGTTCAAAAAGAAAAGAAAAAAATTCAACTTTTAATTGCATTAGCATATCATTTACATGGTTGCACTGTTGTATCACTTGGTTATAATTCATTCACATCAACATTTGATTATAACATTTTTCATCAGTTAATGCTGGCCCTTCTTTTGGGTTGTAGGTTCAAACCACTCGATTACTGGTCCTTTTTTGGGATGACGAAACTATCCCTTTCTTAGGTTGGCAGTCCAAACCACCTTCGGTTAATACCTCTATTTTCTTGAGTTGTTATTTGAGAATATCCATCGGTTAATACCTCCACTGTTTTGGGTTGTAGGTTAAAATTATTCATCAGTTACGTCTCGTTCTCTTATGTAAATGTGTTTGGATTGTATCCATTGTTGTGTTTCATATTACCTATTGCATTGCATCGTAGATCATGAATTTTCAAAACAAAAATGGCTTCGTAAATCATGTAAGTCCAACTTTCAAATTGTATTTCAATTGCGTATCATTTGCATTATGTCCCTGAACTACGCTGGTTTGATTCCTTGCAAAGGGATACGTAGGCAACCCTCGGGTTCAATACCTACATTCGCATCTTGTTTGTTTGCCCAAGTCTTACGGCCTTGTCAAAAGGTCCTCTTCGGGCTTTGACATTCACTTACGTCAAGAAATGACTTCGAGTTCTGTCAAAGAGGGGCAATTGTAGACACCCCATTTTGATCGACCCTAAGACTTGAGTGCATTCTTTTGATTACCTAATGATGAAAATAAGAATATGCTATCTCACAAAATTCTCAGTGGAAAGATAGAATTTAAGCTTTAATCCCAACCTACACTTGTTTTGGCCAAATTGTTGTAGACCTATTTTAGCCAAATTATGTTACATATTTGGCCAGTTAAAATGTATTTTATTAGTCCATTTATTTTAATTATTTTATAATTTTACATGTTTTGGTGTGTTTTTATAATATTTTGAATATCTATACATATATTAATGTAATTAACATATTTTAGATATTTTATATATTATTATATTATAAAGGTATTATTCCCCTTTTGAAAAATCCAACCCACTCCCACCGTTTGCTTTTTTGTTTTCTTTTGCTTTAAACCCGCTTTGGTCAAATTATGTTACATATTTGGCCTGTTAAAATATATTTTATTAGTCCATTTATTTTGTTATTTTATAATTTTACATATTTTTGTGTTTTTTATATTTTTTTTGGATGTACATATATTTATGCTAATAACCTTTTATACATTATTATATTATAAAGTGCACAGTGATTTCACTGTGCACCTTTTGAATTCATCAGCCCATCCACCGTTTTGATTTTTGTTTTTTGTGCTAACTTCTGTTTATAAAAAAGTTGGGAAAAGAGAGAATTGATGAGGAAATTGAAGATCAAAAAAGAAACAAAGATCAAAAAAAGAGAAAATTTGTGGGAGACAGAAAATAGAGGAAAAAAGAAGAAAAATTTAGATTTTAAAAAGAGAGAAATAGAAGATCTTAAATATTTTCTGAACCAAATCTTCCTTTCATTCTCTTCATTGTCTTTTCACTAGTACACCACCCAAAAAACACTGTTAAAGTTGAAATTTTGAATTTTGGACTGAGAATTGAGAACACATTCCATAATCTTGAAGGTGGTCAAAAGAAAGTTTGTAAATCAAAAAATTCGTTATTTCTTCAAAAAATGAATTTTCGCAAACTTTCATTTAAATTTAAAATGTAATATAGTTTGTTTAGATTCTTTTACTGCTTTTTTTATCGGTTTATTTATTGCTTTAAAGGGAATGATGCACCACCCACTTATGTGTTGTAATTTTATTTTTTATTTTATATAATTGTTTTGCCGTTTTAAAGGGAATGTTGCACCACCCACATATCTGTTATAATTTACTATTGTACATAAATTGTTATAATTTATTACTTTAAATAAACTGTTGTAATTTACCGATTTGAATGGTTGGTCAAAACCACCTAATTGGTTAGAAATGCAACCCTGCTAGATGAATAGTGACTGGCGGTGAATAGTAACCTCCGATGGTGAATAGTACCTCCAACGATGAATAGTAACCGCAGACGAAAAATGCCGAGTGAGATGAATAAGATCGAAGAGGGTGAATGGTACTACCGGCAATGAATAGTACTCCGCCAGATGAATAGTGCTCCCGCAAAATAAGATTTCCCAGGCAAAACAAAACAATCACTCAATAACAAATAGAATAATTTCCGACGGATGAATAGTGTTTTGCCGGATGAATAGTACCCGATGAATGAATAGTAACATTTTAAAAAAAAATTATGTTATTCGTATGATTTATTAGATTCCATTTGTTTTGTAATAATCTTCCAATATCACGTCTTTTTATTTGGTTTTGTAATAATTCAGTGTTGTAATAATTCCCAACTTCCACTTCTTTCTACCCCTTTCTATGTATGTCTTCCAACCCCATTTATTTCTATCCATTTTATTTACTCGCTTTTCATGTTTTGTATATAGCATCATATTTTATTTTTTATCATATCCATGCTTTGTATTTATATTTTATGCATTTGGATTCGGTTCAATTGCACCTATAAATTTAATTAATTCTTATGTGATTTTGTGCGCTACCTCATGTCTTGAGATGACTCACATGTCATATTTTAGTAGACGAATCTCTAGTCACATTTTGTGTATGTATTGCATTAGGATGTTGTATATAAGATCATGTACATTTCCTAACTTTGTTTTGCAACTGTTCGCGGAACGTCAGTAAATATGTGAGTTTTTATGCTTTACCATCCCGTTTGTGTGTTTTTTTTATTATGTTAAGTATCTTACCATGCGTTTATTTGCTTAAGCAATATATCTCTATAATGGTTAGTGGATGGAAGTTGTATCACTCAATTTGGGACAGTATTGATTTTTCATATTTGTGGGCTCAATTTAATTGTGAGCTATACAAATCTCAAAACTCTTTCAAAAATACATAAAATCAAATCGTTCCAAAATGAATGACACGGTCTATTATTGATTGCTTCACATAGTAATTTTTAACATCTATTAAATAATCAGAATATGAACATATAAAGTAAATAAAAACCTGGACTCTCTTGGAAGGCATGTGTAAATAAAAATATTAGGTGGTGACTTTGCAATAAAATGCATTATCTATAAAGTTGCCAAATCTGGACTCTCATCTATGTTTTACATTGCACTTGTGAGACTAGATCGAAGAAATTGAGGGTCTAAATTGTTCAACGCGCGCGGGTACCGACCAGGCAATATTACAGGTCACCACAAGCTCGGGTGCAAAGCAAGATAGACTGGTAAAAGTGGCTTCAAACTCAGCCATGGGTGTGTCAAGTTCCACTAGCTCTTCAAACTTCCTCCTCAACCATTCCCTAGCAGTAAAAGAGAGGAACTTCTCCTAGAAGGCGTGTGTGAATGCCTCCCAAGTGTGCTCAATTCGGTTTTAGCATACTTCCACCACTACCGGCCTCTCCATTCAGCTGATAGGCCGTCAATGCCACACGAAGCTCACCCTCATAGATATCTAAGATCTCAAAGGACTTGACAATCTGCTCTAACCAATCATTTGCTTTCATAGGGTCAGACCCGCCACTAAACTCAGCAGGGTTGGAACAAAAAAAATTCCTTCTTCGGGAATAAAGTTCTAGTTTCCCCTTCAATAGTCCTAGCAACTTGCTCGACTCTAAATATATCCATGGACTCTTTAAGAGCCCATGTGTGGACTCGCCTTTTTTCGCGCCCCCTTTCAGAAGGTTTGAAATGAAGGCCTCACAGGTCAAACTCCCGCAGTTTTGAATCTAATCTCACAAAGTGCAATGTGAAACTGATAATCACCAAAGAGTCCAAGTCTGGCAAATCGTTTTGGAAAACCGATTTTAAATCAAATAATGCCAAAACTGGACTACTTTGCCAGATACAGAGTCGCCACCTAAATATTTTATTTTTGGAAAAATTTAGGAAACCCTGACTCGTGCCAAAGGCCACGTGTCCGTCATCACCAAAGTTGTCTCGACTCGGGAACCTAGGTACGGGAGGGGAAGGTCGTGAATTGAGCACCCCCGCTCACCCGATCAAAGATCGGCCTCTACAAATCATGATATGATTTTTTTTATCAACATTATGTGCTCTTGTTCCGGTTTATTAAACTAGCTTTACTATGTGATGCGCACATGCAAGTATAGACTAGTTTGCTCAATTTCGAACAATTCAACTCATGTTTGTTTGCGAAAAATGGTTTGAATTTGCCACCTCAAGTGGGCTTAAAGATGCGGATTTGCCACCAAACATAGTGGGCTTAAAACATGATTTGCCACTCAACAAAGTGGGCTTAAAACGCACATTTGTTGAATTGTTCCAATTCAAACAAACAAGCCTCCATCCACAGACATTCAAACAGCTTTAGTAAGTATGCACATAGCCTCATGGCAAGCATGCGAAACATGGCAATATGGCAATCACACCCATGCAAGTATACTAAAGCATAAAAACTCACCGAGTACTCCAAGCCAAAACAAAAACTAGTTAGAAATATGCATGATCCTAACTATGTTAAGATGCCTAATGCAACACATGCAATAATGCAATTAGTAGACTCGGCTACTAATATGGCATATGGATCAATTTGAACAACATGCGATTAAATACATATTCAAAAAAGATATTGAAATGACAATGTAGTTTGAATGATGCGCCAAGCCTCGGTGCATACAAGACAAATGAATGGATGCAAGCATGTGATATGCTAATGAAAACATGTCCCTAATTTAACCATCAAAAGCGGGTAAATAAAAGGGAGAAAGACGTGGGGTTGGAAGACATACACACACGCATGCACACTTATTACAACATTACGCCCTCATGAAGGAGGGCCCGAATGAATAAGCTAACCAACTAGCTAACTAGGCTAATTAAGCTAACTAATTATTACAAATCGAAACCAAATAATAAGCTAAACTAATTAATTATTTACAACACTTAATTAGCTACAACTAATTAATTACAACATGCATCTAAGCTAGATATTTAAGCGATAAGCAAGCTTGAAAATACAAGGGAGGCTCATGCACGCGCCCGGTTTCCACCCGAAAAGCCATTGTTTTGCTTCTGCAAGCCTCTGTTTGCACATTTGATCACTGAAAATTCTGCCAACTTCCAAAACATCTCTGCTTCATCTCAGGAACACATTGCGCAAAAATCACTGATGGCCGACAAGAGCACAAGGAGCCGGTCGGCCACTGATGGTGGCTGTCGGCCACTGCTAGTTCACACTTCCATGCTACAACAGAGAGCAAAACAGTGTATTCTCATAGGTTATTTGCACACTTTGTCTCCCCTTTTCATTGGGAAATCAAAGGAGGGACAAGATTTGGTTCACAAAACCACCAATCAAGCAATTTCATTGCATGATGGCTTGCAAAACCAATTGTGCAAGTTCAATAAATGCACAACAAGACCAAAATGACCACCACCCTATCATGCATGATCAAGGGCAATGGTGACCAAGGAAAGTGGCACATTTCATCACTTTTGAGTATGAAATGCCCCATTTTCCTTATGTTCGAATTAACGTCTGATTTGAACACATACAATGCAACGTGAAAGATGTTTATCTTGCCTCTTTTATTTGTCATTTTTTTTTATCTACTCATTTTAATTACCAAACCATTCCTTAATCCAATTGTCCATTGGTGATTGTCCTCTAGTGGAAAGATAGCTCAAACCACAAGTAGCTTTGGGCATGAAAGAGGCATTACACTGTTGGTAATGAACCCCCTAAGGGATTAAACCATTAGGTGTAGCACCTCCATTTCACACTTAGGCAAACAAGGAGCTTAAAACCACTTTCAAAGCAAACAAAAGAGTGAAGAATTGAGGGAGATTACAAAGATTAAAGTGCTAAAATTAAGTGCAAAACAACACTAAAACATGTTATCAACTCAAAACAATGGTGATTAAAGCCCTAAAACACCAAGCTAGTGAAGGAAATTACACTACAACCATGCCATACAAGGCTCAAATGAATTAACCATTCAAAAATAGAGGCAAAACAGCCCTAAATATAGTCTAAAACATGCTGGACTTAAGCCATAAAAAGCTAAAACAATAAGCCAATACATAAGGCTAACTAGGCATGCAAGCACGACACAAGGAGGGGAGGCTAACCCCTCCAATTTTGGACTTCAAAATGATCTTTTTACCACTAAAAAACCTCTGAAATTCAGTGGTTAAAAGCCCTAAAAAAGTTGGTTTGAAAGTGATGAATAATATCACAAAAGCTTAACAAGCAAAGGAGCAAGAAAGGTGGACCACCTCCTTACTCAAAATGACCTCAAACCAACACTTTTAAACCATAAAAATAGAGTTTTTGACAATTCAAAATCAGCCCAAAAACAGTTGAAAAAGATGGGAAAATAAGTATACAAAACAAGCTTAAACAAGACAAGTGCTATACTTTTGAAGCAAAGCACGAATTAGGCACAAATTCAAGCTCAAACCTCCTTCTAGATCTCAAACAAGACTCCAAGGAACCTCAGTTCAAAGATGGTCAAGTTTGATTAAGGGTTGGTATGCAAAAGTATAGAGAAACTAGGCAACCAACCACAAAATATCAAGAGAGAGAGAGATATTTTTTTTTGTCTAAAATTGCTAACCCTCAAAAATGGGGGAGGAACCTCCCTATATATAGAAAAACAAGTCTTGAGCTTAGGAACATCCTACCATACACATGTATGGAGATGCAGCTCAGTGTGCAACAACTGGCACAACTGTCAACAAATATCTGGAAAAAGAGACTGGTGACCGTCAGCCACCACTGGTAGCCGACAAGCATAAGCCAAGGCCGACAGGTCACCCACTCTTCCAGACTTGAAACAACAAGCTTTGGTCCAAAACAGTGCACAAAACAGATAAGGTTTCAAGGCTCAAAGGCAAGGTACTCCACCGAGGACTTCGAGCACTCAAAACGAACACAAACAAGCACAATCATCGAGTGCACAAACGATGATGTCCGAGTCTTGAGGACGGTAAAAAATGGGATGTCTACACCATGCCATCTCTCGAGCTAATGCCCACATTGCGTCTTGGTTCAAATGAGCGGCCACGTTGTTTTGACCCACTCCTTCTCTTGAGAAGAGATCTTTGGTTGGGCAAGAATATCCCGAACACCCGGCGAGGTCTACCACGACCTCTACCACATCCAGACATCCTATGTGCAAAATAGGTAAGATTAAATTCATGGTCTACACACACCCATACCTAGGCTCACCCGTCACACACACACTAACATAAGACCATACATACACATAAGTCACATAAAACAAACCACATAAGCACCTTGTCACATAGAGCACATATGGACCACCCTTCTAAGATATTAAATTGTTCCACGGTGCTCAAAGACTTCCAAGTGGAAAAAAGCATTGATCAAGTGTCTTTCCGAAAGATCTTCGATGAGTGCAGTGAACGCAATTCATATCTTAGAAGTTTGACATCATACCCACATAGCCACATAAACACATAATCATGCAAGACAGCTAACGTCCCTTCCCAGCATGGCAAACCCATTATGGCACAAGCCACATCCCACAAGCTCAAGGTATTCAAACCTGATTAGCTCTGATACCAATTTCTAATGCTCCCAAATAATTTAAATTAAAAATAATACTCTTAACATGATTAAATCAAAATCACGCGATATCGCTTAATAGCGTTTGACCAAAAACCTTATTTCTCATTGAACTATACTTCAAAAATTACAAGTTTGCCTATTCATGTCTTACTTACATTTTCATTATCATAGTTCAAGAAGCTAGAGGATACAATTAAAAATGCCCCAATGGCTTACAAACATCAAGGAGAAGCCTTGTTATAACAAAATGGACACTCAATCCTAAAACATGTAAGCTCGAAGCTTCTACATAATACATCCATGAGTCTTCATGCTCCAAACAAAATAAAAATTCACCTCTTCTTTCATTGGGATAGTTGCACATCACTGAGACCTAAAAATGTTAGATAGGAATGAGTTAGATGCCTAGTAGAAACACTTTTAACAAAGTATCTAATTTTTTGAAAGATCCATATAGCATCATCACAACCAAAACATATTCCATTCCATTCATGTTAAAGATTTAAGAAAAGGAAACATAGGTGTAATAACTCCATGAAACCACACTTCAACACCAGGCTAAATATGCGATGAAGCCTAGAAGAGGAGTCCCAACACATACATACAAAGATTTATATCCAAAAATACCTCCACAGTTGCCGACTATTAATACAGTAGGGAATGGGTACCCAAAATCATCCGTTTTCCCACTTTTACCGACTACAATACGGCTGGACCAGTGGACACCCAAAAAAAATTCCCACATTCGTCCAGCGATAAGCTCAAGATAGGGCAATTGAACACCTAGACTTTCCTTGCGCGGGTACCAATAACAAACAATCCTTTCCAAAACTGACTCCCCACTCGGACTCACACGCTATTTGCTACCCCAATAAACCTTTCCAAGACTTCCAAGAATTTATGCATTCATAAGAACAAAAGTAAATTTCACCATTCAAGTAATTGAAGCAAATATGGAGAAACAATCTTCATAATTCAAAAAAAAAATCTCAAGAGCTTCCAATTTCACCAGTCTCAAATCAAATTACATTTCAAATCTCATAATTCATTCATCCATTTAAAGAATTGAAAATCAATTTAATTTAATTACATCTTTCCTCAATTTCAAAAATTAGGATTTTCATAAAATTTAGGGCTTTTGCCCCTCCATCATGTTAAAAGCTATTTCTCAACTAAAATTTTTCATAATCCATAAACATTAATATAAATCTTGAGAAAATGTAAAGGAAATTCATTTCTTTTTTTTATTTTTTTATTTTTTATTATTAAAGTAAAACCCAATTTGTAAACTCAAACATTAATCATAACGCCAATGTCACAATAATACCACATAAACATCCTCAAAGGAAAGAGATATAGGGTTAAAAGTGATCCCACCTCAATGATAAGAACAAAGAAGCTAGCCCCAAGAAGAATCCTTTGAGAAACACAAAATTCAATCTCTAGAAAAGGCAGTCTTTTACTTGGACTTCACTTCTTACAAGGGATGGAGGAGTAAATCTTAGTGAAATGGGAGATTTCTAGGGTGAAAAGACTAGGGTTTTCGAAGCTAGAGAGAGAGAGAGAGAGAGAGAAGGAACAAAAGAAAAAGATATAAAAAGCAACTTTTAAGTTGCTAAAATCATACAAATTGCTCGAGCGGTCTTTTCACCGCTCGAGCGGTGAACTTAAATTCTCAATTTTTTAGCCTACAAAACGAGATTTAGTGAACCCGCTCATTTTTCTTGAGCGCTAACTTGACTGCTCGAGTGGTCCTCCTTTCCACCTGACCTACAAAACCAACTACTAGGCGTCTCACATCTTCGCTTGAGCGGTCACCTAAAATGAATTGTCATAGCTCCATTGGAGAGCCTCAATGTGGTAAATGTTATTGTTTAGGTGTGCCACTAATTAAGTAGGCATAACAATGTTTAATTTAGATGTGCCATTTTCTGTTTGATTACTATTGTATAGTTTTAAAATTTTATACTCTGATTTTGTCATTTTTAATTTGTCAAATTGTTAAAAGGTTAATATTGCTAATTTGTATAAATTGTTACTTTTATAGCTATAAATATAAGAGTTCTGTTACGTATCACAAAAATATTATAATGGAACTATTCAGTGATTTTCTATGTAGCCTTTTCAGTTACATTATTTGTTAAATAATATGAATCCTAACTTTGATCGTATTAATATACTTAAGAAGTGAAATAAAGTGGTTAAACAAAATAGTGATGAACAGTATTTCTCTAAACTTTATATTAGAATATAATCCTTAAATTATATTTTTTAATTTACATTATTCAAATATATATTTGTTAAATCATTGAATTTTTTATTCATTTATTCTTTAATTTGCATTTCGGCTAGGGAGCGTCATTTGTGTTCAGAGTGCTTTTAGATACGGGACATTCGCTAGTATATATATATATAGCGCTAATTATGGGTACTGCTACACAAGTTATGACATTTGTGAAGTTGATCATCACAAATGTCTGAACTCAATTCTTTAGGAGTTGTAACTTAAAATAAAATAAAATAAATAATAATTAAAAAAATTTATAACCAAATACCATATAAGGTATAATCAAAAAGATTTTAAATCACAACTAAAATAATGTCATAAGCAACATCACAATAAATCATAACTAACACCACAATATTTCTAACCAAATCATAATCAAGTTATAACTAACATTCTAATAGATCATAAATAAAGACCTTAAAAGTCATAACAAGAGATCATATGATACACACTCCAAAGGAGGTGTGTACCAAAAAAGTTCCCTAGCATTACCCATTTATGTATATATGTTCAGATACATTTGTTTAGTCAATGTATATATTTAGCTTTGAGTCATTGTATCTTAGCCCTTTACTTTATATGAAGGGCAACATTGTTCGCACAAAAAAAAAGTCTTTTTCCTCATTGCACCTCTCATTTTTGAATTCTTTGAATTACAATGTTACCTCGAAACAAAATTACTCTTTATGACAAAAAGCTTTAATATTCCAAAGAAAAAAAAATAATTTAACCACTAGCTACCACCATTGCCTCTCTACCTGTAATAACCCGACCCTCGTACATGATTCTGGTATATTTTCAATCCCTTATTCTGCACTTTTAAATGCTTATTGTGAAATTTTATGTGAAATTAAGCTTAATTAAGTGAATCTTGTGAATATAGATTCATATCTGTTTAATAGGAGAACAATCTGTTACAATGGGAAAGTTTAGATCAGAAATTGAGAGCCTTAGAGGCTTAATAATTTGAAATTGATTTTACATTTGAGATTAGCATAATTTTTAAGTCATAATAAGCATTTTTGTAAAAATTTGATTTGGGATGATTAAACTGATTGATTTTTTTTTTATTCAATTTATATATATAATTGTTCCCTTAAACATTTGACTTGGGAGGAAAGCCATTACAAAAATATCTCCTGGGTGAGAGAATTAGAGAAGGAGAGGGTTTGAGAGATAGGATCAAAAGGGAAGCTTCATCACACAAGAAAGTTGGAATTGAGAAGAATTCAAGAGTATTAAGCCCAAGGTGAGTTTAACCCACTTAGGTCCACCCTTTTCCTTGCTTTGGAGTAGGAATTCCTTGTTGTTGTGTGATTTAGAGTTGTAATGGAAATCTTGTATGCGTATGTTGGATAGTTAGCATGATAACCTTATCATTTATTTATTATGATTCCACTTGAGCTATCTAGTAAGAAGTAATATCCTATTTCTTCAATCTTCAAGCTTGAACTCATCTATGTGAATAAATGGTTGCATGTGTGTATGTGTGTGTGTTTATGTGGGTGTGTGTAGAAGATGGAAATACTTTGGAATTGAGTATGTTTATGAGTTTAAGATTAATGATCTAAATCATATTTAAATTGATATATGTTGTGATCCCTAGTTACATGGTTTTTGGACCTTATTCTAACAATTAAGGGATTTATATTGAGCCTTGTAAGTACTCACCAAAATTGGGTGTTTATGTGAAATTCAGACTGAAACTAGGCAAATCGCCGCATGTGCGGGAGTCATGGCCGCACGTGCGGGAAAATGGAGAATTTTTGGGTTTTGGCTACTGTTAAAAAGGCACGTGCGGGGCTTCCGAGCCGCACGTGTGGGACCAACTGCCGTACGTGCGGGGCTCACAGCCGCACGTGCGGCCCATGCTGGAAAAATTGGTCTGCTCTGTTTTACGTGCTTGACTCTTGGATATTTTTGAAATCTGTATTTGATGCGTTTTTTATATTTATAAATTCATTCGAAGCAAAGCGAGTCAGGGAACAATTTAACAAGGAACAAGAATTAATTTGTGGCTCATATATGTGTGTAGGACACAATTCGGGAGGAACAAGCGCTCCGCCACAGCACAGTGAGTACTAGTTCTGTAATCGTACATTTACTTACCGTTAATAATTCTTATTATTGACGCTCTGTTCTCTGCAAGTAATTATGTTAACATTTATATTGATTGGGAATTGGGGTGAACTTATGGAAACGTTGAAAGACTCTATGTTCATCGGTATCACTCTAGAATTACTCTGCTCTGTTGATGCCTGGGCCAGAGGCCAATCTACAAAGTCTACTAGGCCAGAGGCCAATCTGTAAAGTCTATTAGGCCTAAGGCCGTTATGTATTCTGGGCTTAAAGCCATTCTGTTTAAAAACTGGGCCCTCGGTCGTTCTGCAAATAATCACAGAATAAAGTTCATCATATGCCCTCAGCAATTATATGCTTTATCATTCAAGTTAATCATTGTCTGTTTAAGTACTATTATTCACTGAGCCTAGCTCACTCTGTAGTCTGTCTGTTTCTGTAGGTAAGCAACCTGGAGGTCAGTCTTAACCCCGATGCTCGTCTCTCTTTTGTCAACCTCAGCGTGTCCAGGCACTTAGATGAAGCCCGAGCATTTTTGTGGAGTTTTGCTAAACTTTTGGCTTGTACTCTAATTGTCTGTCCAAGGTTGAAATGTATATAATCCCCTTACCCTCCAATGTTTTTGTCACACGCCCAATCGGGGGGCCGGGTCTGTGTATGTGTAAATATAACTGGCTCTCGAGTGTATGTCACTCTATGTTCATCTACCTTACGCAATGTTTGTGATCCTGGCATAGTAGTGGTAGCTCAATAGATATTGTTCTACGTTATTTTATGATATTAAATGCTTCCGTTCAGGCCCTATATCTTATGTATATTGAGCTATGTGTCCGTTTCTGAAGTGGTCATGCCCAAACTTTTAGGGCGCGGGTTTGTGGCGTGACAAGTGGTATCAGAGCACGGGTTGCTATCTCACACATGGATCCATTTAGCCTTAGGATGTCTAGAAAAGATTTAGGCATCATGCATAACATTCTAAAAGCATATGAAAAGATCGATGGCAACATTAAATGTACTCTGCTAATACTAACGATTTTGAACCATGCCTATTGTATATAATTAATTGTTATGTAGATTATGGTGAGAACAAGAACGGAAGACCCAGAAGATGCTACTTCTGCATGGTTGGACAAAATGGAAAGAATGATTATGGAAATGGCGAAGACTCTACGGCAGCAACAACAGCAGCCACAACCGCCACCACCACCGGTAGCTCCGCATGTGGTACAAGATTTTCATACTGAGGACCGAATCATTACACTCACAAAGGAGTTTAAAAAGATGAAGCCGCCATCTTTCAAGGGAGGAATAGAACCGATGAAAGCTGAAGCATGGGTGTTGGGAATAGAAAAACTGTTTGAAGTATTTCCATGTACCGAAGCCCAAAAAGTGCAACTCGCAGCCTTCACTCTTGAAGACGAGGCACGGAGGTGGTGGATGCTTACGAGAACTACACACCAGGGGTTAACATGGGACAAATTCTTGGAGTTGTTTTATGACAAGTACTTTCCCCAAAGTATGCGAGACAAGAAGGTGACTGAATTTGAAACTCCTAGACAAGGAAATAAGACCGTTGCAGAGTATGAAGCTCAATTTGCAGAACTAGCCCGGTTTGCATCTCATATGGTAGTTATGGATTATAAGAAGGCACGAAAGTTTGAAGGGGGATTACGGAGTGCTATCGTGGACCGAGTCAACATGCTGAAGTTGCCCACCTATGTTGATGTGTTGGAAAGGGCTGTTATAGCGGAGGGAAACCTTGTTACTCAGAACCGGATTTCCGAATGGAAAGGGAAGCGGCAGAACAATCAATGGTTAAAGGGGTCAGCTACTCCACCAAATAAGAAGCAAAATTCAGGGATCTCCAGCACTACCACTCCTACTCAAGATTCAGCCCCTGTGTGTTCAAAATGTGGAAAGAGGCACCGTGGGACTTGTTACCGATTGTCTGGAGCATGTTTCTGATGTGGTAAAACGGGTCATCTGGTAAGGGATTGTCCTCAAAGGAATCAACAGAATGGCAATAAAACTGTTACAAGTTTAGTAGGGTCTACACCAACTTCCAACATCAAGTCAGTTGCCAAACCTGCTAATAATAAAGATACTGCGAGACAAGGCAGGGTGTTCGCATTGGTTCCAGGAGATGTGCAAAATGCGGCAACAATGGTGTCAGGTACATTTATTGTTCACGGTCACTCTGCTCATGTATTGTTTGATTCTGGCTCTCCCTAGTCAAAATTATTTGCGCAAAATTTAGATAAATCTGAGGAAAATTTGTCTTATATGTTATGTGTGTCCTCATCTTTGGGAGACTCTATGATCTGTGCTTCTGTATATTTTGCTTGTGAACTCCAACTTGGGGATATCCGGGAATATGCCAATCTATTACCTCTTGATATGACTTATTTTGATATTATTCTGGGAATGGACTGGTTGAGTGACTATGGGGCAACTATAGACTGTTTGACTAAGCAAATCAGTTTCCACCCTCCGGGACAATCAGAATCTACTTTTTAGGGACATGGCGTGACTTCTCCACCTTATTTGATTTCTGTAGCAAAGGCATGTAAATTAATTCAGAAGGGGTGTCAGGGGTATTTATGCAGTATTTTGGAAGGGCAAGTGATAAACGGGAGTACTGACATGATTCCAATTGTCTGTGAATTTCCGAATGTCTTTCCGGAAGAGTTACCAGGGGAGTTGGTAGACCGTGAAATCGAGTTTATAGTTGAAGTGGTGCCAGGAACTCAACCCATTTCTAAGACTCCGTATAGAATGTCACCAGCTGAAATGAAGGAATTAAAGATTCAATTGCAGGATTTACTTGATAAGGGGTTTATTCGCCTGAGTGTGTCTCCTTGGAGTGCACCAGTTCTGTTTGTGAAAAAGAAGGACGGAACACTCCGATTGTGTATCGATTACAGGAACTCAATAAGGTAACAATCAAGAATAAGTACCCACTGCCACGGATCGATGATTTATTCGACCAGTTACAGGGGGCACAGGTCTTTTCTAAAATTGATTTACAGTCTGGATATCACCAATTGAAAGTCAAAGCTGATGATGTTAAGAAGACAGCTTTTCGCACCCGATACGGCCACTACGAATTTCTGGTTATGCCCTTTGGAGTTACTAACGCACCAGCAGCATTTATGGATTTGATGAACCGTGTTTTCAAACCCTATTTGGATGAGTTTGTAGTGGTATTTATTAATGATATCCTTATTTACTCAAAAAGTGCAAAGGCTCATGAGAATCATCTTCGTGCAATCCTTCAAACACTTCGAGAAAAGAAACTGTATGCAAAGCTGAAGAAATGTGAATTCTGGCTACAAGAGGTGGCATTTTTGGGGCATGTAATAACAAATGAAGAAGTCTCTGTTGATCCACACAAAATTGAGGCGATCGTGAATTGGCCAACTCCTACCAATGTGACTGAGGTGTGTAGCTTTATGGGATTAGCCAAATATTACAGGAGGTTTGTTCAAGATTTTTCCAAAATCGTTGTACCGCTTACACAATTGACTCAAAAAGGGGTCATGTTTGAATGGTCAGAGGAGTGGGAATCTGCTTTCCAGGAATTGAAAATGAAGTTAACTACCGCTCCAGTCCTTGCCTTGCCATCTGGTACTGAAGGATTTGTGATCTACAGTAATGCTTCTCATAAAGGACTTGGTTGTGTGCTTATGCAAGGTGGTAGGGTCATTGCTGATGCTTCTCGACAGCTCAAACCCCATAAAAAGAATTATCCCACACATGATCTTGAGCTAGCAGCAGTAGCTTTTGCTTTGAAGATATGGCGACATTATCTGTATGGCACTACTTGCGAAGTCTACACCAACCAGAAGAGCCTTAAGTACCTTTTCACCCAAAAGGAGTTAAATATGCGACAGCGACGATGGTTGGAACTTATTAAAGATTATGACTTGTAGATCCATTACCACCCTGGTAAAGCCAATACAGTTGCAGACGCGCTTAGCCGAAAGAATATGGGGAATTCGGCAAATCTGTTTACAGAGCGAAAGGAGTTTGTGACTGAATTGGATAAAATGAACATAGATCTTGTGGTACACGGACATGAGGCCATAGTAGCAACAGTGATGGCCCAACTGACATTGCTTGAGGAGATTAAACTACGTCAAATGGAAGATGAAACTTTAAAGAAGATATGTGATGGGTTGGAGACAAAACCGAAACCGGGATTCAATTTGGAGAATTCGATGCTCAAATTTCAAGGCAGATTATGTGTTCCCAATATATCAGAAGTCAAGCGAAAATTGATGGAAGAAGCTCATGCCTCAAGATTCTCGTTACATCCTGGAAGTACTAAAATGTGTCGGGATTTAAAACAAAATTTTTGGTGGCAAAGTATGAAAAAGGAAATCGCAGAGTTCGTCTTTAAATGTTCGCAATGTCAGCAAGTAAAGGCAGAGCATCAGAGACCAGCGGGATTGTTGCAACCCCTTCCAATCCCGGAATGGAAGTGGGAACATCTGACCATGGATTTTGTTGAAGGGTTACCACGGACTCCTTAGGGTATGAATTCTGTATGGGTCATTATGGACCGGTTAACTAAGTCTGCTCACTTCTTACCTGTGAAGACTCAGTATAATGTGGATAAGCTTGTTGCGATTTATGTAAATGAAATTGTAAGACTCCATGGTGTTCCGGTTTCAATTATGTCAGACAGGGATCCAAAATTTGTTTCGAGATTCTGGCAAAGTCTACAGGAAACAATGGGTATAGAATTAAAGTTTAGCGCAGCCTTTCATCCTCAAACAGACGGACAATCTGAGAGAACAATACAGACATTAGAAGATATGCTCCGAATGTGTGTTCTGGATTTTCAGGGGAGCTGGGAAACCCATCTACCGTTGGTAGAGTTTGCATATAATAATAGTTACCATTCGAGTATTGGGATGGCACCCTATGAGGCTCTGTATGGAAGACCGTGTCGTTCCCCCGTGTGTTGGGCTGAAATTGGGGATAGATCATTGCTAGGGCCCAAAATTGTTCAGTTGACAACTGAAAAGGTTAAAACTATTCGGGAAAGATTGAAAACTGCTCAAAGTAGATAGAAGAGTTATGCGGATAACCGACGAAGGAATTTGGAATTTGAAGTGGATAGTCATGTGTTTGTGAAAGTTACCCCGATGAAAGGACACCCCAGGTTCGGGAAAAGGGGTAAGTTAACCCCCCGATATGTTGGCCCCTTTCAAATTCTGGAAAGAGTGGGTCCGGTAGCTTACCGAGTTGCCTTTCCGCCAAGTATGAATCAAGTACATAACGTGTTCCATGTCTCTATGCTACGAGGATATCTTCCGGATCCATCCCATGTCATTGATCACCACCAAATTGTTCTAAGCGATAAGTTAATTTATGAAGAAAAGCCGATTTGAATTCTGGACCGGCAGGTGAAACAGTTACGAAATCGAGAAATCCCAATGGTAAAAGTTGAATGGCAAGAACAATATGGGACCGAAGCTACTTGGGAAAAAGAAGAGAAAATGCAACACCAATATCCGCATCTGTTCCCATCCTAAGGTAAAACAGGTTTGAGGGACCAAACTTATTTAAGGGGGGGAGAATGTAATAACTCGACCCTCGTACACGATTCTGGTATATTTCAGTCCCTTATTCTGCACTTTTAAATGCTTATTGTGAAATTTTATGTGAAATTAAGCTTAATTAAGTGAATCTTGTGAATATAGATTCATATCTGTTTAACAGGAGAACAATCTGTTACAATGGGAATGTATGGATCAAAAATTGAGAGCCTTAGAGGCTTAATAATCTGAAATTGATTTTACATTTGAGATTAGCATAATTTTTAAGTCATAATAAGCATTTTTGTAAAAAATTGATTTGGGATGATTAAACTGATTGATTTTTGTTTTATTCACTTTATATATATAATTGTCCCCTTAAACATTTGACTTGGGGGGAAAGCCATTACAAAAATATCTCCTGGGTGAGAGAATTAGAGAAGGAGAGGGTTTGAGAGATAGGATCAAAAGGGAAGCTTCATCACACAAGAAAGTTGGAATTTAGAAGAATTCAAGAGTATTAAGCTCAAGGTGAGTTTAACCCACTTAGGTCCACCCTTTTCCTTGCTTTAGAGTAGGAATTCCTTGTTGTTGTGTGATTTAGAGTTGTAATGGAAATCTTGTATGCGTATGTTGGATAGTTAGCATGATAACCTTATCATTTATTTATTACGATTCCACTTGAGCTATTTAGTAAGAAGTTATATCCTATTTCTTCAATCTTCAAGCTTGAACTCATCTATGTGAATAAATGGCTGCATGTGTGTATGTGTGTGTGTTTATGTGGGTGTGTGTAGAAGATGGAAATACTTTGGAATTGAGTATGTTTATGAGTTTAAGATTAATGATCTAAATCATATTTAAATTGATATATGTTGTGATCCCTAGTTACATGGTTTTTGGACCTTATTCTAACAATTAAGGGATTTGTATTGAGCCTTGTAAGTACTCACCAAAGTTGGGTGTTTATGTGAAATTCGGACTGAAACTAGGCAAATCGTCGTACGTGCGGGAGTCATCGCCGCACGTGCGGGAAAATGGAGAATTTTTGGGTTTTGGCTATTGCTAAAAAGGCACGTGCGGGACCAACTGCCGCACGTATGGCCCATGCTGGAAAAATTGGTCTGCTCCGTTTTACGTGCTTGACTCTCGAATATTTTTGAAATCTGCATTTGATGCCTTTTTTTATATTTATAAATTCATTCGAAGCAAAGCCAGTCAGGGAATGATTTAGCAAGGAACAAGAATTAATTTGTGGCTTATATATGTGTGTAGGACATAATCCGGGAGGGACAAGTGCTCCACCACAGCACAGTGAGTACTAGTTCTGTAATCGTACATTTACTTACCGTTAATAATTCTTATTATTGACGCTCTGTTCTCTGCAAGTAATTATGTTAACATTTATATTGATTGGGAATTGGGGTGAACTTATGGAAATGTTGAAAGACTCTATGTTCATCGGTATCATTTTGGAATTACTCTGCTCTGTTGATGTCTGGGCCAGAGGCCAATCTGCAAAGTCTGCTAGGCCAGAGGCCAATCTGTAAAGTCTATTAGGCCTAAGGCCGTTATGTATTCTGGGCTTAAAGCCATTCTGTTTAAAAACTGGGCCCTCGGCCGTTCTGCAAATAATCAAAGAATAAAGTTAATCATATGCCCTCTGCAATTATATGCTTTATCATTCAAGTTAATCATTGACTGTTTAAGTACTATTATTCACTGAGCCTAGCTCACTTTGTATTATGTCTGTTTCTGTAGGTAAGCAACCTGGAGGTCAGTCTTAACCCCGATGCTCGTCTCTCTTTTGTCAACCTCAGTGTGTCCAGGCACTTAGATGAAGCCCGAGCATTTTTGTGGAGTTTTGCTAAACTTTTGGCTTGTACTCTAATTGTCTGTCCAAGGTTGAAATGTATATAATCCCCTTACCCTCCAATGTTTTTGTCACACGCCCAATCGAGGGGCCGAGTCTGTGTATGTGTAAATATAACTGGCTCTCAAGTGTATGTCACTGTATGTTCATCTACCTTACGCAATGTTTGTGATCCTGGCATAGTAGTGGTAGCTCAATGGATATGTTCTACATTATTTTATGATATTAAATGCTTCTGTTCAGGCCCTATATCTTATGTATTTCGAGCTAAGTGTCCGTTTATGAAGTGGTCATGCCCAAACTTTTAGGGGCGGGTTTGGGACGTGACACTACCCCTCGTTATTCCTTTTCCATTACCACAATACCATTCCTTACTACCACCACCACCACAATTTCTTCATTCCTTTTTACTCATCTCCACTTCCTATTTGTTATTTTCTTTACGCCTCCCCCCCCCCCCAACTCATGCAACACCGTTTTCCGCCACCTCTTAACATTTTCTTTCCCTAATCAACCATTTTCTAAATTTGCCATTATCACAATTTCTTCTTCTTCACCAAACCCTAACCCTGTATTTGAAAACTCTAGCTTGCATAGCAATAATGTAGTAAGGGTGGTCAAAGGTTCAAGAAAGAGAGCTACGTAAATGGAGTTATAAGTTGTAAGGAGGGAGAAGTGTTGCCATGAGTTGTTAGTAAGGGATGAAGGGTCACGGTAGTTGGGTATCGAAATAGAATAGTGGTAATGGAAGGTGGTAGATGCTAAAGGAGGTGGAATATGGTTTCTAGTGAGGAAGGAAACCTGAGAGGGTTTTGTCAGCAGATGAAAGAATCATTAGAAAAAGAAGGATGTTGGAGATTGGTAGTCGAAAATTGTTGTAGTAGGGTGATAGTTGATGGTCGGATAATATTTAGGTTTGAAAGCATAAATGGTGTAATGAGAAATTGTAAGGTTATGAATGAGAATATGCTTGAAATTACGAAGAATGTAAGAAGATAAAATAAAAAATTTAAATTTTGTAAAAGTGTATAATTAGAAAGAAAAACAAAAAAGGTACAAAAAGTTTAGTTATTTATATGTGTAAATAGAAGTTTCTAAAATATTTGGTGGCCTCTACAAGTTGTGTTAAGTTTATTAATGGACTAGAAAAATTAGTCTTTTTTTTTTTCCGACAAGTACAGAAAAAGGAATTTTGTGCGTGCATATTTTAAAAAATTAATCTTTTTAAGATTTTAACTAATTTTTTAAACTATTTATCAAACTAAGTGACCTTTTAAAGGTTCAAAATGCGATTTCATATTGATATAGTCACGTCTACGAATTTGTGTTACACCTTGACTTCTGAGCCGTTAATAACTCAAATCAACTTCAAATTTAAAATTCCAACTAATTAATAACCTCAAAAATACAAATCAACTTCATAATAATTACACAAATGTCTCCAAACTATAATTTATACAAATCTCCAAAAATAATATATAGTAGTAGCCCCAAAATATCTAACTCAAATTTGATCTCCACGAAATTGCTCTGCACTTGAAAAATAAATTAATTTGGGAAGTATACAATACAATAAGAATAACAAGACTAGGACAAAGAATAAATTAACAGGGATCCAATAATTTCTGACATTTCACAAACGATACGATTATCAAGCAACCTACCAAATTGCATAAACAACTAAACTCACATATGATAATTTGTTCAGAATCAAATACCTGACCATACTCAATACATGACCAGTGATTGGCCTTACCCATTTCATTCAAGCACAACCGCTTATCCAAGCATATTGGTGCAAGCGATTGGTAGGGTCCGCTCGATCTATGTACGGAGTAATTTCACGTCATTTAGCCAGACAAATCAATACTGACTACATAGAATAACTTCATAGAATTTAACAAATGACTAAAGTAATCAAACGAATCAACAACCACGGAATTTGTCAAATGATCAGAATAATCAAGAGGAGTACAAATTAAAGGTGATTAAAATAGCTCTTGGCAAAGAGATTTAAAAGAAGTATATTGTATTCTACCTGAATTACCTTACATCAATCTCCTCTGTCGCCAACACTCAAGTCTCGATGTTTCTCCATAGATCTCCAAAAATGGTGGATCATAATTCTAAGGCATAAGGTATGTAAAGTTTGATAAGATCTATAACTCTCCTTTGCTCTCAGCTATAAGGTGTATATAGGTGGTGTACGAGTGTTTTTTTTTTTTTTTTTTAAATGTGGAGGGAGGGTGATGGTGTATTTATAGATTTCTCTACAATTTTCCTAAAGCTTTCTCAAGAATTCATCCAAGCTTTCTTAAGAATCCACTAAATCTTCCTTAGTAATCCATCAAGGCTTTCTTAACAATTTAACAAAACTTCCTCAAGAATCCATCCAAGCTTCCTTAATAATCCATCAAAACTTCTTCAACAATCCAACAAAGCTTCTTCTACAATTCACCAAAACTTCCTCAATAATGTATCAAAGCTTTTTCAATAATCTTTATTTAAAGTGTATACAACACGCTTTGATTTTCTAAGAGGTCCAAATATTATTTATCTAAATTAAATTGAACTGAAGTGTAAAATTTAATTCTCACTTAAACATTAACACTTTAAAAATACAGGATTTCATGATCTGCAGGTTATATCAATATGAAATTACATTTCGAACTTGCAATTCATAGTGAAATTGCATTTTGAACTTGTGTTTTTAAAACAGCCAATTAGGAGTTGTTTAGAAAGTACTAAATTAGTATATTTTTTTCCTTTTTATGAAAAAACTTGAAATATGGATTGGATTTGAAGTGATGTAATACAGAGCTGATGTGACTTAAATAAAATGATTGTGACCTAAATAGGATAATGTGCTAAAATATCATGTATTATTTTAGTACATGTCAAATAATCACTTAGTTTGCTAATAGGTTGAAAAGTGAGTTACTTGGATAACTAGTTTAGGGGTGGTTTAGGGGTTGTTTGGGATGTCCTAAATAAGTGCACTTTTTGACTTTTTTGACTAAAAAGTTGAGGAAGAAAATATGGTTGTTTGGGTTAACTTTTTGACTTTTTATAGAAAAATGTGTGTTAAAAAATTGCATAAATTAGTGTGTAGGGGAAAATTAGGATTAGGAGTTGTGCAGCCGTACTTTTTGACTTTTAGTGAATAGTGATAATTTTTTAACTTTTTGAGTAACTTTTTGGCTTTTTAACTTTTTTGCCACAACCCAAACTTGGCCTTAGAATGATCTAAATAAGTGTACTTTTTGACTTTTTATGAAATATGGGTTGTGCGTGGGTTAGGTTTGAATTGATGTGATAAAGAGGTAATGTAACTTAAATAAGATGATGTGATTTAAATAGGATAGTCACTTTTTAACTTTTTGATTTTTTGACTTTTTTAAGTTATAACAAACAAGGCCTTAGGCTCTGTTTGTTAGAGCTTCCAAACTTTAGTTTTACCCCTTGTTTTCAACATGATGTTTGTTTACAGTTTTCAAAAATTAATTCCATACTCACTTTTGAAAACTCTAACCAAGGCGGGAAAATTTGGGCTAACCGGACGTCCCACCGGTCGTCCCACCAGTTGATCGGAACAGTGCATTTTTTTTTTTTGCAATTGACCCATGTTAATTTTTATATATTCAATAAAAATATTTTCTGAATTTTTTAAATTTTTTTATGAGTTTTGAATAGAATTTTGAGTTATGTTTAGTTATAAGTTGTAAATTTTTGTATCAAATATCATATGTTACATTAAAAATTTCCCACTCAATTCAAAACTCTTTTCAAAACTCATTCACCAAACAAATTTTTCATACTCAAATCATAATTTCAAAACTTACAAACTCAAAATACAACTCTATTCTCAAATCATATTTAGAAAACACTACCAAACGTAACCTTAACTTTTTTTTTTTTTTTTTTTTTTTTTTTTTTAAAGAAAAAAAGGGAATATGTCATTTTAAAAACCTGATGGGTGATTGAAGGAGGTTGTATTTGATTTCATTCGTACCCGTCAACCGTACACAGAACAGAACAGAAGGCCCTTCGCTTTCTCACACTCCGATCCCTCAATTGGAAGTCCTTCGTTTTGGTGGAACCCTAGAGACTTCTTCTACTTGCAAATGCACTTTGTTTATCTGCTGTAAGTTTTTTTCTACTTTCTTACATTAATAATCTGTTTTAATTTTATTTCCCTTTCATCTTTCCTGTTTGGTTTCCGAGAATCTTTGAGAGAAGAAAATATAATCTCAACTTGGACTTTCATCTTATGCTGTCTAGTTAAACGTAAGATTTTCTATTTAGCAAATTTCTCACAATTACACACTACTCAGTCCTACCCTATTTTGTGAACTACCAGAAAGTTTGATTTTTTCTTCTTAAACATTAAATTTTTGTTTCTGTTTTCTTTTCTTTTTCTATGAACCCAAACAAAGAAATTTGGGTCTCCGAGTGTATTTATTTTTGTATATATTTCTTTTATTTCCCCTCATCTTATACCAACCGGTAATTTTTTTTTTCTTCTGAATTTCCTACTTGTGTAACGGTTTGTTTAAATGTTTGAAATTAGGGTTTTTGGCTTCCGAGACAGAGAGTTGAATGATGCAGTTAGATGAGAAATCAGTGAAGGTTGATTTGGGAATGGAATTGAAGGAAGTGGAAGGTCAAGAAATTGTAAATGGTGAGGTTGGTTTAGAGAGAGGATCAGAACGCTGTAGAAATAAATGCAAAGAATTGGAAGAGAGGAGTAGGATGGCTGAAGAGAGGTGTGTGTTGTTGGAATTGCTGATTGAGAAGAAGAAGAGTGAGTTTGAATTGCTCGAGGGTAAGCTTGGTGCATTGGAAGTCGAAAGGGTCGGGATTGAAGATGAGGTTAAGCTTTTGAAGAGAAGAAATGTTGAACTTGAAAAGCAAATCACTCAGATTGAAAATGAAAACAAGGCTGATATAGGCAAAGGGACAGGAAAGGTTGTAGATTTAACAGAGGAGAAAGATGAGGAAGATAAGGTCATTCAGTTGATGATTGAAAACAAGGTTTTGGAGTGTGAGAAGAAAAGAGCCGAAAGTGAGGTTGAGGTTTGGAAGTTGAAGTATAAAAAATTGGAGTGGCGAGTGTCAGCACTGGAGAAGGATATTTTGGACTTCAAAGGAGGGCGAAGTCCATTGGCTGGAATGATGAAATCCCGATCGGAAATGCATAAAAAGGAGACAAGTGAAGAAGGCGAATTAAAAGATGGATTGGATGTAGCAAATAGCTCAGAACATTTGGATGCAGAAACCGCAATTGTGGATAACAATGAAACCATAAAAGCTGCAACTGGTATGAGCTCAACTTGTTGTTCCCCTTGTAAGAAATTAAAGATCTGCAAGTGGCAGGTATTAGAGAAACTACTATCTGATTTTAGTTGCTCTTTTAGGATAGCAACTCTTGCCATTTAGCTTTTCTTTCAAGTTTATGAAGGCATGGGAGGTTAAAGCTCCAATCTTTCAAAGCAATTATTTATTTAAAATTTGATGTTACTTCAACTGATGTCTTTTATGCATGCATGGTAATCTTCTAAAAAACTTGTTTTGATCATTTTTCATGTAAATGCTAATCAATCTGAAATCTGGGACCATCCAAACATTTTTTTCCCTGCATGGCAGACTTAATTGTTTTGAATAATGGGTTTCTGTATACAAGGAAATCAACTGTTAGGCTTACTGATACTTTATTGGGAGTTGTTTTGTGAATTTTCCCAGTCCAGGAGAATTATATAGCTTTTGAATTTTCTATTTTCAGATTGTATACTTCCCCCATCTTTTACAAACAATGAACAAAGATATCAAGCACAGTTATAAAACTACACATTTTTGTTTGGTGACTATATGTATTCTATTCTATGGTATAAAACTTTTAGAGGCATTAAGCCATTACCTAATATCAAGTTATGGTAGGTTCAAGTTATTCACATTACATTACCAAAAAAAAAAGGGAAAAAGTTGAAAAAAAATCCCTTATTCAACAAGTATAGCTAGTCTAGGACAGACTTACTTTCCTTTTCTCATATTTTTTTCGTCTAATAGGCACACCTTCGATTGATATGCCAAGTAAGCTGACCACACAAATTGAGGGAAGCAAAACAGGTTTCCTTTCTGAACCTGAAATGGACCATGGCAGCCAAGTGAGAAAACAATTGGCATTCAGTGAAGAAAGCAGTCTCAGCAAGAAGATGGCTCCTTCGACGCCAGGTAGTGCAAGAGCTTCTTTTGGCATCATTGATATCAGTGACAGTGAAGATGAACTAGCTAATACAAATGTTAATATGCCTCATTTTGAGAGTCAAGTAAATAGAACAGTTCCTGTTTCAACTGATCTTTCATCATGGAATGCTATGGGTAATGAAAACAAGAAGACTTCTGATGATAATTTAAAGAGGACTCTTGCAGACCAGACTGATGAGGAGGATATGGATGGTTATAAGGGGAATTTCCTTTTCATTTCAACTCCCAAAAGGAAAAGAGCTTCTAATATTGTCACTTCTGACAGTGAGAGTGATGATGATAATGTTCCAATTTGTAAGCTTAAGACTAAACATCTACAGGAATTAAATCAGGATAAAATGGATTCTTATTCGAATGGCTGTTCAGTGACTGCAACTGTTTCTGAGGAGAAGGTTGGAGAGACTGCAACTCCTAGACGGCGCCTAGTGGCATTGAGAAATCGCGATGTGAAAAATGCACCTGAACAAAATTCTCCTAGTAATTCTAATGACAATGGAGCTAATTCTCATTCCAGAATCCACACAAATGAGGGTGTTGAAAATGAAGAAATGGAGGAGGATGGGTCAGAGTCAGACACTGAAGGTGAAAGCTTGGGTGGATTCATCGTAAGTAGCTCTGATGTTTCTGGCAGTGATGATGGTTCTAGTGCATCAGATGATGTATCAGATGACAATGTGGACTTTGGCGAAGTTCTATCTAGAATTCGAAGGAACAGAGACTCCAAACTAAAGTGGGAGTTTGAGGCAGATATGCTTGCGGCATTTGGTAAGGATCTTGAAGTGTGCATGAAGGCTGTGTGTGCTCTTTATCGGCAGCAGACGTCTGAGGAAAGGTGTAGCAGGGGAACAATATATTCCAACCAACGAGGGTTTAGCCAACGTGATGCGTTCAGGTATGGATCTTGAAAGCTTAATTATCATGAACATATATATTCTTAGACATGTGTATTATGTATACACAATAATTGTTTATATATTTTTATTGACACAAAGATGCACCTCTTGTAGAGTGAGGTGAATTATTTGTTGATGTTGTCAATTGTTGGGCCACTTGGTTTGTGAGGACTAATCATGGTTATATATTTGTGCACATACATGTTTTGGTACTTGTATCTATCCTTTGTCTTACATTGCATTCATCCCAGAGGGAAATCTGAATTTGCTTGCAGCATTTCGTAGCATGTTGTATCACGTATGTGATAATTACTCTTCACCTACGGTTGTTAACATCCTACTTGTTGGATGATAACAAATATACCCCATTTCAACTGCATCGTCTATTCAATTTTCTCTCTCAATTTTTACTGGTATGCCATTCGATCCCATCATCCCAGGTTCCTCCGGCAATTGAAACAATAGTCTAATATTTGTCATTTTGAATTCTGAATGTGCTTTTGATGTTTTTGTTATGGTTAAATGGGTTCTGTTGGCTTAGTAAATTATTTTGTGATTGAAAGTTCAGTCACTGTGTTATAGGGGCACTACTTTGGCCGAGTTTCTTACTGATGGAGACCCACAAGGTGATCTGAAGAAATCTGTGGAGGAGTTGCAAGATTTTGATCCCAAGGGCCCTGAACTGTGCAGAACACTGGCAACTCACTACTCGAAGCAGTTGTTTGCAATCTACAAGAACAATGAGGATCCCCTTTTTCTCTAATCTTGACTTGGCCTGCCCTTGATGCTACTACTGCAAATATGTTGGAATTTTAAATTTTCTGCGTTTTAGGTAAATTTTTTTTTTTTTTTTTTCCTCATGGTTTGCAAGGAAGTCATTGCCTTTCCTAGCTTTGCAGTTATATATGTGATCATAGTAATAACATATAAATATTTGTATGTGTTTATCTTTGTTGTTGCTGTTGTTCTAGAGGGAGATGTAAACTGTGTCCCTAGTTTAGACCTGGACAGGAGACTTTTTTGTTCATAGTAAATGGTAAAAAATTTAAGGCATCAGATGTGTTGTTATTTTTATTTATTTTTGTTTCCGATATGTGAAAGGCGACATGTTTGTGATGCTTATTAGCTTTTTAGAAGATCGAATGGTTGTAGTGACTAGCTCAGAACATTTGGGAACAAAAACAAAATGTTTGATAACAATGAAACCATACAAAGTATGGGAAATTCTATAAGATGTGTGCCATATGCTTTCAATTATGACGTTTGTGGTATTTGGTTATGACTTATTGTGGTGTAAGTTATGATTCATTGTGATGTTAGTTATGACTCATTATTTTTATTATTTTGGTTATGATCGAAAATGTCTTTGGTTATGCTTTATGTGGTATTTGGTTATAACTAATTATGTTTTTATTAGTTATGACTAAAAGTAATTTTGTTACGACATTTGTAGTAATGAACACCATAAATGGTATACACACTTTGGAGGTTGTGTATTCTAAAATGACCCGTAAGTGAATAGGTGTGCTGCACAGGCTTATAGTCCACGGAAACAGGATTGAAGCTCACTTCATGATGTTGTAAATTATATGGTGTCTTTGGTTGATGTTAACCATACCTGTATTGTTTGGGTTTGGCACACGGTGCTATTGTTTCAGCCAAAGGTTATATCTCATCTTGTCATAATTAATCTTAATCTAGCTTTAACATATGTTGAGAGGCAACTCAAGCTTTATTTGGGGTTGGTGGTGAAAAATTTAATTGGAGCCCTCTATAATTTTGTACACTACAATTTTCATTATTTTGATTGGGACCTAAGTGAGTACGTAATTTATCTACCCGTTGAAGCACCACTGTTATCTGTTCTTTCATGTAAGATATAGTTTGAAGTCCTGGCCTCTGCTATGCTCTGCTTCATAGGATTTAAACTCACTCTTTGGTCTAATTGAGAGCCTGCTATTATGTTGGGCTGCAATTAGACACAAGGCAACTCTCGAAGTCTTAAAAAATGGTTATACATGGTAGACAAGTTTTCGAGAAAATTGCAAAAGAAAAAAAATTATTTGGTGACCTTACATAAATACTCTCATAGCCTTTGGAGGTTGATTTTGTAATTTTCTTTTTTAAATTTTAAAATATATAAATGTGTGATAATTGAGGGTTGTTCTGGAAAGATGGTTAAAAGTTAATTTTTTGACTTTTTTTTTTAAAAAATATGTAAAAAATATGAGAGATGATGTGACTCAAAGTGAATTAAGAGTTGAAAAATGGCTTTTAATCATCTTTCTAAAATAATCCTGAGTATTACATTTAAAATAATACTGATGTTGGCCTCAACTCTTTCCTTCATACGTATAATACTAGGGATTTCAACAATTTTTTTGGTCTCACATATGTTACAAAATTCAATTGTAATAAATTAATTCAAAATGATAATATTATTTCAATTTATAACCTCAATGATAAGAAGCTGAAATTATTTCTACACATTGAACTGACAAAAATATTCATAAATCTCAAATATTAAACTTCAAAAATAAAGTCCAAGTAATGAATTTTATATTTCAGTGTAGGATAAGCAAAGAATCTAAAAAGATTTGCTATAATGTAACTCCAAATAGAAAATTTTATAATTTGATCCATGTTAAAATGACACATGTATAACAAACATTCAATAAAAAAAATTACTGAATTAGTATCATAACTAGTAACCGTTTCACCTTATCAGATTTCAATATCTTTTTTGAGTGGATGAATAAATATTTTGATACAAAAGAGTAATCATTCTAGCTAGCCAAAAATAAAACATTAATCATCTAATGTAGAATGAGAGCCAACTAATGACACACACAGAGTGTATTAAAATCTCATATGTTCTTAAACTCATTGTCAAATAAAATCACAAAACAAAAAGATCTCTACTGAATCACAAAAAATAGAGACCTCATGTCTCCGAATAATTTGATTACATGTCTAACACTTATTTTCTATATTTAAGCAAGCACTGCAAAAAATAAATGAAAAAAAAAAAAAAAAAAAAAAGTGGCACAATAACACTTGAAATTTGAACTTGATGACAAAATAGTGCCGCATTAGATAACATTTACCCAACAATTCCTTTTTTTCAAATAAAATGTTAGAGATGAGTCAAACAACTCTGACATGTCACCAAAATATTTTACAAAATTGGCTCAACTAGAGAGATTGTAGGTTGCAACACTTGGTCTCTAATCTTACCCTTCTAGCGAATGATTGTGCCTAAAAATACTTGCATACATTTTGATTTCTTCCAAAACCAACTATCCTTCCAATAACATATAAAAAAATTCAATGATTTAATAATTCTATATATTTCAATATTTTAATATGAAGTTTATAACTATAGTGTCTCTGGTTTAGACCCGACCCGTTTGATGTTTTGGATTTGGGTTTCATTGTCTTATATGACTGTTCATGTCTTGTTTCTCCTTATTCCTTATTAAGTTTGGTTATTTGAGCGTCTTGGTTGCGTTTAAAACAGGTTGGTGACTTGCTTTTCAAAACTGTTGTTGCCCAGATTTTTGTCTCTATGCTCGAGCGGTATTTAAAAACTCTCAGTACTTGTATAGATCTGCAAAACTACTGGGAGGGTGCATTCTTCGCTCGAGCAGTGCTTCTTAAGCTCGAGCGGTGGTCTTCTATCTGCAAAACTTCTGCGAGTTTGTATTCTACGCTTGAGCGGTCACTTCCTACGTTCGAGCGGTCACACTTTTTGTGTCTGAACGCTTGAGCGGTCTCCGTGTATATTAGTTCATAAAAGTCACTTTTTGGATCACTTTTTCCTTTCTCTCTCTCTCACTAAACATTCTAAAAATCCTAGATCTAGACTTTCTCTTTCTAAAACTCACATTCTCTCTACAAATACACCCTGATCTAGTGGTTTCTCAACCTTTGCCCTTTGGAAAAAAGGGAAGAGCTTGCCTAGGGTTTCCTTTTAATCTGAATGGATTGTGTTTTCGTCGTCAGTGGATTTTTGGCTTTTCTTCTCTTCGCTTCAAGAGGTAGGAATTCTTGAGCTTCTTTTCAATACTTCGCTATAGATAGACTTGTGGTAGATTTTATGGCATTTAAAAATATAAAGTTTTATAGTTAATTTTGCTAAAAGCATATGGGTTGGTTTGGGTTTAAATTGGTGGGTTTATGGATTATGTTTACAATTTATCATGGGTTACGAAAGCATGTTTAGGAGATAGGTTTGGAATGTTTAGTATTTCATTTGTAAATTTTGGAATGTTAAAGAGAAAGATTAATGTTGAATAAAAATTGGGTTATGTTGTGGTTATTTACAAATTTGGGGTTTTGGATTAATATTGGTGGATGTTGGCTCTTGTTGTGTTTGTTGGTATTTGGAGTAGGGTGGTTCTGTTTTCAAAATAAAGTGGAACTAATTACCTTTTTATAAAACATGAGAGTTTGCAATGAACGGGAATATGAAATTACCTAAGGGTGCATTTATTGTTTTAATTATGTAAAGGATGTCTATAGTTTTGTCCTTGGCCATCGGTGGAGGATGGTATTGCCTGTAGTTAGATATAGGTTATGAGTACGACTGTAGGGTGAGCTATGTAATGTAGGATGGTATGTTGTTGATTGTGAATGGACATTGTGAATAGACAATTTCATTATTGAGTTATGGATTATGTTGTTAAAGAGATAATTGGAATGCTTATAAATGTTTGTTGTGTTATGAGACGGTCATTAGATAGTATGATTTTTGGTGTTTAGTAATTTGTATTGTGTTTGGAAACATTTTAAAAAAGTAAGAAAACCCGTTGTTGAACGGCGGTGCGTGGAGCACATTTTGAAGGAAGTGGGTTAATGCATTTAACTATTACTAGTCGGGATTATAATAATTGGATTAGGTGTATGTATTACACCCGTGTATTATTGATGGTGGTTAGCTTGTTATGCTTTCAATGTGATATTATTTGGGGGTCTGTTTCCCATCTTATTGAGCCGACAAAGCGTGGCACCTTGATAGAGGTTTCCTCATCCCTTCCGGTTTACGTCCAATAAAGTGTGAAAGGGGGTCCATTTCCCGCTGTATCTGAGTCGGCAAAATGTGGCGCCTTGCGATAGGTTCTTCGTTCCCTTCCGATTTGCGCCTGGTAAAGTATGACTTGAGGGGCACCCCCCATCGGGTGAGGCCGGTGAAGTGTTATGTGTTATTTGTGTTGTGAAATCTGCCATCCGTGCTATATGCCGATGGAGATGAAATTGGTTGTATGTATTATTCTCGATTATTTATTTTTAGATATATGCATTATTGGTTTTCATGTCGTGGTTGTCTTTTAGCCCTTGGGCCTATGGCTAGGGAAGGCAGTAGATGTATTGATGCATTGATGCGTATGGTGAATTGAGATACGGGGTTGAGTTTATGACTTGCATGTGGGGTTATATTTTCAGAACAAATGTTTAAGTGGGATTCGTTTATGTTAACGTGGAACGTTTTATTAAAGAAAGAATGGGGTTTTGAAATTTTTTCTTTGGGAAGAAAAATGAGAATGTAAAAGAGAAGAAATGATTTTTATACTGTAATGTGCCAAGAGAAGCTTTTTGAGAAAAACATATTTATATGAGTATACTTTTGGATATTAACTGTCAGACTACTTATATGGTATATCGTGGTGCATACATGATCATTTTTATCTATATGTTGTGATTGGTTAGGATCTTTGGGTTATCTACTGGGCTTAGTGCTTATCCCATGTGTTGACAAATTTTTCAAGTACAAGGTTGGAAGATTGTTTGAGACCTGATGACCTTTTTCTTTGTTGGCTATGGGGCTTTTTATTTGTTGGTCGAGAGCCTTGTATTGTATAAGGGAAAACCCCTTCTGTTTTTATTCGTTGTTATTCAATGTAAGCCTAAGGACATTATACCATGTCTTATATGTATATCATCATCATTGTCGTAAGAGAATGTTACTATTTATTCTGGTTCATATAGTGATTCCGGTTTTAACCTGACCCTTTTGTATGTTGAACTCGGGTTTCGTGGTTTTGTTGTGTTGTTCATGTCTTTTTCCCCTCATACTTCCTTGAGCTTGGCTATTGGATTGTAATGGTTGCGTTTGGAACAGGTTGGTTGCGTGATTTTCAAGCTTTTGTTGCCCATAATTTTACTCCTCCACTCAAGCAGCATTTCTTGTGCTCCAGTGGACTTTGTGAACTCTCAGTACTTTTGCAACCCTGCAAAACTACTAAGAGAGTGTATTTTACGCTCGAGCGGAGCTCTCTGTGCTCGAGCGGCCTTTCTTGCGTTCGAGCGTTGGGTCTATTGTTTGCAAAACTACTAGGAGTGTGCATTCTGTGCTCAAGCGTCAATTCTTGTGCTCGAGCAGAACAACTTATTGTGTTTGACGCTCAAGCGTCACTTCTTGTGCTCGAGCGGACTGTGCGTACATCAATTCGCAATAGCACCTTTCTACATCACTTTTTCACATCTTTCTCTCTCAAAACCCTAGATCTAGAGCCTCTCTCTAAAACTCACTCTCTCTCTCTACAATTTCACCTCGATTTGGTGGTTTCTCTACCCATGTGCCTTTGTTGAAAAGGTAGAGCACCTCAAGGGCTACGTTTTGATCCGAATAAAACATGGTTTTGGCATCTTTGAAGTTCTTTCATTGCTTCCTTGATCTCTAGCTTCGAAGTAGGGACTTTTACACTCTTCTATGAGTTATTTGTTGATGTGTAAAGAATATTGGAATTTAGGATGATTTTGAACAAACCTAGGGTTTTGGTATGAAATCAAAAGAGGAGTTTTCAAATGTGTGTATTAAAAATGGTTATGAGAGTAGATGTGAGGTTGTGTTGTGATAAATTTGTTGATTTTGATACTCAGGATGGATTTTGGAAGAAATTGGAGTTTTGCCCTAAAATGTCTCAAATAGTTATTTTGTATAAATAAATGAAATTGGTATTAGGAATATGAAATTGGATGGATGTTTATATAAATGGTGGAGTTGGATATGTATTACCTCTCACCTATGGAAATTTGGATAATTTATCTGTCTTGGAGATTGTATATCTGTTTAGAAATATTTGTTTTGGACTATCGGTGGAGGATAACTATGATTGCTATAGAAATTGCATGAGGATTAGGTGAATTGAAACTAATCTCTTATTCGTTGTCATTGAATATGACTATGTCTTTAATACATTGTAAATGTATGTTGTTTGGGAGAAAAAAGTGAATGTACTCCATGTTTGGGAGAAGAAAGATGATAAACTCTATTGAATTAAGTTGGCCTGTGTGTCTAGGGTGAAAGTCCCGAAAATTGCGTGTATATATGGGTGTCGATTCCCGCTGACGAAATATCCGTAAAATGACAAAATGGAAGTATTTGTATAATGGTTGTGCTGGTTAGAGACCCACTGAGTTGCACCCTCAGTTTGGTTGTTTGAATGAAATGGTGAATGGCTTGTGAATTGAGATAAAAAGAATTGAAATATAAAGCTTGCATGGCATGGTTTTGTAAAAGAGTTATAAATGATTTTATCATGGGCATTGGATATGCATATTATACTTATATCTTTGTTAAGATTCATATATTGTGTTAGATTATTTCTACTGGACTTTGGCTCACCCTATTTGGGAAAAATCATTTTCAGATGTCGGTGATATGCCTCCGCCAAGACAGTAGCTTGGTTGGATTTGGAGCAAGAGCTTCTCTTTTGTTGTATTTATTTTGTATAGCCAAGGACTTTAATTGTGTTGAGTTAGACTCATTTTTGTTGTAACCAAGCAGTAACTTGGAAATATGTAAGCCTTTAGGGCATATGAATATCTGTTTAGCTTTCATTTTTTTTACTACTTGTAACACATGCTGTAGACTCAGGATGAACTATTATGAATGTATAATGCATGTGTCACATTTTGTACATTAACTCTGATTAATTGAAGCTTATTGTTTCATTTATGTTACCTCGTATTAGTTGTCTTGGTTGGATCATTATAATTATTTCGGGGCGTTACAGTTCATGTTCTTGAATGGATGCAATCTTTTAAAATGATAATAATGTAAGGATTTGGTAATGAATTCGGGTAATAAAAGTCAGGGCGTTACAATAACCATAAAAATTACCACCTAGTGGAATTGTCCATATACAGATAGTGACATAGGATAAAAAAATTCCTTTAGCCTTCTAACAATTTAACGAATTAAAATGACAAAATCAAAGTGTAAAAATTTGAAATACCACACAACAATCAAACTGGCATGACTCGAACCCGCCCCTAAGGTTAGGATCATAACTGGCCAGTAATCATGAGATTATAACACAGAATGGGCTCATCACAATAACATAAAATTACTCATGCCTACGATACTTCAAAATTGAACATTGCTAGCAAAACTAATTAACGGTGCCTACTTAATTAATAACACAGCTAAATACGCCATAAATAATTTCTTGCAATACATCCAAGCTCTCTAGTAAAACTATGAAATCAAAGTTGAGAACTGCTTGAAACTGGCAAGTAAACCTTGAAAGATAAATAATTCAAGTATTGAAATAGCCTATTATCTCATACTCTTAGCACTTGTAGCATATTCAAGCTCATTGCGTCAAAATAGAGATCTAATGTCTCAAGCAATTTGATTACATGCCTGACACTTATTTTCTATATTTAAGCAAGCACCGCAAAAAATAAATGAAAAAAATCGCAAAAAATAAATGAAAAAAATGGCAAAATAAAAGTTAAAAATTAAAAATTTGAACTTGATCACAAAATAGTGCTGCATTAGATAACATTTACCTAACTATTCCTTTTTTTCAAATAAAATGTTAGAGAGGAGTCAAAGAAACAAATCCTTTTTTTTTTTTTTTTTTTTTTTTTGAATAAAATGTTAGAGAGGAGTCAAACAACTCTGACATGTCATCAAAATATTTTACAAAATTGACTCAACTTGAGAGATTGTAGGTTGCAAAACTTGGTTTCTAATATTACCCTTCTAGCGGATGACTCGTGCCTAAAAATACTTGCCTAAAAATACCACCTAGTGAAATTGTCCATACATAAATAGTGATACAGGGTAAAAAAATTCCATTAACCTTCTAACAATTTGACAAATTAAAATGACAAAATCAGAGTCTAAAAATCTGAAGTACCATACAATAATCAAAACAGAAAATTACTCATGCCTACGATACTCCTAAATTGAACATTGCTAGCAAAACTAATTAACGGTGCCTACTTAATTAATAGCACAACTAAATATGCCATAAATAACTTCTTGTAATACATCCAAGCTCTATAATAAAACTATGTGAACAAAGTTGAGAACTATCTGAAACTGCCAAGTGAACCTTGAAAGATAAATAACTCAAGCACTGAAATAGCACATTATCTCATAGTCTTAGCACTTGTAGCACATTCAAACTCACTATGTTAAAAAAAAAAAAAAAAAAAAAAAAAAAAAGGACACAAAGTAAAACAAAAAATAAAACCAACAAAAGTAACATAATAACCAAATTTATTAGATTGATGTAATTGAGAGTTAATTAACATTGAAAAGAGATAACCAATTCAAAATCATCTTCTATATGTGACTATTAGGTTTTTATTTTTGGTAATCCCGTTTGAAAAAACTCCTTTCAGTTGTACTTTTATTCCCTCCTTTATTTCAGTGAGGCTGTGAGTATTTAGATGCGAATCCAACCCGAATTGTGCCTTGCAGAGAAGTTTCAGAAGATAATTCTTTCATGTTTGCTACTTCCTAACTATGTCGGGGATCGTGCTGCTTGGTCAGCTCGAGGGGGTCCAGGGGGTAGCACCCCTTGCCTGGTTTGGGGCAGTGCCCAGGCAGGGTCGAGGGGCAGCGCCCCCGAAGCCAGAAGCAAAATTGCAATCAAAGTTGCTTGTCCTCTCGAGCGACCATTTGTGCGCTCGAGCGGAGAATGTTTGGCTCCAAAAGTTTGACTTATCTGCAAAAGTATTGGAAGTTAGGATTTTACACGTGAGCATAATTACTATGCTCGAGCGTGAACCCTGGTTTGGAACACGTGTTGTAGTGTCCTCGCTCGAGCGTCCATTCCTATGCTTGAACGAACCTTGCGATTTCTGCAGCTATAAAGCTGCAGATTGCTCCAAATCTAGGGTTACATTTTCTAGATCTTCTTTAACGGTTTTAGGGTTTTCTTTTGGGGCTATTTTCTGGTTTTCCTTGATGTTTGATTGAGTATTGAACTTATGTTCTGATAAGCACACATCAAGGAGTTTGGTTGATCTTCTTGAAGAGTATTCTTCTTCGGCGGAATCCGAAGATTCAAGCATAGAGTAATCAAAGGAGTTTGATGCTGTGTGCAGTCGTTGATTCAACATCAATCTAATCAATTTCGAGACAAGGTTGAGGTGAAAGATATATAAAAGATTTGAAGACAAATTGGAAGTGTTTAGGTAATTTGTTTGGTATCTTTGTAATATTTCTTTCTTCAGTAATGGATTGATTTTTGGCGTTTCGTCCACGGTTTTTTTTATCACAATTGGAGGTGTTTCAATTGTGGTTTTTCCACGTGAGCGGGTCACTCTTTATTTTTATCAAAACTATAGGAGTGTGATTTTGTGTGATTGGTGATATGGATTCAATTCGCGAAGGTAAATTAACCCATAGACCTACGTTACTTGATGGTACAAACTATTCTTATTGAAAATCTCGTAAGAGAGCATTTTTAAAATCTATCGATGAGAAAGTTTGGCACTGTGTGATCTATGGGTGGAGTGAACCTGTTGTCACCATTGATGGTGTTGATATTCCCAAACCCCTTGATAAATGGGATGCATTTGACTATCAAAACTCAAGTTGGAACAGTAAGGCTCTCAATTCCCTCTTTTGCTCCATCACACATGAAGAGTTTCGTCGTATTTGCACGTGTGAGGTAGCAAAAGAGGCTTGGGACATTCTTGAAACAATTCACGAGGGTACTACTTCTGTTCAAAGGTCAAAACTTCAACGTCTCACCTCAGCCTTTGAAACTCATTTTATGCATGATGATGGGACGTTTGATGATTTTTATGCTAATCTTAATGACATCGTGAATTCCTGTTTCACACTTGGTGAAAAAATCCCTGAAGCCAAGGTTGTTGGAAAAATTTTGAGGTCTTTACCCGAGAGGTTCCAATCAAAAGTGACAGCTATTGAGGAGGCTCAGGATGTTAATACCCTCAAGATTGATCAGTTGGTTGGAAATTTGCAGACTTATGAAGCCCACCAGATTTCTAAGAAAAAACAAAAAGATAGTATGGCTTTCACTAGTGCTCATATAGTCGGAAAGGATTCTGATGAGGATTGTGAGATTGATTCCAAAATTACGGGTGCTTTCGTAAAACAATTTAAAAAGTCTTTTCTGAAAAAGAATCCTAATCTTTTGGAATCAACTCATAAATCCAAAGGCAAAGATAAATTCAAAATTAATTCTATAAACTAGAAGAAGAAAGGAAAAATACAAGGGAACTCTGAAAGAGTCCAATGCTATGAATGCCAAGGATTTGGCCACTTTGCTCAAGAATGCCCTACTTGTTTGAGGAAGAAGAAAGCGTTCGCTATCACTTGGGATGATGAATCAGAGTCTGATAAAGATGAAAATAACAACGAAGCACAAGGCGAAGAGGGGCATGAACAATTCCTTGCTTTCATTGTGGCTTCGAAAACTGAAGGACGAATAGAGTATCCGAATTGGCCGGTTGAGAATGACACTGATGATGAATCCTCAGGGAGTGATGATGAAGAGCTTTAGCAAGCTTATGAAAAGTTGTATAAAGAATCTCTTAACTTATCCAAATTGAATGACAAACTCACTATGAAACTCAAAGCATGTGAAAGTGAGAATATCAAAGTAAAGGAGGAGGTTTCCGAGGCTAGGAATGAGGCCGTCAAGATATCTAATGATCGACAAGCTCTTTGTGCAAAACTCTTGACTTGTGAGACTGAGAAGAATAAGCTACAGTAAATCTATGCAACGTATGAAGAAAAGATTGAATCTCTCGAGATGTCTCAAGTTGCTTTGGAAGAATTAATGATCAAGAAAGAGGAAGAGCTCAAGTGTGCTATGACTACCATTGGTCTTTGGAACAAAGAAAGACTTTGGACAATATCATTGGGTCTCAACAGATGTGCTATGACAAGAGTGGCATTGGCTTTGGTGATAACAAAGAACAAAAACGGAGTGCATCTATATCTCATGATATAAGAACTCAAGGAAAAGGAGAACAAAATATTCAACATGAGGATGGACTTCTCAAACTTCCTAGAGTTGGTAAGGCCAAAGAAAAGAAGGTACACTCCGTTTTTTTTGTCATCATTGTGGTATGTATGGCCATATTTGCCCTTATTGTTATGAGTTGCATGGGAGAGTGTCTTAAAGAGATGGAAGAAATTCCAACATCTCGTGGGATAGGAGACACTTCATTGGTCGTAATGAGGTTAAGGGTCATAATAGACCTTGTTATTTTGATTTGCTTGAGACCAAACATAGAGCGAGTTTGCATTTGCCTAGACCTAAGAATAGGAAGTTGGAAACCATGTCAAGATAGGTTCCCATTGAAAGGGAAGGGAACCACAACGTCAAGGCACCACCCAAGAACCGCAATTCTCACAACTTTGTTCATACTAAAGCGGTTTGGATGAGAAAACTTGACTTGTGTTAATTTGTTTATTCGTTTTAGTTTTTGGGTTTCTGTGTGTTTTTTCTTTTTGTATCATTTAGTGTGTGCTTGTTCATTTTATGTCTTGCTTTATTTTAGAAAGAAAAAAAGAAAAAAAAATTCCAAAAAGATTTTCTTAGTATGGTTCTGTAAGCTTGAAATTTTTAAGTTCTTGTGGCATATTGGAATTGATAAGAATATCCATTACATGTTAATATATGTGTGCTTTCTGTGGTCATTACTCATTTCAGAGTGTGTGTTATTTGATTAGTATGTCTCATTCTGTACATACTCCTAGATTAGCAAATATCTGAGTCTTCCGCCTTTTTTTTTTTCTCTATGGACTTCTGGCATTGTATCTTTTGCTTTTCTAGAGGAATTGACTTATACTAGCATATCATGGGTGATGTTGAGTCTCTTAACAACCTTCCATCTTTTTGTATCTCCACGGCTTTCCCCTCAATTCTTTACAGTTAAGGCATGAGGAAAAGGCTACCTTAGAGTCACCAACCAAGCTATCCTTATTGTCTCCATGCTTCTCTGGTTTAGTTTCCATACTCTTGAGTGTGTCAGCTGCTAATGAGTGTGCAAAAGAAAGAAAAAATGTGCAAAAGAAAGAAAAGGAAAAAAAATGTGCAAACGAATGGGGAAAAAAAAAATTCCTTGATTGAGGGGGAGCCTCTGTTTTTACTCACCAAATACCCCTTGATTCCTAGTGGTTTGACTTTCCTTAGTGGTGCTTAGATTCTCTTGCCGGAGGTCCAGCTATTAGATCACTACTAGGATTTGAATCTTGTGTTTGTCGAACTCCAAAAGTCACACACACACTTTTTTCATGGGATCTATGCTTTTTACATAATACATCACTTTCTTTCATGAGGAATCTTCTACAGGCTGTGAACATTGTGTTTTCAAGTAATTGTGTTTCTTGAATAATCTTGTGTGTTTTTAAGATACAAATCTGAAATTCCTTGTTTGCTTCACCATATTTTGTTTTTGTTTTTGTCTTTTTCTTCTTGTTCACTGTTTTCAGTGTTTGTGGTTGCTTTTAGTGAGGGGGAGTTTGGTTAATCTTGGATTGGTTTGGTAAGGGAGAGTGGCATTAGTTGGTTTATGTGTTGCTATCCACTGCTTGTTTATTGCTTACTTCTTGCAGGTTATTAATTTTTCCATCATCTTATCCCTGCTTGTGTGGTTTTTGATCTTGCTTTCGTTGTTTTAGCTTCCTTTGTCAATTCGTGACAAAAAGGAGGAGAAATGTTGTTGGGTGCATATGTCATAGGATTTCATGTATTCATGCCATGTGTCGAGTGCATATGTCTAAGTTTTCATGATTTCATGCTACATGTTCTTAAAATCTCTAATCTATATCTATTCATATTTCTATCTCATGATTCAAGATAATCTTGTCATATGTCTATTGCATTTTCATATACTCTTGTGGCACTAATAGCTGTTTTGTAGATCATGACCTTGAGAAATAAGTTTGTTTTTGTTGGCTATAATGGGTTGGGGTGATTAGGATTTTATTTGTTAGATGTGTTTTGTCACGGCATTGCCAAAGGGGGAGATTGTTAGGTTTTTATTCTTGGCAATCCCATTTGACAAAACTCCTTTCAGTTGTACTTTTATTCGGTCTTTTATTTCAGGGAGGCTATGAATATTTAGATGCGAATCTACCCCGAATTGTGCTTTACAGAGAAGTTTCAGAAGATAATTCTTTCATGTTTGCCACTTCGCTGACTATATCGGGGATCGAGCTGCCTGGTCAGCTTGCGGGGGTCCAGGGGGCGGCGCCTAGGCAGGGTCGAGGGGCAGAGCCCCAGAAGCTAGAAGCGAAATTGTAGCTGAAGTTGCTTGTTCGCCCGAGCGGCCATTTGTGCGCTCGAGCGGAAAATGTTTGGTTCTAGAAGTTTGACTTGTCTGTAAAAGTACTGGAAGTTGGGATTTTACTCTCGAGCAAGGTCCGCTAGAGCGGCCATTCCTGCGCTCAAGCGGAGATCGCGAAACAGATTGCTATAAATATGTGTTTTAGTTAGATTTTAGGTTTACGGCTTCTAGATCTTCTTTTTGGATATTAGGGTTTATATCTGGGGCTATTTTGCTTAGTTTCTTTGATGTTTAATTGAGTATTCAACTCATGGTTTAAGAAATATATATCAAAGGATTGTTTGTTTATTCAATACAAAAGAGACTGTTGTTTTTCGGTGGATTCTGTAGAATTCGGGCCTGAAGCTTTGGTGGATTCCAGAGTGACTCATCGTCGGGATTCAACATCAACGTTGTGGATTCAACGTTGGGCAAGACAATTCCAAGGTGAAGACGGGGTTGGAAAAGGCACTTAGGGGTCGATTTGATTCAGGCGTGGATTCGCTAGGTAATTGACAGTACACTTGTATAATTCCTTTATGTCTTCTTAGTGGATTGTTTTGTGCCTTTTGCCTGTGGTTTTGTATCACAATTGGAGGCACTCCAATTATGGTTTTTCCACGTTAAATCGTTGTGTTGATTTGTTTTTGATTGTTTGATTGGGATTGCCATTTACTCGTTAAAATTAATACATAATCACAAATCAATATCTAGGTGATTTCTAATTTTTTCAGTGACCAATAGACATTTTAGCTTAAGTGACATTGTCATATAAAGCTGCCTTGCTTTAGAACTTTGTTCACCAACAATCCCTCCATGGACTTGACACATCCTCCATCTTAGCTATGTCCATTGTCATGTGAGAGGGAAAAAAAACAATACGCTCCATTACTCTAACTACAAAATGGCCAACAAATTAGATAAAATAAATTTTTTAGTAATTAAGAAATCACCAAACAGTAAATTATATAATCTAGTGTGTTTTTTAACAAAAACAAACCCATAGAATAAACCAATCCAAACAAAACCAAGGACAAAGTAATGCTAAATTTCTTTCGTGAATGGTCAAGAACAAATAAATAAAAAATCTATACTTCCCAACTTGCATTATTAGGGGGAAAAAACAAAAGGTCTAATTTAATTTTTAAATAGAAATATCTCCAAAAAAACATCACAACCATAGACAATTAATGAAATTATAATTTTCTAAATTTATAATGAAATTAATGCCTTCTGACACTGATACACAACAACATAGACAATATAGTGATAACCTATGCCTAAAGGCACTCCTTAACAAAACCTAAGCATTCAGTAGTTGTAGACGCACCCCAGAGAACTCCCGAGAGAATCTCGTTTTGTTCTCGAGCTACTACAGTTCGAACTTAAATGTCACGATTCTGAATCTAATCTTACAATGTGCGATGTAAGACCGATAAATCACCAAAGAGTCCAAATCCAGCAAATCGTTTTGGAAAATTGATTTTTATAAAGAAGTGCCAAACATGAACTGCTTTGCCAGATACAGAGTCGCCACCTAAATATTTTATTTTGGGAAAATTTAGGAAACCCTGACTCGTGCCTAAGGCCACGTGTCCGTCATCACCAAAGTTGCCTCGGCTCGGGAACTTGGGTACGATTGGGGAAGGTCATTTAATGAGCACCCCCGCTCGCCCCGATCAAAGATCGGCCTGTACTAAACATGATATCTTGTTTTTGAAAACACATGTACTCTTATTCCGGTTAATTAGCTAATCTTACTATGTGATGCGCACAGCAAACAAGTATAGACTAGATCGCCTAATTTGGAACGAAACATTGCATGTTCGTTTAAAAAACGGTTTGAAGTTTGCTACTCGCAAGTAGGCTAAAATGAGGATTTCAATAAATTGTTCCAATTTAGGTAATCCAACCTTCACCCACAGGCATTCAGGCAGTTAATATCAGCTAAGCAGTTAGCCTCATGGCAAGCATGCTTTCATGGCAATCAGTAACACACATGCAGTATGCTAAAGCGTAAATACTCACAGTATACTCCGAGCCAAAACCGAGAACTAGTTAGAAATCATGCATGATCCTAGTTCATGTTAAGATGGCTAATGCAACACATGCGAAAATGTAACTAAGATAGGCTCGGCTCTCTAGAATGGCATGTGAAATGCAACTTGGTACATGTATTCAATTTGTAATTGAAATACAATGCAGTTAATATGATGCGCCGAGCCCGGTGCATGCAATAGAGATGAATGGATGCACGCATGTAAAGCATAAGGTATGCTAAACAAAATATGCCCTAAAACTAACCATCGTAAGCGGTTAAGTAAAAGGGAGAAAGAAATGGGGGATTGGAAAACATGCATCACATGCACGCACGCACGCACGCTTATTACAACAGTGTGCCCTCTCGAGGGAGGGGACCGAATAAGAAGCTAACTAGCTAATCTAAGCTAATTAAACTAATTATTACAACATAAATTAATTAACTAATCCTAGCTAACTAATTATTACAAAACGAATTGAATAGCTAACGCATTAACTATTAAAGGGTACAAAACGAATGCTTAATCTAGCTACGTAAAGAAGCTAAATAAAACAGTAAACAGAGGTGCCCTCAGAGGGAGAGGAATGCATGCATGCCCGGTCACCTCGTTCGGAAATCCAATGTGATGCCCCGATTTGCCTCTGTTTTCATTTGTTCTCAGAAACTTGCACCAAGCTCCAGAAAGCTGAAACTCCACCTTAGAACTCTTGTGGGAGGGTGGCTGACCACTTTTGGTTGTTGAAAAACCAGCAAAGTGGTCGGCCAGCTACTTTTTCTGGCTGGCTGGCCGGCCAGTTGTTACTGCTGAATCCCAGTTTTTTGCAACAGAGAGCAAGAAAGGGCATGGCAATGTATTTGCAAGATATGTGTGCACAACCACCCTCCCTATCATGTCATGAACTCAAAGGGGGTGTGGTTCTCGACCCTCGGGCTACCAATCGCATATTTCAATGCGTGATGGCCGAGAGGCGAAATTGCACAATTCAATATGAAAATGAATGCACAAGTAAACACATAAAGCCTAGAACTCTATTATGTATGATCAAGAGTGTCGGCGACCCAGAATTGAGGCACGTTTCATCACTTGAAGTTTGAAACGTCCCTCGTTTCTCGTGTTTGGACTAACACCTATTCCAAACACAATGCAACACATAACATGGCATGCACAATGCAATGTAATGCAACCTTAGAATGCAACTCGAACAACCTAACAAGGCTAATGGCATGCACAATACTAATGCATGCAACAACTAGCATGCACAATGCGAATATCAATTAGCATGCATAATGCCATGATGTAACCTAAACATACACAATGCAAGGTATAAGGCATACACAATATGATGAACATGGCATACACAATGCGATGATCTACATGGCATACACAATGCAACTAGCAACCTAGTATACACAATGCAAGGAATAACATGGCATGCACAATGCTAAATGCTAAGAATTAGATGGCATGCTCAATGCAAGGCAATCATAGGGTTCTTAACACAATGTAATGCATGCATGCACAATGCAATACAACAAGGGCCACTTATGTAATATACCAAGCATGGCATGCTCAATGCAATATACATGGTATACTCAATGGACTTAAACCAAAAGGGTAGACCTCAATCATGCCCAAATCAGTGGCCATTGGTGATGAAATGAAGGCACATAAAGCAAGGCACGCATGCACAATGCATTGGCCATCAAAGAGGCCTAAGAGCACAACTCTCAAAAAGGCTCAAAGAGTGACAAATGTGCAAGTGTAACAATACCAAATGCACTGAAATGAGGTAAATAATGATGCCAAATCATTCAAATAAAGCAAGTAAGGCATGCAAGAGTCCTAAGGCATGAAGGCTAGTGAAGATGACTACAGAGGAGGCATGCAATACATGGCACAAATGCATGAACTAAGCATGGATAGAGCTCAAATAGGTCAAAACAAGGACCTAAACATGCTGAGATGAGGGCTCAAAGGCCTAGGCATGCAAGCATACGAGCTAAGGCTACAAGTAAGGCAATAATGCACAATACTTAAAGGCATTCAAAGCATGAATGAAGTGAGAACATGGCAAGCCTATATGCTCTGAAATGTCATGTTAAGTGATGCCAAATCATGTACACAACACAAATGAAGCATGCAATGGTGCCCAAAGCTTGAGGTAAGCAAGAGCACTTGTACTACAAGTATACAAAACATGAAGCATTTGACCAAGGCAACCCAAAACAGTCCTAGAACATGTTAAAATAAGTCTAAAAAACGTATGGAAGGAAGCCAAAATGTGCTAGCATGAGGGGCATAAGACACAATACATGCAAGGCAAATAAGGTGGATTACACTACACCTATTAGGACCGAGCATGGGATGACTTAAGCAATAAAAATCAGAGTTATATCATGGCATAATAACCCCAAAACCACATTGAAATGATGGCTCGCAAGCTAAGGCATGAAGGCATACGCAATGGTTCATGTTAAGGCATAAAGGGACAAACCCTCCAACGCATTGAATAAGTAACAAATGTGAATGTAAGGCCATGAAACATGGACTGAAATAACATAACTAATGATGCCAAATCATTGAAATAAGCCAAGTAATGCATGCTAGAGGATTCAATACACAAAGCTAACAAGCTAGATTAAACCAAGTCTATACGAAGCAAGTCATGGATGACCAATACAACACAAATTAGACCTTAAACATGCTAAAACATGAACAAAGTCTTCATGAAGTTAAGCCAAAAGCATGCTAAAATGACATGTTATAACATGATGCATGTTAGGCTATTTCATGGGATTGCACTACAAGTGCAAGGAGCATACAAAGGCTAATCAAACCAAACCTAAACAGAGGTATGACATGGTAAAACATCACCAAAGACATGCTGAAATGGACTCAAACCAAGCTAAAATGACATGCTACCTCATGAAGTCATGAAGCATACAAAGCTAGTTTAAAGGATTTACACTACAAGTGTATTAGGCATGCATGGAATGACCAAGGCAAGTAAAAACAGTGGTATGCCACAAAAAAATAACCACAAATACAAGCTAAAATATGGTCGACATACACTTAGTGAAGATGCTCAAACGTGAGGCATATTAAGGCATGTATAGAAGACGCAAGGAGAGGGGATGACCCTTCCCTTCTTAGGACCTTAAAACACCATCCCCACCACTGAAATTCCTCTGGATTTCAGTGGTGAGAAGGCCAATACAAGGTGCTCCCGAAGCTCACAAAAAAGGCTAAAAAATAAGGCCAAACAAGGCCTAAGATGGGGTAAACAACCCCAAACACAAAAGTGATCTTAAACAAAATTTTTAAGCATGCAAAAATAGAACTTTTATCATTTATGAGCTAAGCTTAAAACAGCATGCAAGATAGGCTAAAAGCTTAAGTAAGAAAGGGAGATTTAAAGGTCAAAAGCTCACCCTTGAAGACCCTCTTTATAACTGCAACTCCAGCAGCCTTTTTGAACTTAAACCAGTCCAAGAATACCAAAAACAACCTCAAGGAGCCTCAACAACACAAGCAAGGTGTTTAAGTGTGTGTTTGTGTGTTAAACTAAGACAAACTACACTTTTGAGCACAAAAATGAAGCAAACAAGGCAATATAGATACAACACTATATTTATCCTCTTCCCTCAGATTTTCTAAACCTAGAGGAGGGAGGGGGAGCTTTCCTCTTATAGAAGAGGAAAGGCAAAGCTTCTAGGAGAAGCTAAGCACCAAGGCAATCCCTCCATACACGTGTATGGAGGATGGCCCAAATGTCCTCCAGCTATGCCAGCTAGAGGAAAAATCACCAAAAAGGTGTCAAAAAGCAAGTGGTCGGCCTGCTACTTAAAGTTGTCGGTCGACCACTACAAGTGGTCCACAAAGACAAAAACTGGTCGGCCATGGTGGGAGAGGGTCCAGGGCATGAAAACAATGCAGTGGTGTGGTGGTTGACCAGAAAAGATACCCCAAAGACCAAGAAAGCCAGTTGTCCAACCAGAAAACTGGCTGGCAGAGGAAGAAGTGGTCGGCCAGGAGAAATACTAGTCTTCCACCCTTGGACCACCTTCCAAACAAGGAAAACAAGGTTTGTACCAAAAACAAACCAAAGCGGATGCAAGACAAGAGATCGGGAGGCAAAGCACGCCGCTGAATGCCCCGAAAACTAGCTGACGAGCACCAAAAGTGGTATGCGACCACAAAAGTGGTCTCCCGGACCACAGTGTTCCTCTAGGCAGAGGCAACAAGGTGTGGTTCAAAAACCATGACAAACGGAGAACGTTAAGTGGTCCCGAGACAAGGCACGCGGCCCGAAGGCTCCAAAAAAATCGGAAACTAGTCTTCAAACGGGAAAAGTGGCCTACGACCACAAAAAGTGGTCTACGAACACAAAGAGATGGTCTGCAAGACCTCTCCCTCCCTCCGGGAAGAGAAACAAAGTTCGGCCCACAAACCGAGCCGAAGCACAAAAGAGTTCAGAGGCCCGGAGGCAAGGCTCTCAGCCAAAACTCCGAAACCTCTAAACGAGCACAACATGCACCATCACCGAGCGCTCAATCGATGACGTCTAAGTCTTAAGGTCGGTCAAAAATGGGTGTCTACAGTAGTGTCTACAACTTAACATTAAATGAGGAAAAAACTGTATAAAACTCGGTAGTGTATATGTAAAAACTTAAAAAATATATTTTCAAAACCTTTAAGTGTAATTCAGCCATAAATATTCTAGTAGCATCATTTTTTCAACACCAAATTTTTTAAATCAATCCATTAAAGTTTATTCACCTGGGTTCCTTTCCCCTAACTCTCCCACATTCACATTCCACTCTTTCCATGTAGACTAACCAAGAATAACCTAATAGGTGAATGAAATATTGAATTGCCTTTTTTTGGCATTTTAGAAGTTGTTTCTAGTGCAAAAGTTGCTTCAATTTCGTGCCTTAAATGCAAGAGAAGTAACCAAAGAGCTAGTTTCAGCATTCTCATGGCAGCATTAACAGTAACAATATAATAAATCAATTGCTAATTTAATATTCCTTTCATAATCAATTAAGAAAAGTTCCACAATTAGAATACAAAACAAATTCTCTATAGAATATCAAAAAAATCCTGCATATAATATCAAATGAATTCCTATATGAAATATCAAGACAAAGAACAATGAAGCCAATTGGTTTAGAGATGATAATTTACTGTATTCCTTAAAAATATTATTCAAAGGATGTGATCAATTTATTAAAAAAAAAAAAAAAAAACTCAAAACCAGTCCATCCATTTGCTTCAAATAAAAGAATAACAAACTTGAAATGTGAATTAACTTATGTTGTTCATGTCAAAACATTTAAGTGCTATTGATTTCTAGAAGGCACACATAACTTATGTTGTTCATGTCAAATTTGCTTCAATAAGAATCTGATCCTCGATTTGCAAATGTTGGAGCCAATGGGTGTTATTCTAATTAATGACAGGAATAAAAATTAGAATTTATGAATAATTATTGATTGTGATGGGGGATACCCATTGAATCGTGGCCTCGAAATCGTTTTAAGTGCTTCAGTCGTTAAAATCAATCACTCGTAGATCAAGTTTGCAGTATTTGATGAGTTGTACAAGGCCAGGTATAGCCTACTCAGGTAGCAAGCTTAGTAGATACATGAGTAATCCTAATGCTACTTATTGGAAGGGCATTATGTGGTTGTTGGATTATTTACACTACACTCGGGATTATGGGTTGCATAACACTTGATATCTAGTTGTACTAAAAGGGTACAAAGGCACCTACCGGATATTTGATACAAAGATTATGAATCCATTAGTGGATATGTTTTCTCCAATTGGAGCTGCAACCGTGTCTGGGAGATCTTCCAAGCAAATGTGTATCACGAGATCAATGATGGAATCAAAATTCAGTGCTTTAGATAAAGCTACTAAAGTAACTGAATAGCTTTGCCGTTTTATTGAGGATATTCCGTATTGATCAAAACTTGTGCTAGCAATTTTGTATACTTTGCGACAACCAATCAAGTATTGGTAGGACACAAATGGAAGGTTTAGACATTTTTGTCGAAGACATAGTTTCATATGACGACTACTCTCGTGTGTTGTCACTATAGACTATATACAGTCTAAGGACGATATTACGGATCCATTAACCAAAGGGTTAAATCGAGAGTTAGTAAGAAAGTCGTCAAAAGGAATGAGGTTAAGGCCTTTAGTGAATGGTACCGGAATGGAAAACCCAACCTAGTTGACTGGAGATCCCAAGATCTAGGTTCAAAGGGACAACCTAATTGCGTGTAACGGGTGAGTCACTATGGAGGGAAATCCTCCTGCCCATTCCTTTATACAGTGATACCCTGTGGGGTGGAAGGTTAAGCTGATGCTTTTAATGACCTAAGTACTGTGAATAGTCAACCATGATATAATGAGATACCTTATGTAGGTCACCTATGTGAGTGCGAAATGGGGCCATGTAGACACCCCATTTTTGACCGTCCTCAAGACTTGGACGTCACCATTTGAACACTTGGTGATCATCCATGTTCGTGTTCGTTTTGAGTTCCCGGAGGTCTCGGTAACACGCCTTGCCTCAGGATCTCTCAACTCGATTGTTTTGTGTTTGATTTTACACCAAACACTTGTGTTTTTGCTTCTGAGGGTACAGAGTAGCTTGTTAGCTACTCCTGACACTCATCGGCCCTGGCTTGAGGCCACCGGCCGTGTATTCTTTCTACTGGCCATTGGTGTGATATACCATTGGCTGGTCGGTATCTTGTGTGGTCTGCCGGCCATCTGTTTGGCCGATGGCCTCCTTTTATGGCCGACGCCACCTTTTTGCCCTTTTTAGGCATAATGCATGCCAGCTGTGCCAGCTGGAATGTACGGACCCTGCCCCCCATGCACGGGTGTGGCTGTTTTGAACCTTTGCCCCCTTTGCTCAAGCTTCTTGGAGAAGCTTGACCCTTTTTTTAGCTTCTTGGAGAAGCTTGAACCTTTCTAGCTTCTCCAAGAAGCTTGCACCTTCTTAGCTTCTCTTAGAAGCTTGGCACCTTGCCTTGGCCTATATAAGGAGAGCCTCTCCTTCCATTTCAAGGGTTAGAAAATCTGATATCTATCATATACATATCACTCTCTCTCTATATCTCCTTCTCTCTCTACATTTGTGTGGGTTAGAGGGTGCAAAAGGGTCTAGTTCTTGGCCATTTGAACTACACCTCCTAGCACAACAACTCCATCATCAACCTAAGGAGCTTGGAGGCCATTTTCAGAGGCTAAGGGACTGTTTTTTGGATCAAGAGGCTGTTGTCCCCTTTTGGCTACAAAGGTAACTCATTTTCCCTCTTTATTCCCCATTTTTGTACACACTTTTAGCCTGTCTTGCTTGCTGATTTGAGCTTTGTGTATAACATAAAAAAGTTCTATTTTTTTGTGTTTAAGATACTTCATTAAGACCACTTTCGTGTTTGGGGTCGTTTACCCCCTCTTAGGCCTTGTTTGGCCCCCATTTTGTGCTATTTTTGGTGAGCTCCGGGACCACTTTGTTTGGGCCTCCTCACCACTGAAATCTTGAGAGATTTCAGTGGTGAGTATGGTGGTTTGAGGTCCTAAGAAGGAGAGGGCCATCCCCTCTCCTTGTTGTCTTCAATATGTGCCATTTTTGCCTCATGTGTGAGCACCATTTTTAGGTTCATGTTGGCCATGTATTAAGTTGTATTTGTGCTTATTATGCCATGATATAGCACTTTTTTTTGATTGGTTTAGACACACCATGCATGCTTAGCGTACTTGTCTTGTAATGCCATGAAATTGCCTTAACATGTATCTAGCACTTAGACCACTATGCTTGCTTGTTTTGGCTTAGCTTTGTGAAGTTTTTGTGCTTGTTTTAGTGTGCTTGAGGTCTGTTTTCAGTCATTGGGGCCATCCATGCTTTGCTTTGTATAGCTACCATGCAACCCCTCTTGTATGCCTCAAGCATTGACCCCTCTAGCATGCTATCCTTGCATCATTTCAGTGGTTTGGAACCACTTAACATGCCATTTCAGTCCTCATGGTGTGCTTGTATGCTTGCATTTGATGTCCCTTTAATGCTTTACAAGGTTGTCATCTCATGCTCCATGTTTGGCCTCTTTTGCACGCTTTTAGATTTGAGCCATTTAGATGCCATCTAGATGTGTTTTCGGCCTTGTTTTAACATGCTAAAAATCTAATTTTAGTTGTTCAACTCATGCCATGTTTGGTTTTGTTAAGGGTAGTTCAATACCCCCTTTGGCTTGCCTTGAGTTTTAGCTTTGCTTGCATGCTTTGATTGCCTTGTTTAGATTGATTTGGCATCATTTTATAACATGATTTTCAGAGCTTTCTATGCATGCTATTTGTCCATGTTTGCATCCTCTTAAGTGTGCTTGAGGGTTGCTTCTATATGCCTAAGTGTTGGTCCTTGTTGCATACTAGCTCACATGTCTAGGATGCATTGCATTGACATGCATGCTTAGCCTCTTGAATTAAGTATGATAGAGGTTGAGCCTCACTTGTTTGTTTGATGTGCATCTCATTTGAAATCAAAATGTAGAACTTGGCTTCTTGGGCCATCACTCATTGAAATGCGCGATTGGTGGTCCGAGAATCGAGAACCATGTCCCTTTGAGTCACAAACATGATAAGGGATGTGGTTGTGCACACATTTGCTTGAAATGCCTTGCTATGCCTTGCTATGCCTTGTTTTGCCCTCTGCTGCTGTCAAAACAGGATTCTGTAGGAAGAGTTGGCCGGCCGGCCATCTTTAGTGCCGACCGACCAACAATTTATGGCCGGTGATCATTTCCAGTGGCCGGTGGTCATTTCCAGTGGCCGGTGACCATTTGTCTTGGCCGGTGGTGTTCCATAGTGTCCAAGGAGTGCATCTTGGGATTCGTGCAATGATCAGAGGAGCAGAACAGGGAAAACAGAGGCAACTTGCGCATAGCAGTGGACTTCCGAGCAAACCCGAGCACGCGTGCATTGGACCCTCTTTCGAGGCCTTTTACTGCTTTCTTAGCTTAGTTAATTTGCTTAACCAGTTAAGTGGTCTGTAATATTTAATTAGCTTGTAGGTTAATTGATTTGTATTATTCTTTTGGTCCCTCCGAGCGAGGGTGAATCTGTAATAAGTGTGGGTGCGTGTGTGCATGTCTTCCAACCCCCACTTCTTTCTCCCTTTTACTTACCTACTTTTGATGGTTAGTTTTAGGGCATATTTAAATTAGCATACCTTATGCTATGCATGCGTGCATCATTCATCAGTCTTGCATGCACCGGGCTCGGCGCATCATGCTAACCGCATAATATTTCAAATCTAACTTGAATATGTGCTATTTGTTGCATTCCACATGCCATCCTAGGATTAGCCGAGCCTATTCTAGTGACATTCTGTATGCGTTGCATTAGCCATCTTAACATGAACTAGGATCATGCATATGATTACTAACTAGTTTCTGTTTTGGCTTGGAGTACTAGGTAAGCTTTTATGCTTTAGCATCTCGCATGAGTGTGAATGTTAACATGATAGCATGCTTACCATGTGGCTAGATGCTTATATGATATAAACTGCCTGAATGCCTGTGGGTGAAGGTTGGATTGTTTGAGTTGGAACAACTCATTGAAATCCGTGTTTTAGCCTACTTGCGAGTAGCAAATTTCAAATGTTTTTCAAACAAACGGATATGCAATGCTTCGTTCCAAATTAGGCGATCTAGTCTATACTTTTGTGTTATGCGCATCACATAGTAATTCTAGCTAATTAACCGGAATAAGAATGCATAATGTTTTCAAAACAAGATATCATGGTTAGTAGAGGCCGATCTTTGATCGGGCGAGCGAGGGTGCTCATAGCTGACCTTCCCCAATCGTACCCAAGTTCCCGAGCCGAGGCAACTTTGGTGATGATGGACACGTGGCCTTAGGCAACGAGTCAGGGTTTCTTAATTTCCCAAAATAAAACATTTAGGTGGCGACTCTGTATCTGGCAAAGCAGTCCATGTTTGGCACTTCTTTCAAAAAATCTGTTTTCTCAAAACGATTTGCCGGATTTGGACTCTTTGGTTCAGATTAAGAACCGTGACAATTTGAGTCCGAACTGTAGTGAGCCCAAATGAACAAAACGGGGGATTCATCCTCCCGAGACGTTCGGGGAGATCTACAAGCCGCTTCTTTAAGAATTGACGAGGCTGAATTGGTTAAAAACACTCACTGAACTAGGCTAGTGTTCCAGGGCTAAACCAGACACACTAGTGAGAAAAAGAATAATGGTTGAAGTAACTCTTGTGTGAGGTCTATTCTCTCGATTTACACAAATGACAGAACAATTCAAGACATCACGTTCACTAGTCAGCCAGTAAATTCGATAGGCTTTCACTACGAAAGGTTCAAGGCCAATAGCTATATTTTCTGATACAGGGTTATTTTGTGTGCTCTCTCTCCGAGTCTTTGTTGTCAAGCGTTGTCCAGTTTTCTTTATTTGGCCAATTTTATTCATGTGGGGGATTGTTGAAAAATAATGACTTTTCGACAACTTTAATTCGAAATTAAAGTGGGACCCAACCGCCGGTTGAGGTGAGTCTGAGTGGTTTTGTATTCTCTCAAGTGAGAAGATTACAATATAAAAATAATAAGCCGAAACCATTCAATTGTGAATGAGAATTGTCTCATAAAGTGGGTATCAATAAAGTTGGGCTTAGATTTAGACTTAGTCTTAGTTTGGACTGGGCCTAGACTTGTGCTTGTGCTTGTGCATGTGTTGGGTTTGGTCTTGGACTTATACTTACTTTAATTTTAAGCTTGGGCTAAGCTATGTTGTGTTAGGCTTAGCTTTTGCATGTGTTTGAGAATTGGATTTGGATCGGGTTGTGACCCAACATTAGTATCCATTTTGTGACCTATCTAGTTGGTTTATTCAAACATTATTATATACATATTTATTTGTATATATTAAGCACATGGGAGGTTTAGACCTTTGTAACTCTCATCTTTTGATGATGGAGTTGATGACCATATTAGTAGCCATAGATTTTCAACATTTATAACTCTAGCCCTAATGGCTAGAGTTGATGGCCTTGGTTAATGGCATTTGATGGCCCTATTGATGTATAGCTTTCATGGTTAGGGATTCTCCTACTTGTATAAATAGAGGCCTTTACCGTTCAACTTGAAAGAAGAATTTTAGAGAGTTTTTTGATGGAAAATGGAGATGGTCTTTTGAGATAAAAAGTTGGAGATGTTTATTTTACACAAAAGAAATTTTTTTCTATCTTCTTTTGTTAGCCTCTTCTTTGGTTCTTGTTAGAGAGAGTGCATCCATTGTCAAGTTCACCGAAACTATTCAGAATGTGCTTCTGCATTAGCTGGTTTTGATCGTCGTATCTTGGGAGGTAGACGCCGGCATACCTCTAGCACCCATCGAAAGGCGATAAATTTGTTTTAAGGAAACTGTGGTATCACACAAGCTTCGGTTTGCTTCTTTTCTTATTATTTGTTCTTTAATTTTTCAGAATTTAGTTTACCTTGACGAGTTCTAATATTTAGTTATCCATGTTAATAATTTGTTCTTTTAGTAATGTAATCTAATTTATTTCTGTATTTAGTTGTGTCATTTATTCTGTATTTCATGCTTTAAGAAAAAAATTGTTTTGTCATTTCTATTTAATTTATTTTATATATTTTTCTTATATTATTATGGAAAAATACCAACAACGACTACATGCAAAATTTGATGAAGGATAAAAGCTCATTTCATTTGATGAAATATTTGACTCTCTCTCTCTCTCTCTCTCCATTTGATATTAGTTTGATGAAAGGGTTGGAGCTGGCATTTGAGACATTTTTCATCAAATTTAAATTTATAAAAGATTTGATACAATATTGGAGATCGCCTCAAGATCTGATACAATATTTGTGTCTAATTTGAAGCTTAACAAATGCCAATGGAGATGTCTCGACATGAGCCAATTAGTGTCGAGATAATATCATAATTTACTATTATAAGAGAATAATTATTTTATAAAAAGATTAAGGAATGCTCATTTAATTCCTATTTATTTTGTTTTGGTAAATCAACATTAACGCTCCGTTTGTTTGGGTGTAAAATATTTTCTAAAAAATATTTTATGTATTTTCTGGTGTTTGGTACAATGGAAAACAAAAGTTCGTAAAAAAACATTTTTCATGGTTAATGACAAACAAGCTTATTTGGATAAAAATGTTTACCACTTTTAGAAGGCAAAAACTATTTTTTGAACTAAAATTTTATCAATCTCACCTCCACCACCACACCACTCTCACCTCCATCACCCCACCACTATCACCACGGTCACTGCTATCATCACTATTGCCATTATTGCCGACGTCGCCGCACCACCATGCCACAATTTCCACCTCCACTTCCACTACCACCACCACCAAATATATATATATATATATATTTTCTTCAAAAAACATTTTCTGGAAAAGATTTTCTGCAAACAATTATTTTTATTAGAAAATATTTTCCGTCAAAACAAACGGAGCATAAATACTAAAACAAATTATTAGGTTCACTGGAATAAAGAGTTTAGTTTGGTAAAAAATTAAAATAAAATAAAAAATAAGAATAAGAATAAGAATAAGAATAAAAATAAAAATAAAAACCATAACATTACGATAAACTATCTTAATATTCAAACTCTAAAGTAATATGAAATGAAAAAAAAAAAAAAAAGGTCAATTAAATTCACATAATAAAAACAAATTTCTTAAATTCATTTCTAAATTAAATATAGAATCAATCTGTCTGTCTTTTAATTTATGGTGTATTAAGTTTGTTAGAAGAAAAATGAGCAAAAATTAAAAAAAAGGAACATATACAATTTTATAGTGAAAAAATTTATAAAAATTCAAAACTTCAACTTAAAACGTAATTTCCTAAAAGCTGAGGAGAGGCGCGTGTTCCTATCTTTTAACGGCTTTGCCGTTTTAACATGTGGACTTACCTTCATTAGCTAACTAGACAATTAGAAGATAATAGATGTCACACTTAATATATATTTTAATTTTTGATTAATTAAAAATATTATGTAAATAATGTGACATAATATTTTAAAAATATCTAATAATCTTTTTATGAAAGGCAACAAAGTTCAGCACTCAAGTTTGCGGCTTGACAATGATAAAAACTTCATTAGATATGTAAGAAAGGATACATACAAGTTCAAGATTTCAGGCATCATTACATATAGATATAGTGGAGACAGAAAACAAATAGACCAAAGGAAACACACAAACAAAAATATAATAACCAACAATTTCAGATAAAGAGAAAATTACATCAATAACCACAATCAGCAACAAACATTTCAAGAAAAGGCCAGCAATAGAAGAGGGCTTGATTGTGTTTTTTCAAAAACACTTTTCAAAAAAGGCTTCTTCTTAAGTGTGCAACCCACAAAAGGTGTAAGTGGGTTGCACACCATGTGCCACTCACACAAAAGGTGTAAGTGTAAGGTGTAAGTGTAAGGTATAAGTGTAAGTGGAAGGTATAAATAAAATGTATAAGTTGCACACCATGTGCCACTTACACAAAAGGTGTAAGTGCAAGGTAAAAAAGGTGTAAGTGTAAGGTGTAAGTGAACACAAAAAGGTGTAAGGTGTAAGTTGCACACTATAGCATTACCCTTCAAAAAAATTTACTTTCTTGTTTTTCGTGTTTTTTTGTTTTTACTTAAATTTTTTAATATTTTAAGCAATTTTTTTTACTTTTTAGACATACCTAACATAAATATACCTAAAAAGTAAAAAATTTGTGAAAAAAACCTTTTAAAAATTTACTAAATACCAAAAATATAAAAAAAATGAGAATTCAGTACATTTTTTATATTTTTATGTATTTATTAAATTTTTAAAATATTTTTTCATAAATTTTTTATTTTTTAGATACATCTAAGTAAGGTGCATCTAAAAAAGTAAAAAAAAATGTTTAAAATTTAAAAAATATTTACTAAAAACAAAAAAAAACACAAAAATCAAAAAATTGAATTTTTAAAAAATTTATTTCAAAAAACTCAAACCAAACACATTTAATAGTAATCTAAGAAGAAAGTAGGACCACACAAAGCGTAGGCCACCAGAATAAAAACCAACCTACATGACTACGATAAACATTAATAGAGAATGACGAGTACACAAAGTATCAAAGTAACATTAATCAAATTCAATTAGATTGATACCAAAAGTAAATTCAATCATTTGCTAACATTATATCAAGACTTGGTCAGAGGCCAATCCAAACAAAAAACAAAACAAAGAATAGTAAAAAACCAAAGTAGTCACTAATCACCCAATAATCAACCACTTCCTCCTAAGTTAAATTTTATCTGATTTAGGGGGGTGTTTGAGAACAAAAAGTTTTGACTTTTTTGGTTAAAATAGTATTAAAAGACAAAATAGGTTAAAATAGTCAATAAAATAAAATATCACATTAAATCCATAATTATTTTATTTTTTCTCTCACAAACATCGCATCCAACTACAAAAAAATCCAACTCTATTCCCAAACACAATTGTTTTAGCCTACTAAAATAGCCAAAAACTAAACTAGGCTACTAAAATAACTGTATGGGGAACAAATATTCTCCACTTCCGTACTCATTTCGTCTAAGGCTTGCATCACTCTGAATGATGTCATACAACTTGAAAGCACAACGACAGTGAGCTATCTGGCGGGTGTGTTGCTGGAAAACCCCTCTGAGGGTCAAGTTAGCATCCTTAGAGAGAGAGAAAGAAGATAAAAGACAAGATAGCTCTGTGTAAGGAAAGATCGCAAACCTGTTGCATGGAGGAGCTACAGAGTTTATATAGTTTGTGCGCACACTACCTTACTTGTCTTTTCTTGGACGCGTGGATGTACTATCCTATCTTCGCCTTACATGTGTGTGCATCAATACTGCCAAACAGCATCGACAAAACTACCAAACGGTATTAACGCGTATGGATGGCAGGCTTCCTCATTCGTGCCTCAATTGGGCCACGTGGCAACTCCTGCCGAGCTATCTATAGCCCGGTGCAAAGCTGTCCACCCTTCAAGACCAACTACTTCCAACTGGCCTAAATCCGAGGCACCCTATTGGTCACTTTCACCCCAGTCAAGCTAGGTGAACTCATCCAAGCCAACATTGCTCAGCTTCGAATCATGGCCGACACGGTTAGCCCGCTTGTGGCGGAGTCGTTGACCTCGGCCATTCCTTAGCTGGGTCTTTTTCTGTTCATCCAGGCAAAATCCGCCTAACTTCACAGCTCGGCTGTAATCATTGGATGTCTCTTAGCTCGGCCGAAAGCAATGCTACCGTTTAATTGAACTCCACCATTGGTCTGAGCCGATTATACATCTTGGCCCAACAACTGTGTGTCTTTCCAGCTCGGTTTTTAGGTCAAGAACAGGGCCCAAACTAAATTTTGCTTGGCCTATTTGTTCGGCACAAATTCCCCTCTCAATTGCTCCTTAATCCCGTTTGCTTCCGCATGACTGGGATTACTCTTTCTTTGGGGCTGAGCTAACCTTACACGGTTTTTGAAGCTAGCCCGTCTGAAATTTACGATGACCTAACATTTTCAACTACCACGCTGACGCCCCGTCACTTCAATTCCACGTGGAATGTTCTCAGTGGTTCCGTGCAACCCTTTACCTGCTACACACAGATTTCCAAAATTCAAATTATGGCACATTTTCATCTTTCTATATATATAGACGAGATACGCATAGACCTGCTCTACTGCCACTATTCATCTTGTCTAACGGGAAAGCTTGTAAACTAGAGCAGCCATCCTTAATTTCTTGCATCTCACACCCAAATCGAAGCATTCCTATTGCGGATAGTGCATCACTGCCATTGTCGGAGCATTCCACACGGATTAGAGTACAAATTGGAGCCCTAACTCGTAAGTTATTCATACCCGTTATGTTTTCCTTTCATTATTCATGGTGTTCTTGATGTTCTTGAGCCCCCATTGCGATATCCACATTACAAAACACCACTATAGCACTCGAAACCACTAAAAACTGTAAGTAAATAAGGATTTTTAACCACTTTAAGGGTTAAGTGGCCTCATAATCTTTACCCTCCGATGTACGGATCGTCTTCAGAGATAAACATAGGAATTTTGGGTTGAACCGGGCAAAAGTATGGTTTTTGATCCAAAATTATACCTTGATGAGGCAAATTTTATATTTGTGACACTTGTGGAGAGAACCAAGCTATGACAACAGAATAGCTTAGGCGGCCGCGCGACTGAGCTAAAATCTGGTTCATTAATGTGGCCAAGCTAGGACCAAGCCTATCTGTGAGACCAAGCTTGTAGATCATGTTATTTGCACAACTAAGCTAAGACCCAGCCATCTGCACATCTGAGCTACAATCTAGCTCATCTCAACGACCGAGCTAACACCTAACTCGTTTGTGTGGCTGAGCTAAAACCCATCTCATTTGTGCGGCTGAGCTAAAACCCAGCTTACCTGCACGCCCAAGCTAAAACTAAGCTCATTCATGCGACCGCACTTTCACTTACACTCAATTTTGGTTTTTCACCATGCAAAATCTTAGGAAACCAGGCACACCAACACAAGCACTCTAAAAGGCCGAGCAGTTGATGTTCATAATTTGACCAACACATTCTACCGAGTAGATTACACCAAGCTCCAAGGGGCGCTATGTTCCTTGGTAAACATGCTAGGCAGATGTAGACACCCTATTTTGATCGCCCTTAAGACTTGGACAATTCACTCTGAACACTCGATGATGAAATGTTACGCTGTGCAAATTTTTGAATCTTCAGCAAAAGAATTTAGTTTTGAGCAACAACCCCAAACCTTACATCCCATTTTGACCAAAATATTTTAGACCCTTAAAAATCCACTTTTCAAAATTTAGACCTGCCCGTGGGTATTTGGGCCTGGTCGAATCTCATTAGTAGCCAGACCAAAAAACGACCGACAGGCCACCTTTTTGGGCCAGCCGTACAATTCATTGGCCGGCCGGCCATGTTTAGCGGAGCAGATATTTTGCTGCAGCCAGCTGCTCCCATGCACATGCTTTGGGCCAATTATCTTTGATACAGAGATTTTCGACGTAAGAAGTTATTTTTCTATAAATACAACACCCCCCTCATGGTTTGGGGTTAGAAAAAATCCTCCAAGAGCCTATAGCTTGCACAACCATCTTCTCTACCCTCTTGCAATATACATACACTATAGATACACCTTACAAGCTCAAACTTAAAGCTTTTGTTGAGATTCTTGAACACAATTTCAACTCCTTGAGAGTGTTTAGCTTGTGGTTTGTGAACTAAGAAGAACATTCTCTTTTTCAAGAGGTGATCTTTGAACTCTTCAACCATTTTTTGTCTCACTTTTTTCTTGTATTTTTATAGTGATCTCAGAGTTGCTTTTAAGCTTAAAATCTAATAAAACCTTGTTAAAAGTGAGTGAGCTAGCCACCATTTCATTGGCTAGTTCACTTGTTGTGCACCCCTTTGTTTTTCTTTCATTTTTTTACCTTCTTTTCACTTCTTTTGGTTAAATTTCAGTCCCTTTTAGCACTATTTTAGGTTGTTTTTGTGTGATATGACTTGAATATGGGCTTATAAAAGGGTCCTAGTCTTCCCCACTACTTGTGCTCTTATTTCCTATGCTTTAAATATCATATTTGTGTTGTTGTGAGTCCTATCGAATTTGGCATGTTTAGGATATAGTGGCCAATTCGTTGAATTGATCGTTTTAGCTTTCTTTATGTAACGTGGAACCTTGTGGTTATGGGAGGATTAGAGCTTAGGCTTAGCCACTTTGCCACAAGTTTGCTTAACTAGTGTAAATTTCTTGCTTTCATATTATTGTTGCCCACTTTGAAGCTAGGTAGTAGCTTCCGTGTTCAAAGTGTTGAAAAACTCTCTTTTTGATCATTTTTCGAAACATGGAAACGGGTGTCTCATCATTGTTCCATGAAAAGGAGTTCTTAACAACTTTGGCAAGTTGTGTGTTTAAACTTTGATAGATAGATTGTTTCTTGTTTTGTTCCCTTACTTGCTTTGTTGCTCCTAGAGAGCTCTTTGTTGAGAAATTTTGAAAACTCTCTCCTAGTTCTACTTTGAAGCATGGAAATGGATGATTCATTCTTATTCCATGAGTAAGGAGATGAGTTGACAACACTTTCTGAGTTGTTGCTTCTTTCTTTCTTTCTTTCTTTCTTTTTTTCATTTTAATTGCTCTGTGATCATCATATACTATCTAGTGATCCTTGATGATGTATGGAGCACTTCTACCTCTTCCTTAAATAATTTTATGATAGGAAGGAGGTAAGAAGAATAGCGTTTTTGGTGTCTAGCTAAGCCTTTTCCTTTTGCTTTTTAAAGATCATCGTACAACAAATTTGTAGTGATTGTTGATTTGAGAAGCAAACATACTCCCTCCTTGAAAATCCTCATGACATGAGGGATGAAGAAGGATGAACAGCTTTTGGAAACCCTCTGTTTTGCTCTATTTCAATTCTATCACAGCAGGTATTTCTCCCGGCTGCAAAGTCTCTTGTACGGTCAACCAGTTCAATAGGCTGACCAATCACAATCTTGTACGGCAGTGGTGGTTTTTTATCAAGCCAAACTGAGGCACGACCGTTTTTAATTAGATCCGGTCGGGCCTCATTATAGGCTGGTTGGGCTCAGAGTGTACAAACAACAAACTGTTGTTGGAAAAACAGAGTGTTAGCTGAGGGTAAAACAGAGCAGCTTCTGGCAGTGAGCAGAGGGGGTTTCTGAAGGATGTTCTCGCTCACGTGCATGTTATTCTTGTTTTTGGTTCTTTCATATTTGTTGTTGTAATATTTGCAAATGTAATAATTAGTTAATTCATTTGGTATTCGTAATAATTTGTTAATTAGGCCATTCGGACGCTTTTGTGCGAGAGCAAACTTGTAATATTTGTATGTCTTCCAACCCTCATTTCTTTCTCCCTTTTATTTACGTGCTTATCATGGTTGTATATAATATCATGTTTTCATTTCATATCATTACCATGCTTTGCATCCATTTTTGCATGCATTAAGGTTTGGTTCATTATTTTTTATTATCATTGTCATTTCCTACTTACTGGAACACTTGCATTACCGCATGCTTTGAGTTAATCCATATGACATGTTAATAAGCCAAACCTAATAGTTGCATTCTTGCATGTGTTGCATTAGTCATGTGCATTGTTAGGGTCATACATTTTTCTAATTGCTTTCTTTTTCTTTAGCTTACCTTTGAGTACTAGGTGAGCACTTTTGGATTTAGCATATTCATGTGTGTGATTGTTGCCATGCTTAGCATCTTACTATGATGCTACGTGCTTACTCGAAATAAATTGTTTGAATGCCTGTGGATGAAGATTATTTTACTTGCATTGGGGATGATTTTGATCAAATGTATGTACGAGCTCATTTCTTTCCTTTTGAGTTGTGTGCACTCAAAACCTTTTTTTAAAAATAGCATAAAATCAAGTCATTTCCAAAACAAGCGAAACAGTCTGTACTTGTTTGCTTCACATAGTAAGTTAGCATAATAAAAATCAGAACAAGAGCATATAATGTTGATAAAATTCACATCATGATTAGTAGAGGCTCTTTGATTAAGTGAGAGGGGTGTTCAATTCATGACATTTCCCTCTCGTACCTAAGTTCCTGGACCAAGACAACTTTGGTTATGACGGACAAGTGGCCTTTAGCATGAGTCACGGGTTTCCTAAATTTCCCAAAATATTTAGGTGAAATCTGGCAATGCAATTCATTTTTGGCATCTTTAATGATTAATGGATTTTCTAGGATTTGCCAAATATAGACTCTCATTCTTTTTTTTGAAACCAGATTTAGAACCATGAGAATCTGAACTGTAGGGCTATCGTACCCGAGAAGACTAAACCCCTCCAAGGAGCACGAAAAATCAGCTACCATTTCTGGCGACTCTGCTACGGATTTAGAGAACTTGACTTGAACTTCATGATTTGGTATTTTATCTACATATATATGTTCTTTGCAATGCATTTTCATGGTGCGTTTAAGTCACTGTGTTTACCATTTGATATCCTGAACGACTTGTCGGAGGGTTACCAAAAGGTTGGTCGGACATAGGCAATGTCACATTGGGAGCACAACCCTTGGATCTGGATTACCGCTGTATCATTTGATCCTCCTTTCACTTTTCAGTGTCAGGTGTGAGAGGTATATTAGGTAACCTCACTGAGGTACCCTTTCGAAAAATTGGCCTAGTGTATGTAGTAAGCTCTAGTGACTGTTCTAAACTAGGACAGAAGGCTCACCCCTATTCAGGATGTTGTGATACCACTTGTTTGAAATAGTGGAACTGTAGATCACTCCAAAGCTAGGACAGGGAAACCCTAACCTCTGATAAGGGTGCTTTGAATGCCTTTTGTGCATATCTTGGGCAATACGTGAGGCAATCCTTGGAGAGTCTAATCTTGAGGCGATTCCTTTCAAAACTTGAGGGTCATATCAGAATCAGAATTTAGGTCAAAATCCAGGGGTTTGTGTTTGATATGAGGGGAAATAAAAAATCAGGATCTGGGGAATGTATCTGAAAAGAGGAATTTGCAGCAAGATTAGAACTAGGGCCAAAATTTGTATTTTGCTTTGTTTTGACTAGCATACCCGGTACCTTGATCTGAAGGGGCATTTGTTTTTAATGCTAGGTTTGTCTGAACCAAAGAAGGAGCAGTACCAAACTCAGCAAAGGCCCAACCCAATCCAACCTGAAAAGCCTTAACCTATTACAGTCCGTCCAATCCCATAAAAAATTCCACTCAGCAAAGGTCTATTCCATCTAATCCCCAAAGGCCAGCTCAAAAAAGATCCACCAAATGCCAAAAAAAGCATTTTAAAATGCCCAATCCAGTCAAACCTGTCTAGACTAATCCAGTTCAGATACATCAAGTGTAATCGGGTCAAAATCATTGTTAGTCAATTCTCATGTTACACCCATCCATTTTCCCAATTGCCAACTCAGCAGACCCGTGATGGTATATAGTCCAGAAGAAGTTGTGGCCATGATAACGACCTTTCAAAAAGCCATGGATATACTAAACTAAAGAATTGTCGTGCAGGATGAGACCATTGTTGAAATGCAGTGCCCATTTGGGGCATCAGTAGCTACCACACATCCAGTCCCGGCTGCCTAGCCAAATCTTGATCCGCCTCCACTAGCTGAAAACCTTCAAGTTCCGGATTCCCAAGAGGTGTTAGCTCAAGCTTAAGCTTTCAGGCCTCCAGCACAGCCTCACAGAAGGCTTCTTCCTTTCGACATCAACGACATCGATCCTGCCATGATAAAAATTGCCAAGCTGGAGAAGACGCTTAAGAAATCTCAAGGCTTCAAATCCATCATGAACATTGAAGATGGCTATATTGAGGCTTCTGTAAGATTGCCAAAGAAGTTCAAAATTTTGTACATTGACAGATTTGATGGAAGTAGAGATCCTATCGTCCACATCCGTCTCTTCTCAGATGTCTTGAAACCAATGGGCTTGACACGGGCTCAGAAACTGTCACTGTTCAGGAGGACTCTATTGGAAGCGGCAGTCACCCGGCATACCAAACTAAAGGACTCGACCAAGTAGAATTGAGGAGTATTGATCAGTATTCCTACAACACTCAGATAGAGGTGACAATTAGCGAGCTAAAGGTAACTTCTCAGAATCCTAAAGAACCCTTCATAGACTTTGTTGCGAGATGGAAGGCGAAGGCCGCACGAATGACCAACAGGCCCCTAAAGAAGGAGCAAGTTCGAATGGTAGTGCAGAATCTTGAGCCCAATATGTTGCAGAAGATGATAGTTGGCCACTATTCATCTTTAAAAACTTGCATGAATTATGAATTGGGGGTTCAAATTGAAAGCACATTTAACAAAGGGATTATTCCTAGAACAAGTGAACCAACAAGGGGGGTGTTTTCCAGGAGTACCAATGCTAGTAGTAGCACTATTCCTAAACCCACTGAAATGAATACCGTTGCCACCGATCCCAAAATTTCCGACCCCTTGGCCAATACCAACCCACAAACGGCCGGCCCAACCCAAGCTCAAGGCAAAACTTTCACCCCCTCCATCTGAGCCTAACCCGCACACTAGAAGTCCTGATGGAAAGAAGGCATCTCAAACAACTTGATCCCTTTCCTCTTCCTGACCCACTCCCTGCTAGACATAACCCCACCAAATACTGTGCGTACCATTAGCAGCACGATCATGACACCAACCGTTGCTACTGCCTTCGTGATGAGGTTTAAAATCTCATAGACAACCAGACAATAACTCCACCTCAAGAACCTAATGTTGCCACTAATCCATTTCCCATCCATGACCAGGTACATCCTCCTCACCTTAACCTCATCTATACACTACCTCCTACCTTCGATCCCAATATATATATCACTCCATCCCATCTGCCCAGGCTAAAGGTGTTCATTTTCGAAAATACCGATTTATGCATGATAGATACACCCAATCCAGTTCAGATGCACCAAGAGCACCAAATGGTTGAACCCACTACTGCTGAGATGTTGGAAATGATCGAAGACCTTCAAGGAACGGTCGAGCTAAGGAGCGGAGTCACCGACCTCGGCCACTCCTTAGCTCGGTCATATTTTGTTCATCCAGGAAAATTCTGCCTAGCTCCACAGCTTGGTTGTAATAATTGGCCGTCTCTTAGCTTGACCAAAAGCAAGACTACCGGTTGATTGAACTCCACCCTTGGTCCGAGGCGATTATACATCTCAGCCCAACATCTTGGTGTCTTTTCGGCGCGATTGTTAGGTAAAGAATAGGGATCTTGCTTGGCCCATTTGTTAGGCACAAATTTCCCTATCAATAACCAACTTTCCAAACACCCACTTAAGTTTGAAATGAAATCATTTTATTGAGTACAAACAAGAGTCATTGTAACTATCCTCAATGATATGATCTCTTTTGCAATTCTTCACAGCGTATGTGATTCTCTTAGCTTCGCGACGTTTATGTCAAATGAGAAAATAAAACTCTTTTGCATTGAAAGCCATTATCCTCTTAGAAACCAAATTTCTCACAAAAGATATATCATCAAAAAGATGTACACGTTGAGCAAATTTTGGATTTTTACATTGTGTTTGGTTCATGGATTTGGGTAGAAATTTAAAAAAAGAAAGGAAAAAATTATGTGAAATATAAATGAAATATAACTCCATCATGAGACACAGACTTTGGTCACTACAGGCAAAAGAACTTTTAGTAACGTTTGTGTTAGTCACCAAACGTGTAATTTTTGTCACTGAAAGTATTAGCGATGCAAAAAAAAAAAAAAAAAGAAAAAAAAAAGGGGTTACTGAAACCATGTCACTAAATGATTTGGCGACCAAATAAACTATGATCACCTTATAATATAATTAGTGACTAAATATTTTAGACACCAAATACCAAAAAAGACATCACCGTAAGTTAACATTTAGTTGCCAAAAGTAGCCTTAAACGGATGTCATGTTAGGTTTTAGTGACATATAAACACGTCGCCAAAATATCTTCTAGCGACGAAACAAATTGGTTATTGAACATAAGATCTTTTGGCTACCAATCAAGTTTTTGGTTGCTAAAAATTTGTGTTAAAGTGTTTGGTTTAACATATATTTTACAAGGCATAATTAATTTAAATAAATTAAAAGCTAAGAGATAAATATTTTTTACTTTTTACTTTCTGATATAATTTTGGACAACAATTGCAAAAGAGATTAATGATTTTACTTTTTACTTTTTGATATATTTTTTCTGTAAATTTTATATTGTTAAATGTTCCACATATCATTATGTCTTGCAATTATTGTCCAAAATTATATTTATATAAATTTAAGTTTAAATTTTAAACACTCTAAAAGTGTCACTTTTTTTTTATAGAGAGTTTAAAATTTAAACTTAAATTATATAAATCTAATTATTTTAGATATGATAATTGTTATTATAATTTTTTTTTCTTAAAATGTACTGTCATAATCGTAATTTAATATTATTTCAAAATAATTCCTTTTATATTATTTGTAAATAATTCTTAATTTGGAAAAGGAAACCCTACACTTGCAAAAGTTAATTAATCCATTAATAATGACTTCACAAATTTCCTTTAATTATATTCATTTATAATGACTTTACAAATTTTCTTTAATTATATTGTTTTTAAAGATTAATGTGGAATGATTTTCAAAATTGTATTTTAAAATATAAAAAGACTTATGTGTGGGGTTTCTTTTTCCAAAGGATACTCTGGTCAAAAATCCAAAATTGAATTTCCTAAGTATAAAGGTCTAGGCGTTTATTTTCTTTGTCCAAAAGGACAAGCTCATACGAAAAGACGAAACTACCCATGTATATATATTATGCGGTAGGCAAAGCAAAAGAACAAAACCTCTCTCTCTCTCTCACTCTCTCTCTCTCTCTCTCTCTCTCTCTCACTCATCTCTCTTCATTTCCGATTCCACCAACAACATGCCGACGTCGCCATCATCCACTTCGTTGATCTCCTACTTTGCCATCGCCATCCACTCCGTAGATCTCCTTCTCTACCACCGTCACCGCCACCACCACTGTAGAAGCGATATCTACCGTCACGCCGTTATTCTGAAGAACGCCGCTCATGAAGAACATCGACATCAAGCCGTCCTCATGAAGAACGTCAACATTGGCGATGAAACCCTAACTGTAACGGTCAATTCTAGGAGATTGCTCAAGCCGTCAATTGGTCACTTAAGCGATAATGCAAAGCTTCCAATATCTTGCCTGATTACAGGTGAGATAACTCGAGTGGTGAAGTGGTCGCTCAAGCAAAGATGTAAGGCTCTTAGTATTTTCACTGTAGCTCTGCAAAACTTATAGAACTTTGTGTTTACTGCTCGAGTGGTGGAAAGATCGCTCAAGCGGTCTCTTCGTTTTGTGTCATTCATTTAAGCGATGTAAAGTTCGCTCGAGTGGTCTGTTCAGGACAGTAGAGTTAAAATGCGATCCACACGTATTTTTGGCTCACTTCTGCATACTCTTTTTCTCTCTAGCAACCTTTTTCAAAAACCCTAGCATTAAAACACTAGATTTCATCCATTTATAGCAAGAATCCATCTTTGTGCCTTCATCAAAGTTGTTAATCTCGCCAAAAGCTACATTTTGAACTGATTAGATCGTGCTATTTCAGAAGTTCATTCAGTTTGAAAGTGTGTAAATTTTAAGGTGTGGGTGGATATTGAGATTGGTGATTATATATGTATATGTAAATGATTATGTATATGTATTTGGATTTCGTGATGATAGTGAGTTTTATTTGAAATTGATGAAGGATTGAGTTTTTATTAATGGAAGATAGTGTAAAAAGACACTAAACAAGGAAAGCTAACACATAAGAGGAAAAGCCCTAAATTATATCGTGTAACCCTAAAGGTCGTTCATGGATTATGACTTAAGGAAAGGAAATTGATTAATACAATTAAAGGGTCTTTGAGATTCCTTGCATTATGAGAAAGGTGTGTTTTTTTTTTTTTTTTTTTTGGAAATGTGGTTTGTGTGCTTTATGTTCTACCCGCGCGGGAAGAATTGAGGTGCCCACTTGCCCGGTCGTGTGAGGATAACAACTGTGGAAGGACTGAGGTGCCCACTAGTCATCCGTGTGAGGATGGAAAAATGTGGAATTGAATAAAGAGATGTGTGCTGCATGATAAAATTAATGACGTTGAACTCATGAGAATTAGTATTGATCATGTATATTCTAAATTAAACATTTATATACTTGGTTAAATATATTCTCTACTGGGCAATCCCTCATTCCTATCTAACCACTTTCAAGAATTGATGAGCCACCACCTTGCCAATGAAAAAGAGGATGACTGTCCCTTTTGGACTTTAATTATTTTGTGAACTTTGAAGTTGTAATTTAACTGTTAAACTTCTATATCCTTATTTTTGGAGATGGAGCCTTGTTGAAGTAAACTGATATGTATTGTAATAAGTAAACCCAAGGGATAATGATTTTGTTTTTCTCTAACTAGGTTAACTATAAGCTATAATATGTAATTGTGTGGACTAAAACCTATAGTTCAATAAGAAAGAAAAATATTGGAAATTGAATTACGTTGTTTGAAATTATGAAGCATGTTCTTAATGATTATTAATTGGAATTGTTTTATTTAGAATGTTACACTAACGGCCACCTCTATCTCTCTCTCTCTCTACATCTTCTCTCTCTCTCTCTCTCTCTCTCTCTCTCTCTCTCGTGAAACCCTAGTATAGCTTGCTTGTCGTGCTTCTCGGAGGGGTTTAGTCTCCTTGAATACGATAGCCCTACAGTTCGGACTCCCGTAATTCTGAATTTAGTTTCACAAGTGCAATGTGAAATAGATTAAACAAATGAGAGTCCAAATCTGGCAAATCTTAGAAAATCCATTTATCATCAAAGATGTCAGAAATGGACTGCATTGCCAAATTTCAGAGTCGCCACCTAAATATTTTTGGAAAATTTAAGAAACCCACAACTTGTGCCAAAGGCCACTTGTCTATCATAACTAAAGTGTCTCGGCTCGGGAACTTAGGTATGAGAGGGGAAGGTCATGAATTGAGTACCCCACTCACCCGATCAAATGATGTGATTTTTATGTAGATTGTATGCCCTTGTTCTAATTATTTATGCTAACTTATTATGTGAGGCACATAAGTATAGACTATTTCGCTTGCTTTGGAAATGAGTTGATTTCATGTTTATTTGAAAAGAGTTTTGAATATGTACTATTTGAAAAAGCGAGCTCATATGTGCATTTATCAAAGTCGTTCCAACTTAAGTAAATTAGCCTTCATCCACAGGCATTCAAAGTGGTACATCAAATAAGCACTTAGCCTCAGGATAATATGCTTGATATGGCAACACAAACATACATGCGATATGCTAAAACGGGAAATGCTCATCTAGTACTCAACCGAGGCAAGCCAAAGAGAAGAAAATAATTAGAAAAATACATGTTCCTAATATGCAAAGTGACTAATGCAACGCACACAAAATGCAACTATCGGATTCAGCTTTTTAACATGACATATGGATCGATTAAAGGCATATGGTAGTGCATTTATTCAAGTAAGTAAGAAATGACAACAATGTTAGAATGATGAGCTGAACCAAATGCATGCAAAAATAAGATACAACACATGGTAATGATATGAAATGAAAAAAAAAATGATACTACATGCAACCATAGTAAGCAAGTAAATAAAAGGAAGAAAGAATGGAGGTTGGAAAACATACAAAATGTTACAAGTGTTACAAATTTGCCCTCGCACTAAAGGGTTTGAATGAATGTCCTAATTAACTAATTATTACAAATCCAAAGAATTAACTAAATTAACTAGCTATTACAAATTTGAATGAGGCCAACGAATTAATTACAATGTACTAAATATTTAAGCACTAATTAAAGGACTTGAAAGGGGGGGCGAAGAGCCATATGTGTGCAACCGAGAACATCCTCCTGAAAACCTCTCTGTTTGTTGCTAGATTCTGCTCTGTTTGCAGTCAAAAGGTTGTTATGTTTTGGCCTCAGGTTCTGCACTGTTCTGCCACAAAAATGCCACTGCCTATACAAAAATGGGTGGCCGGCCAACCTTGGAAAATGGTCAGCTGGACAGAATGGTGGCCGGCTGGCCACTATTTTCTGGGAATTTTCCTACTGGCACAGAGCAAAAACAGAGTGTTTCCAAGAGATGTTTATCCTCTCTGCTCTTCCCTATCATGAAGATGATCAAGGGAGGAGTAGATTCGGTTCACAAATCATCAATTGTCACAAGTTTGTTGCGTAATGATCTTAGAACCGATTGGATGAAAGCTCAATAAAAGGAAGTGAAACACCAACAACATCTCCTCCCTATCATGGAGTTATCTCAAGAGAAGGACTAGACATTGCTTCTTGAATCATTGAACATCACTAAAGAGCATGCAATGAGTCAAGAAGCAATAGGTTCAATATAACATCCGATTGAACCCAACTCAATTTTATTATATTTTTCTTACCTCTTTTTATTAGCCCTTTTTACATTACCTTTCCATTTCTTATCTTTTGTTCATTTTTGTCCAAAAGTGATAATTACGTCCACAGTCCAAAAGCAATAAAGAATAGAAAGCATTGACTTAACCTGAGAAATGAGCTTTGCAAGCCCTTTTCTATGGGGGGGAAAATACAAAGGAAGAGTCAAACTCATTTACAAGCGATAATGAATTCTAAATCAAACCCAAAATGAGCGATAATGACTAATCAAACCCAAAATGAGTGATAATGACCCTAAATCCAAACTTGATAATAAGCTATAATGACACTTTTCTTGGTGATTTTCAAGAGTCTAACTAGAAAGTTAGTCCCTTAGAAGTAATGCACCGGTGATAAAGAGAAATGTCAAACAAGAGGTTGTGTCCAGCATAAGAGATATGTAATGCCTTGGTAATAAACCTCTAAAGAGATTAAATCATTAAGCATGGAAGGTCTCTTTCTCATGCTTGAATAACAATCTTTTGTTAAATATAACTCTTTAGTCAAAATAAACAAAGAATTGAGGGAGGTTGCAAAGATGATTATGCAAAGGTGATTACAATAGTATAACATGCATGAAAGCTATAAAAACAAAAAAAAAAACAAAACAAAAAAAAGTGCAAGAAAATGCTATCAACTCAAATGGATTGAAAGCTATATCCATGAGGACTTACAACAACACATCTACAATATTCAAAGCATAATTTGACACACAAAACAACACTGAAGCAACACAAAAAACAGTACTGAAAATTGAGTTTTTGAGGTGGAAAAAGTGAGCAAAAATAGGCTAAAGTTAAGGGGTTTCAAACCATCAAAAAGGCTAAGGAATGGTAACCCCTCCTCTTTTTTGTGACTTAAAATCACATTTTTTAGCTAAAACAAACTCTGAAAAATAGTATGAAAAAACAAAGAAAAGTGATAGAAAATATGGCATAAAAGCTCAAAGTATACCTCTTTCAAAGAGATGATACTCTTTAGTTCACAAACCACAAGTTGAACACTCTGAAGAGCTGAAATTTGGGTTCAAGAATCTCAACAAAAAGCCTCAATTTTTGGCTTAGGAAGTGTATATATATTGCAAGAGAGAAAGGTAGTGTGTTTGGCAAGTCTTTGGCTCTTGGCAAAATTTTCTAACCCCAAACCATGAGGGGATGTCATGTATTTATAGAAAAATAGGTCCTCACATTGGAAATATCTGTAATGAGCCAACTAGTGCAAGGCATGCACATGGGGATAGTTGGCAGTAAAAAATATCTGTTAGTCACTAAACATAGCCGGACCGTCCATGAAGGGGGACGACTGGCCAACCAAAAATGGCCTGCCGGCTACTTGTTGGCTAGCAAGTCTCTGAGTGGTCAAGATAAAAAAAAATTAGGTTTTGGTCCAAAAGTGGTGTAAGGTTTAGGTTCTGAAACTCAAAAACCCAAGCCTTTTTGCTGAAGAAATCGAATGATTGTACATCTTAACAATTCATCATCGAGTGTACAAAGTGAGGAGCCCAAGTCTTAAGGGTGATTAAAAATAGGATGTCTACACCTAGCCTCCTCCTCTGTAACCGCACCAAACTACCGAATATCTTCACCTCATCTTCTCCAAATCTATTGCTTCCAAATCCATATCTCGATCTGGATCATCATCGTCATGCCATCCAATGTACAATCTATCATCTATCGAATCGTTATCGCTTCGAGCCAAGCTTATAATGAAATTCTCAGATTCAAGATTTATCTGTCTTTGTTGATCTATTTGTGTTTTTTGTCTAATCTTTTTGATATATCAGTGCATCTATCTATCTGTGTGTGTGTGTATGTGTATGCGTGCATGTGTGTGTGAGAGAGAAAGCTTTGGGTTGGTTGTTATTGTTGATCTATCTATTGTGTTGTTATTGATCTATCTGTTGTGTTGTTGTTGATTTAAGCTAGTGATAATCTGTGACTGCTTGTTGAATTGTTATTTTAAGAAATTAAAAAGAATTTTGAACATAAACAAATTTGGCTTGGTGATGATCTGTGGCAAGTATTTGAATAGACAAGTGAAAAAATTGAACAAATAATGAAATTTGGATAGGTATTTGAACAAATAAAGGAAAACATTATATAGATATAAAAATATTGAATAGATAAAATTTGGACAGATAAAAAATTTGAATAAATAGGCAAAAAAATTTGAACAGATAGAAAATAATTTGGACAGATAGTCAAAAAAAAGTCAACAGATAAAAAAAATCAACAAATAAATTAATGGGTAAAATTGGAAATGCAATGTCCTTTAAAACAAGTAAAAAGACCTCTCATCAAACTATTTTACAAATGGTGGATCTTTCACCGATAAAAAAAATACACTAAACCTAATCCCTTAGACACCCTCTAAATTGAATTTATCACTAATTTTCTCTTTTCCAAATTGATTATTATTTGCAAATATTACAAAAGGAATTATTTTCAAATAATATTACATTGCAATTATGATAACATAATTTAAGAAAAGCGATATGGAAAGATTTTTAAAATTGTATTTTAAATTCTCACACATAAAATACATACGTAACAAAAATTATTTTAAATTAATTAATATTTTATTAAAAATGCATTAGATTTGTTTGATTTAGTTTTTTAAAATTATTTTTGAATTTTTATTTTTGTTTTTTTGAATCTTTAATATATTTTTTTTCCCCATATTTTAGTCAAATACATAAACTACGATATTTATGAACAAATAAATAAATAAATTACTAAAAACAAAACACTACGAAAAATGTGTTATTTTTTTGTTGTTATTTTTTACGTCTTCATTTTTTTTTTTTTTTTTTTTTTCAGTTTTCTTCACAAATTTTACACTTTAGGTGCATGTCCGATTAGAGTTATTTGCATGAAGACCCCCTAAAATATTGAGAACTATCACTTTGACTCCTAAACTATATATTGAGAAATATTATTTTGTCCCCTAAACTATAAAATTGTACAAATGGACCTCATAAATTATAAAACCGTATCAGTTGGACCCCCTAACGAAAAATGTCAAAGTGAAACATATCAATAGTTTAGAGAGTCCATTTTGAACAGCTTTATAGTTTAGAGAGCAAAGTGGTACTTCTCAATAATTAGAAATCTTTTTAGGTTGGGTTTATGATGGCTTTATTAATTCTGATGTTGTGTTAGGGTTGACTTGAAACATAATCTTTCTATGTAGTTCAACTCAATCTGAGTAAACAATTCACCTAACCAATGTAGAATATAAGTCTGTAATAAAATTTGACATGCTTTTATCAATTAAATTTAAATAATTAGTTTAAAATTATTGAGTTATTTTTGTTTTAATAGAAATTACTTTATAGAGTTCAAATAAATACAATGAATTATTTTTATTTATAATATTTTACATTTAAAAAAAATTCATTTCGTGCGTAACACGGGTTTGTTGCTAGTTCTAAAATATACACTACTGTCTTATTACGTTTCAAAATGCGATTCTGATTCATTTGAAAAAATTTAATGTGAGATAAGATCCATGAGTTCATAAAAATATTTATGAAACTAAATGATCTTTAAATCATATATATATATATATGATTTATTAATCAATGTCTTGAGACTATAAAATTTATCAAAATATAAAATGATTTACTCAAAAAGAAGGCAAAAGAATGTTTGAAATGGGTTGAAAAAATGCTAGAGATCTTAGATGTTTTATTCATTTTCTTATCAGCTGTTTCACATAAGTGTGGGACCTACATTATATGAGTTTATATGGATCCTATACGCATGTGAGATATTTAACAAAAATATTAATAAAATATTTAAAATTTCTAATATTACTTGTTAAAAAAATAACTAAAATAACCAATTAAAATAACATATTTCCAAATGGGACCATATACCCCTCCTAATGAAGGATGACTCAAAATTAAAGGAAGAATATGAGTTGGCAACAGCTGAGAAAATAATAATAAAGATAGAGAATCAAGTTGGCCGCCAACAAAGCAAAACAAAAGCAAAAAGGAAAAAAGAGAAAGAAAAAGGAAAAAAAAAAACAAGAAGAAAAGGACCGGTCACATGGAGGGTGGTGGCGGTGATTGTGGTGGTGGGGGGTCGATATGTTATTAGCTGATTTGGGGACAATATCATAATGCTTCACAGGATAAACAAATAATGTTTTGAAAAATACTATGGCTCTCATAATAAATTACTAAATAAATTATCAAACTTTTTATATGAGTATGAAATCATACACGTGTGATTTGTGTGAATTTTATACTTAGATTTAATAATTTATTTAATAATTTATTTGGAATCTCAAGCATAAAATTAATTTTTTTAGTGAAATCTGTTTGTGTGGATGCATTCAAAGCATATACGGGTGGACCGCACATAAAGAAGACAACCGTTATATTTGGTGGAGTCCCCGTTCTCCTCTCTCTACCACCACCCCATTCATTCCCACTCTCCAACCATCGTTATATATAGACCTCCAGATAATTATACCTCATGTCCACGATCTTACACAATCAAAAGGGTTTCTTTCTCTACTTTCTCTTTCTATAACAAACTCTGCGGCGGATTGCGTCGCAGAGGGAAAACAAAAGATTAATATATATATATAGAGAGAGAGAGAGAGAGAGAGAGAGAGAGAGAGAGAAATGGAGGTAACGAGGGCTTCAATGGTGATGGTTGCAATGATGACTCTCATCTTCGCCATCTTTTGTCCCGCTGCTCTGGCTCATTCTGCAGCTCCGGCTCCCGCCCCCACCAGCGATGGTTACTCTCTCTCTCTCTCTCTCTCTCTTGTTTGATTACCAAGAAAGTTGGAATTAAAATTAAAAAAAAAAATGACTTGTCAATTTTCATGTAGTTAATAAATTTTTTTCTCTTCAACTTGATTAGTAATTCGACAAGAAGTAAAATTTAATTTCTTTCAAAATTCATTTTGTTTTGGCCATATTTGGTTGTGTCCAATTCTCCAGTGTCTGGGTTTGGATCGGTGGATCACAAGTTACACTTTAATAACATGTTTCATTACATTTTTAGCTTGTATGAATTCATCGTATTTAAGATAAAATATAAATTAAAAAAAAAAGTTATAATTTTAAAAAGTAAATTATATTTTTTTAAAGATAAATATAATAAAATTATGAAATTGTTCACGCATAAAGAGTACAAAATTAACTGTTCCTTTTTTATTTCTTTTTTCCCCTTCGACATATTCAATAACCAAATAATTATTCGATAATTCGAGAGTATGGTCACGTAGTAATTCATGGTATTAATTATTTATATTAGTGACTGAGAAATATAAGGACATAATAAATAATAATTAGTAAGAAAGTATAACTACGCAGTATTCCGGTAATATTATATAATTTTCCTCAACAACCAACTTGAAGTAATTTTTGTTGGGTCCAGCTATTCTATCATAAATTTAGGCAATTAGTCAAAAATAAAATTTTGATTTTACATGATAAGGGTGAGATTTTAATCAAGAAAAGAAATAATAATGATACTGCCACGTCATTTTTGTAGAATTTTATGTATGAATTATATATATATATCTAACCTTTCTATTAAGTCCAAGAAATCTAGTTGTAAGACTTATATGAAATAGTTGGTATTATCTTCTAGTTCTGCATGTTGTTTTGTTGTTTTAGCCTAGCTCTCGGACTTTGAGAGATTTTATTTTAGTGTTAGGCCTTTGAATTGTATTGAATGTTTTGTTTTGATGGCTTGCTCAATGCTCAGCCATCGTTCTTGTCCTCTTAAGGGTGTATCGAGCCTCACTACAGCATCTTGTTTTCTCAATATATATGAGTTACTTGCATAAAATATATATCTTTGAACATTTATGATGGTGACTAATTATTGGGATGGATTTGGAATGTGATAAACATGCAGGAACAGCGATAGACCAAGGGATAGCATATGCACTAATGCTGTTGGCTTTGGTGCTGACATACCTCATTCACTAAACTCTTGATGCCTCATTCATGATCAGAGACACACAGAGAGAACATAATTCATGAAAAGCTTCCAGTCAATGAGAATAATTCATTTTATTTGTTGTGGGTAGAGGAATGAGAATGAATATACACATTTTTTTAATTTGTAACTGGGGGTTGTAGGTAGGGGGTGGTGGACACATTGAACACATTGAGGGGGGTGGATTAATTGTAGAGATTTCATTTGGATAATTTTCTTGTAATGTTTCATTTTTTTAGATGATCTCTCTATTTCTCTGTCTATCTGTCATTATATACTTTCTGTATTTTTTTTTCATTTTTTAATTTTTTTTTTTAACTGAAGGAAAAATATACGGGTAATTATATTACTTAATATGGAAATGGTTTGGATCAAATGCTTGAATTATAAGTCTCGTCTGGAAAACCCCCCATCAATTCAGAAGCTACTAAAGTTTCTCAATATTTATCCACACTCCAAATTCCTAAACTTTCAAGATGGTAACCTTAAGATAGATGAATACAGAGAACTTATTGTTTTTGGTGTCTACACAATGTTGAGCATGAGTATTTATATAGGCATATATGGCAAACTATGTGTGCATCATGGTTAGGCCACACCATGTGTATCACATGTCCAAAACCATATGTCCCTCATGATTAGGCCATGTGTAGATGGACTGTGTACCATGTAGCCTTCAAGATTAGGTCACACCATGTATACCATGAGGTCACACCATGTGTATTTACCACACAGTTTCTAACATCTCTCACTCATCCACACATCCACATCATGTGTTACATGCACAATCATCATTTCTCAATCTTTCATTCAATCCACACCTCATATGAAAAATGGAGCATGCAAACTGATGAGAAGGTATAAGGTAGGAGTTCCATATTAAGTCACCATAAACTAATATAACACATCACTCAAAATATCTCGTCTACATCCCAAATTCATTGGATCATACCAGATCAAACATTTAAAAAACCCCTTGCAAGTCATAGCTCATAAACATGTTTGATCTTAACAATGTATCTATACTCATAATTATATCATGATCTCAAATCCAACATAATCACCACGGCAATGAGCTACAATACAAGAGTATAATTTCCAACAATCTTCCCTAGCCACTCATGTAATTCACTCAAACTTGACCGCTTTCCTAGACATAGTCCTCTGGATCGTATATATCATGACTCTTGGATGACATGCTAAAGTAGCAACATCGAGTAATCACTTTATGACATAGTTCCAGGTTCAAGGGTATGGAGTAGGCCTATTATTGGCCTAATAGGTCTCATACAGTGCTAGAGTAAGGATCCATCTAGCCACTCTCTTAAGTGGTTGATGGTAGCACATATTGTATGATATGTATGCTACAACGAAGCTCCCACTAAATTAGGTCTGTCACTCTCTAATGCCATACGAATCTTAGTCTAGTTGCTATACAAGCACCTAACCTGAGTCTCTTAGCATATTCACTCATCAAACATTTATCTAAGACCTTACATTTGGTTATATTCAGCCTTCATAAAGCTGTGGATAACTTCATGTTTGAATTTTTTTAAGTCTCATCTTAGCCAATGCTAAAGCGACATCTTATAATAATAAATCAATTTTGTTCACTACTGAAGTTACAAAATATTTACCTTGCTCGTCAAGATAATTAATGTCTCATCCTGCTCGCTTTACAAGCCCCAAGGTGATCGCCAATGTGAGAATGTCGATCTAAGCCTGGTGACATCATATACAATGTGTGCTAATAGTATCAATTGCGCCATAAAATCACATGAATAAATAATTATGCGTAAAATACTCAAAAATATCTAACAAAGTCAATGAGATATCCACAAAAACATCAATTAATATGAAGTCCTAAACTCCTAACATGAGTTTGGAAAACATCTCTAGCAATGGCTTTAGTAAATGGATCAACCACCATCCTGCTAATAGATACATGTTGTAGAACTACCTCCCCTCGTGCAACCACATCTCGAATAAATTGAAATCGAATGTCGATGTGTTTGGTTCTACCATGATATTTGGGATCCTTATAATATGCCAAAACTATCATACTATCAACATAGATCATAACGGCTTCATTTGCAAAAGTCGTGATCCCAAGGCGCTGAAGGAATCTCCTCAACCAAACAGCCTCTTGTACTACTGCTGAACAAGAAACGTACTCTGAGTCTATCGTGAACAAAGCAATGCATGATTGCTTCTTACTACACCAAGAAATAGTCGCTCAACTAAGTAGGAATGCATAAGTAGTGGTAGACTTGCGCTCATCTTTATTAGGAGCCCAATCTACGTCACTGTATCCCTTTAGTCTCAAATCTCCACACTAATAGCAAAGAATGAGATCCATCGTCCCCCACAAATATAGGGAAAAATCCTCTTCACTTCTTGCTTGTGAACAAGTCCTAGGTTATTCTTGTAACGACTGACCAATTCCACTGCAAAACATATGTTTGGTCAAGTACACATCATAGCGTACATCAAACTACCAACTGCACTCGCATAGGGAACTTTTGCCATTTGTTTCTTTTCCTCATCTGTCTTAGGACAAGAGTTAATGCTCAGATTACGTCCATTTCTCAATTGGAGTGTCAATGGGTTTAGAATAGTGCATACGAAACTGTTCCAAGATCCTCTTAATGTAAGTCTCTTGAGACAAACCAAGAAGCCTCTTAGAGCGATCTCTCAGGATCTTAACTCTGAGCACATAATTTGCCTCTCCCATGTCCTTCATTTCAAAAGTAGAGGACAACCATTCTTGCGTAGCAACAATCATCTCCATTTCATTTCCAACTAACAAAATGTCGTCAACATACAGTGATAGAATAAGGAAACTCTTTCCTGATTGTTTGATATACACACAATGGTCTTCCTCCATCATCTCAAACCTAGTTGAAATAATGGCTTTATAGAATTTAAAATACCATTGTCTAGATGATTGCTTTAAGCCATAAATTGAATGTTTGAGGCGGCATACTTTGTGCTCTTGTCTATTGACCTCAAAGCCTACTAGTTAATCCATATAGATCTCATCATCTAGTTCTCCATTGAGAAATGTAGTCTTAACATCCATTTGGAAAAGTTCCAAATCCAAATGCGCGACAATAGCTAGAATTAGATGAATACAGTCAAATCTCACCACCAGGGAGAATGTCTCATCATAATCTATACCTTCTCTTTGGGTATAGCCCTTTGCCATGAGACAGGCTTTGTACTTATCAATTGACCCATCTGCCTTGCACTTAATTTTTAAGACCCATTTGTCACCAATGGTCTCGTGCCCAGGTCGAAGGTCAACCAACTCCCAAACTTGGTTCTGAGCCATAGAACTCATTTCATCCTTCATACCAGCTATCCACTCATTAGCATTAAGTGAAACTAATGCTTCCTCATAGGAAGCAGACTCATCAAGATCCAACGGAGTACACATGAAAAATTCTCCCTCAATCTCATAATGATGACGAGGAATGGTTTTATATTAGTTCTATGTAACTGGGATCCTAGTGAGTCATTTTCTAGTGGAACACTCCCACTAGAAGGTAAATCACTCCCACTATCTTTGGCAATTTCAGGATAAGTCTCTAATCCTTTACCCTTGCCAAAAGATAGTTGTGATTTTCTCAAAATCCTGCAACTCAAATAGTGCAAGATCTTTCTTTACTTCACCAATATAGAAAATTCATTCTCAATGAAATTGACATCTCGTGACTCATTTTCAATCATTCCACTATTAAGGTGTTCACCGTTTGAACATTCGAAGTATCAAACAAACACTTGTTTATTCGCTCTAGGGCCTAACTCCCATGCTTATGAGAAGTATAGTGAACAAAACCAGCACAACCCCAAGGCCGCAAATGCTCCAAATCTAGTTTTGCGCCTTTCCATAATTGATATGGAGTTGTTGGAACTAACTTTGAAGGCACACAATTAAGGATGTAGGCAACAATCAACAGAGCATCCCCCTAAAAAGATATAGGTGTAGACACCCCATTTTGACTGCCCTTAAGACTTGGGCACCTCACTCTGAACAGTCAATGATGAAATGTTACGTTGTGCAAACATTCAAATTTTTAGCAAAAGAATTCAGTTTTGAGCCTCTAATCCCAACCTTACACCTCATTTTGACCAAACTATTTCAGACCCTTAAAAAAATCCTCTTTTCAAAATAGGACACGATCGTGGGTATTTAGACCCGGTCGGCTCTCAGTGGCAATAGAACCAGGCAGGCCACTTTTGTTTGCCGGTCGTACACCCTCATGGCTGGCCGACCAACCATGTTCAGCGACAACAGATATTTTACAACAGCCAGCTGTCCCCAAGTGCATGTTTTGCACCAGTTGTCTCTTTATAGATATTTCCGATGTGAGATGTTGTTTTTCTATAAATACAAGGCCCCTCCTCATGGTTTGGGGTTAGAAAATTTTGCCAAGAGTCATAACTTGTCCAACACACTTCCCTTCTCTCTTGCAATATACATACCCTATACATACACCTTCTAAGCTTGAACTTGAGGCTTTTGCTGAGATTCTTGAACACAATTTCAGCTACTAGAGAGTGTTAAGCTTGTGGTTTGTTAACTAGAAAGCTCTTCCTCTCTTTCAAGGGGTAATCTTTGAACTCTTTAACCATCTTTTCTCCCTATTTTTCTTGCATTTTCATATTGATTTTAGAGCTATTTTAATCTTAAAAATTTGATTCAAAGTCACAAAAAGAGGAGGAGTTAGCCACCTTTCCTTAGGCCTTGTTCCATTGTTTTTTTCTTTGTCTTTCTCTACTTTGTTTCTTTTGGTTTTGGCCACTCTTTTTTCTTTTTTTTTTTTTTTTTTTTTTTTTTTTTTTTTTTTTTTGGGAGTTTAGGGGTTGTTTTAAAAGTTTATTTAATTTATGCTATGAATATTACACTTGTGTTGTTATAAGTCCTCATGGATTTGGTGTATAGGTCATAGCTTCCAATCCATTTGAGTTGATAGTCTTTTCTTTCATTTTTTAAAGCTTTCATAGACATATTCATGTCATTGTAATCACCAACTTTTCTTTCATAATTTGCAACCTCCCACCTTTCTTTGTTTCTTTGATAAAGAGTTGTATCAAACAAAAGATTACCGCTCAAGGCATAAGAAATAGACCTCTCATGCGAAATGGTTTAATTTCTTTGGAGGTTCATTATCAGGGCATTACATCTCTCTTATGCTAAGCATGATCTCTTGTTTGACAATTCTCTTTATTGCCGATGCATTACTTCTAAGGCACTAATTTTGTAGTTAGACCCTTGGAAATCACAAAGGAAAGAGTCATTATTGCTCATTATCGGGTTTGGATTTGGAGTCATATCACTCATTTTAGGTTTGATTCTGAATTCATTATTGCTTGTAAATAAGTTTGATTCTTCCTTTGTAGTTTTCCCCGTAGAAAAAAGGCTTGAAAGGCTCATTTGTCGCGTCAACTCGTGCTTGCTATTCTTTATTGCTTTGGACTTAGTGGACATAATCATCACCTTTGGACAAAAAAGAAGAAAAGATAAAGAAAATTGAAAGGTAAAGTAAAAAGGCAAATAAAATTGGAGTAAAATTGGAGTACAAAGATAATAAATTTTGGTTAGGTTCAGTCAGACGTTATACTGAACCTATTGCGGCTTTAATCATCACATACCATTTCAATGATGTTCAATGATTCATGAAGCAAGTCTACCCCCACCATTGAGGTGACTCCATGATAGGGAGGAGGTATTGTCTATCTTTTGTTTCATTTATTGAGCTATTGTCCTATAATTTCTAAGATCATCACGCAAAATTTGCGATGATTGATGATTTGAGAATCGAATCTACTCCTCCCTTGATCATCTTCATGATAGGGAAGGGTAGAGAGGATAAACATCTCCTGAAACACTCTGTTTTGCTTTATTTCAGCTCTATTATAGTAGGGTATTCCACAGAAGCAGTGGCCGGTGAGCCATCATTTTGTACAGCTGACCAATTTCTCAAGTCAGTCGACCACCAATTTTTGTACAGGCAGTGGTGTTTTTACAGCAGAACAGAGCAGATCTTGAGACCAAAACAGAACAATTTTTTGATTGTAACCAGAGCTGCTTTTGGTAGCAAACAGAGAGATTTTCAGAGAGTGTTTTCAATTGTGCGCATACGGTTCTTCGCCTCTCGTTCGAGTCCATTAGATTAGTAGATTTTAGATTTGTATGTTGTGGTTAATTAGTTGTTTTGGATCCATTTGAATTTGTAATAGTTAATTAATTAATTAGTTTATTTGGTGTTGTAATAATTAGTCAATTAGGACATTCATTCAGACCCTCTTGTGTGAGGGCAAACTTGTAATATTTGTATGTCTTCCAATCCCTATTTTTTTTCTTCTTTTTATTTGCATGCTTACCATGGTTGCATATAGTATCATGTTTTTCATTTCATATCATTACTATGCCTAGCATACATTTTAGCACGCATTGAAATTCGACTCATCATATATAGTGTTTTGCTGCTTCTTAAATGATTATGTGTGCTACCTCATGCTTTGAGTTACTTCATATGTCATGTTAGAAGCCAAATTTATTAGTTGCATTCTCATATGTGTTGCATTAGTCATGTGCATTGTTAGAATCATACATTTTTTTTTTCTAACTATATTCTTTTCTTTGGCTTGCCTTGGAGTACTAGGTCAACATTTTCGCTTTAGCATATTGCATGTGTGTTTGTGTTACCATGTCAAGCAAACTACCATGAGGCTACGTGCTTATTTGAAATATCTATTTGAATGCCTGTGGATGAAGGCTATTTCGCTTAAATTGGAATGACCTTGATTAATGTACATATGATCTTGCTTTTCATTCAACTAGCACATATTTAAACCTCTTTTCAAACAAACATGAAATTAAAGCATTCCAAAATGGGTGATGTAGTCTATACCTATGTGCCTCACGTAGTAAGTTAGCATAATAAAAATCACATCATGATTAGTAAAGGCCGATCTTTAATCGGGTGAGTGGGGTGCTTAATTCATGACCTTCCCCTCTCATACCTAAGTTCTCTAGCCAAGACACTTTGGTTATAATGGATAAGTGGCCTTCAGTACAAGTCACGGGTTTCCTAAATTTTTCAAAAATATTTAGGTGGCGACTCTGAAATCTGGCAATGCAATCTATTTTTGGCATCTTTGATGATTAATGGATTTTTCTGAGATGTGCTGAATTTGGACTCTCATTTGTTTTCTATTTCACATTGCACTTGTGATACCAGATTCAGAATCACGAGACTTCAAATTGTAGGGCTATCATACCCGATGAGACTAAACCCCTTCGAGGAGCACAAAAAACCAGCGACAGTTTTTAGCGACTCTACTAGGGATTTAAAGAATTTGACTTGGACTTTATGTTGTGACATTTTATTTACAAATATATGTTCATTGCATTGCATTTGCATTGCGCTCTATGTCACTGTGTTTACCATCTGATATCCTGGACGATTTGCCAGTGGCTTGCCAAAAGCTTGCAAAAACCTTGCCAAAAGGCTAGTCGGATGTAAGCAACGTCACGTTGGGAATACAACCCTTGGATCTGGGTTACCGTTGTACCGCTTGATCCTTCTTTCACTTTTCGGTGTTAAGTGTGAGAGGTATATTTCGTAACCTTGTTAAGATACCCTTTTGACTAATTAGCCTGGTGCATATAGTACGCTCTAGTGACTGTTTCAACATAGGACATGATGCTCACCCATATTCAAGATATTGTGAAATTGCTTGTTCAAAGTAGTGAAACTCTAGATCATGCCAAAGCTAGGACAAGGTAACCCTACCCCCTCATAGGGGTGTTTTGGCTCTCTTTACCTACTATGTGCTTTACAGTGGATCTGTACAGGGGTGCTTCATATCAGTGGTTCAGTTATATCAATTTATGTGGCAGAATTCATTAGGGAGTACAGTCTTTTAGCTGCGATCATATCTATTGAAAATTAGGGCTGAGGTACTATCTGTTTTCTCTTTTGCTAGGTAGTCCTGGAACCATAGCTTCAGAAAGTTCTTATATCCCCTAAGTGCTGTGGACCCGTGTAGAAAGACTTTGTAAGGTTAGAGATCTAGTTTAGGGACAACCAGTGTTTGCTTCATTGTCACCAGTTGCAAGGCAAGGAAAGGTCAAACGGGGTTCACTAATTCTGTTGTTTTGGCAATCACCCCTCAGATCACCTGTACTCAATTCGCCCCAAGCACAATTATCAACTCCTATAATGGCGTAATATCCATCATCAAATCTAGAGGACTTATTGATTCATCTTCAGCAATTAATCGACTCACACTAGTATGACCTGGCCTGTCAAACTGAGATCACGAATAGGTTGAACAACAACAACAACAGCAGCCGGCTGCGGCTTCTACTTCACATACACCTAACGTGGTTACTCATATGCCCGGTACCACTGCCAATGATGCTACATCTCAGGACCCACCGGCCGGGGGGTTTCCTATTCTTCCCGTCTAGGCAGATCCAATCCCGATTCAGATGTCTAGAACTCCAATTCACCAACTGAGACACCTTTTGAGTTTGAGTTTGACCTAACCCTGCTCAAAGTCAACAAACTTAAAATACTATTCAAGAAGGAACAGGGGGTTAACTCTATTCCAGATATTAAGGACATATATACAGAGTGTGCTGTTACTCTACTGGAGCAGTTCAAGATGCCGCATATTGATCCCTTCGATGGCTCTGGAGATCCAATGGTGCATCTGCACCTTTTTTTTTGATATTCTGCGACCAATAGGATTGACTAGACTTCAAAAGCTGTCGCTATTTGGCAAGACCATGCCTAGTATAGTTGCCATTTGGTATGCTAAATTGGAGTACTCTGTGAAACAGAGCTGGGAGGAGTTGGCCGAATCTTTCATTACGCAATATTCCTACAACACGTAGATCGAGATCATAACTCGTGATCTTAAGGCAACGCGTCAGGAGCCTAATCAGGGCTTTTTAGAGTTTGTTACGAGATGGAGAGCAAAGGTGACTATGCTGGCAAATAGGCCTCTAGAGAAAGAGCAAGTTCTTATAATTGTTAGAAATTTGCATGAAAGGCTATAGCAGAAAATGATAGTCCTCCCACTATTCAACTTTAAAGACCTCCATGAAATTAGGATTCAAATCGAGGATGCCATCAGACAAGGGATCATTATAGAAGGTAATGAGCCTATAAGAAAGAATGTTGTTCGTAGTTCCAATGCTATTACCAGTGGTAGCACAACTGCGAAATGCTCAGAAGTAAACACTGTCACCACTCCTAGCAAAAACCCTTTCCAAGCTCGAGATTTCCATCATCTTTACATGGCTCTCTCTCAAGCTTTGAAAATGTTGCTAGAAAACGAGCACCTAGAGCTTCTAAAACCCCGACCCCTCCCAAGTCCTCTTCCATTAAGACATGACCCCACTAAACACTACGCCTATCATCAACGACACGGTCATGATACAAAGCGTTGCATCTGCCTCCGTCATAAGATTCAAGATCTTATTGACGAAGAGATCATAGCTCCATCCAAAAGACCTCAGGCCACCACTAACCCATTACCTCCACCCCTCAACCTAATCCATGCACTGTTGTCCACCTACAACCCCAACACACACATATATATACATCACCCCAAACCATTTACCCAAACCCGAGGTGTTCATTCCAGCAAACATGGACTTGTGTATGATGGATACACTTGAACCCCCAATCATCTCAAACCCCAAAACTCAAACTCCACAATAGCCAAAGTCCAGTTCAACCTACTCCAGAGAGCCCAACCCAACCAATTCATCAAGACCAAATCAGTTCAAATATACCGCGTGCACTAATGACTGAACCTACTTCTTCTGAGCTGATGAGCATGATTAAAGATCTTCAGAGAACTGTGGTAGATTTAGCCTTTGGGATCTTGGCTCCATTATCGACCACATCACATGCCAAGAATTTCACGTCAAAAAGCTCCCCAATCTTGGGACAAGCTACAATTAGAAAGGACTAACCCAAAGCTATCCCAAAAGTCTGGGTGATGACATATCAACAACAAATGGGCCTTGTCCCAATATAGCTATCCAATCCCTTGGCAAAGCTTAAGCAAGTGGCAGGAACAAGGTCGGGGCTAGTATTGATCCCTATACACACCTTTGGTGGGCTATTGAGACTTTGAAGGTCAAAGGGCTGAACAAGCAACAAGTGCTTGTAGTTGTTGCAAAAATTATGGATGACACTTTTATCGCTCAAGTTGGGGGAATTTTGAATCCAAGGATAAGCCATGAGAAGGGATGCCTTGATAGAAACACCCCTTTCAGATCCAATCCTACACCTGTAACGATCTAAACCCAGTCAACACCTGCCGACCCCTCTATCAATACTTCCAGGACTAGTGGTCGCACCTTCAATCCCCTTTACATGTCTTTGTCCAAAGCTCTCCAAATCCTCATAGGATAAGGCCTTATGCTCAGCCTCTCTTTGATCGCCGTCCAGCTGGGCATCATACTACCAAGTATTACGTTTTCCATCAGCAACTCGGCCATGACACTAATTGTTCTTTTTGCCTTCGCCATGAAGTTCAAGATCTTATTGGCAACAAGGTTATCGCCTCACCAGGTCCTACAAAGTCTATTGACGTTGGATCAATGAACTTGGGGGATAATGTGACTGGTTTTGTGATCGAGACTAAACCACCTACTGATGGCGCTAATTTTACTCCGGCCATGGTGGATGGCACACACTGATTTCAGCAATTTGAAAATGCTGTTTATTTTATCTTACTTTCTGAATTGGGTATTGAGTCAGTCTTGTTGTGTTAGAGTTTGGTGATTTCAAGGGTGTTACCTCGAACATCATTGTCTTGTTTTGTTTGTCTTTTCACTCTTTCTTTTGAGTCTATTTCTATCTTTGAGCTAGAAGTTCTGAATGAAACTGCAGCATTTTTCACCTATTTCTTTGTGCCTTTAAATTATTGTATTGATCAAATTTTTTTCAAAACTTTTTCCAGAACTATAATGAAAACAAAGAGGGAGGAATTCCTTGGGATATGCAAAATTTAATCGACTGAGAGGAAGAGAAGCATGCTAAGCCCTTAATGAATGAGATCATGTCTGTTAATGTGGGTACTAAGAAGGATCTTGGCTTGGTCCAGATTAGTTCTACATTGTCTTCAAAGGAGCAACGAGCGACTAGTCGCTTTACTAAAAGATTTCAATAATGTTTTTTACGTAGTCCCATAAAGACATGCTTGGAATTGATCTTGAGGTTGTACGGCATAGGATCACTCTCGGTATTGAGACTCAACCCCTTAGCTTTCAAACCTTAATTCAGAATCTTCAACAATTAACCACAATATGAGGCTTGTATGGCCGAATCGGAAGCAGCTCTTGAACTAGGGGCAATAAGGTCAAATGTGATCAAAGGAAGCTTGCATGGCTGGATGAGAAGCAACCCTTGGACGAGGGGCAAAAAGTTAGATGTGATCAAAGATTCAAAGATCGGTCATTTCTCGAGCCAATGGAGACCGACAAGAAAGCCAAATCCTAGAATCTAAGAAAAAAATTTATTGCAGGACACTCAAGTTTCTATCCATGACACTAGAGGAAAATTCAAATCCAATTGGATGGACCCTTACGTCATCAAGACTATTTAGTCAGGAACAGCAGTCATTCTCGTGGATTTAGATAGCTTATAGATCTCATAACTAATCAACATGGACAAGTTAAACTTTTCCATCCTTGAGAGGCTCGCTGGGCCAAGAACTCAGAAGGGCAACCCAGGCAAAAATTAGAGCAAGAAAAAAAGAAATGAAAACAAAGAAAAGAAAAAGAAACAGGAAATAAAAAAGAAAGAAAAATAAATAGAGAAAAATAAAGCTCGCAAAGTTGAAAACCCAGAAGGGCGACTTTGGCAAAAGTTAGAGCGCAAAATGAGAGAGTTAATACCCAAATGCACCTTAACCAGGAACTACGTAAGGCCTGATTTCCATCTTTTGGATATGTAGACAACTTCTTCCTGAAGTTCGGCCCCAACCATTTTCAGCCTGTTTGTCTCATCCATGTTGATTGTCTTATTCTTATTCAACTCGACTATCCTATCCATGTCTGTCCAATTGGCTCATCTTCGATCACATTCGATTGTCCTATTCTATTAAAAGATTCAGCTACAAGACACATCAAGCTCAGATTTGAGGTTGTGCATCTCAAGAGTTAATTATGCATTAGTCGAGTAATGGCCATTTGCAAAAACAGTTTTTGAGGATTTTAAGTGAAGTTGACGAATTTTTTCAGAAATTATTCCTTTTTTTTTTTTAAACCGGACCATTTCTTGGACCCAGAAAAGGAAAATTTCCAGTGCTCACAACCTGACTTACATGATTTCAAAACAGAAAGTCGAACAAGCTTGTTAATCTGGACTCTCATGTTAGTCAAAATTGTTTCAAGCAAAAACAAAATATATGGTCAAAATGATAAACTAGGGGCACAGTCGAGTCAAGTTTTCTGTCTTTTTCCCATTGTCAACACACTCACCAGAAAGGGCACAACTGAAGCTAGCCGCAGGGGCCCAAAAACTCTCTCCTCCTCCAAGCAGTGAGGTATCAAGCCAAGTGCGAAGCACGAACTAGAAATATAGCTGGATATTCAACCCCCTCATAGGGTCCACAACTTCCAGCTTATCTATCAACCACACTTGGGAAGGGATAAAAAAATAAGAGAGATTAAATAATAGAGAGATGTGCGCTAAGAGAGAAAGTAAGGAAAGGGCTTTTCAAAGAAATAGAGATTGAATGCCAAAGTGATGTGAGAATCATAAATAAGAAAGGGTGAGAAACAATACCTGGAGAATAAGTTGGCTCATCGTGAACCGAGAGGTCCCCTGCCGATGTAAAACATCCTAGTGTTATGTTTGTTGTTTTCGTTTGTTTTAATTCCTGTTTTGAGTCGTTTTGATTTTGGTCAGTCATAGACTCAATACCCAATTAAGAACTCATTCTTGATTTCAATTTCAAAAATAAATTGTTTTGTGTTCAGAGTGCCGTACCGTTCCCAACATAACGTGCAAAACAAAAATCTTTCTTTCATAAACTGCAGGGTCCAACCCCGGTCAAAAGAGAGAGCAACAGAACCAGGACCTATCTTAACCTACATAGGTTCTAAACTACAAAAGCAAAAGAGAAAAAGGAAAATCAGAGCTTCTGAGTTTATTTCAATGTCAGAAAATTCTGAGATTGCATTCCGGATACACCTTCTCAAATCTTTTCTCCAGAGTATGAGTGTACCTCGACCTCGAGCTTAAGCCTGCTTAGTCAGAATGGCAATCAAAAGTGCTCTCCTTGACCAACATTCCCCAATAGAGGCATCTTGGTTATGTTTGCAATGAGTTCCTAGGAGACTAATTGCAACAGTGGAAACTAGAGTTCGAATGGTGATGCCTAGAACACAAAAGTTCGAAACTTCCAAGACTAAAGTCTGGTTTAAATATCCAGGGGTGTATCCTCAGCTTGAAATCTGTATGGTAGCCCCATTGGTTGAGGTAGTGTGTATGCGTCTCAATTCTAGATACTGAACCAACCTAGTCTATCACCCCGTTGGAGAATAGGGAAAGCTATAAGTATGATAAGGAAGAAAAGTGGCATTTGTGGTTTCCACATACAAATTTTACCCCATGTCAACATTTGAGGACCTTTGAGCTGTGAGTTGAAGGTAAAATTTTAAAAAACACAAGAGGGAGATCCCTGTCAGAGTAGAGCGGTTCATCGCCACTCATCCCGTCAGGTGCTTTCTAAAGCTCCGCTTTGTTTGTTTACTGCATTTTCTAAACATCATCCACTACATTTCTTGTCACATGTACCATATCATACATCGCACCCATTGCATCCATTTGGATCATGTGTTATCTTGCATCATTTATCCTTTTACGCAGGACGTGTTTAAGATCATTGTCCCCTGGCTTTTCTTAGAACATGTTAAAGCATGTTCTCGAGCAGTTTTCTCAAGACGCGTTCCTGAGCAGTTTTCTCTAGGTGCGTAAGACGTGTTCCCTGAGCAGTTTAGGACCTCTTCTCACAATTTCAGCTTGGTTAGAGTGTTTTTCCTCTTCTCATGATTTCAACATGGTTAGAGTATCTCAGGACGTGTATGAACACGACCTTGGGCGGTTTTCCTCTTCTCATGATTTTAGCGTGGTTGGAGTATCTCAAGGCGTACAGGAACACGACCCTGAGCAGTTTTCCTCTTCTCATGATTTCAGCGTGGTTAGAGTATCTCGGGGCGTGCAGGAACACGATCCTGGGCGATTTTCCTCTTCTCACGATTTCAGCATGATTAGAGTATCTCACGGAGTGCAGGAACATGACCCTGGGCAATTTTTCCTCTTCACACGATTTCAGCATGGTTAGAGTATCTCAAGGCATGCAAGAATGCAACCCTGGGTAGTTTTCTTAGGACGCGTGAGATGCATTCCCGAGTGGTTTTTATCTTGTGGTGTGCAGGAACACAACCCTAAGCAGTTCAAGACCTCTTCTCATGATTTCAGCATGATTAAATGTGGTTAGAGTATGTTCCCTTCTCTACGTGAGAAGTAGTTTGGTTTGCACATTTTCATCCCTCTCTACATGAGACATAGTTTGGTTTGCACCTTTTCATCCCTCTCTACGTAAGATGCAGTTCGGCTTAAACCTTCCCTCTCTCCGTATGAGATATGGGTAGATATGCATGTTGGTTACACCATCTTTCCTCTTTTCATGTGAAACGTGTTTGGAATTTGTTGTTTGCTTACTTTTTTCCATGTGAGGCACGATTAGACCTATTTTGATTTAAGCTTGAGGCTTGTTTCATTCATATGTTGTCATCTTGTTATTACTCATTGCATTGTCTTACATGATCACGAACTTTCAAAAATAATCGGTTTCGCGAAACGTGTAAGTCCAGCTTTCAAATACATTTGTTTTTAGTATATCATTTGCATCTTGCCCTTGAACTATGCTGGTTTGATTCTTTACAAAGGGATACGTAGGAAACTATTGAGTTTAACTAACTACATCTCCATTTTGTTTGTTTGCCCAAGTCTTACGGCCTTGTCAAATGGGTCATCTTCGAGTTTTGACATTCACTCACGTCATTTCATGACTTCGAGCTCTGTCAAAGAGGGGCAACTCTAGACACCCCATTTTGACCGCCCTTAAGACTTGGGCACCTCACTCTGAATACTCGATAATGAAATGTTACGCTGTGCAATCGTTCGAATCTTCAGCAAAAGAATTTAGTTTTGAGCCTCTAATCCCAACCTTATGTCTCATTGTGACCAAACTATTTCAGACCCTTAAAAAATCCTCTTTTCAAAATAGGACACGATCGTGGGTATTTAGACCCGGTCGGCTCTCAGTGGTAACAGAACCAGGCAAGCCACTTTTGTTGGCCGATCGTACACCCTCATGGCCGGCCGACCGATCATGTTCAGCGACAGCAGATATTTTACAACAGCCAGCTATCCCCAAGTGCATGTTTTGCACCAGTTGTCTCTTTATAGTTATTTCCAATGTGAGATGTTGTTTTTCTATAAATACAAGGCCCATCCTCATGGTTTGGGGTTAGAAAATTTTGCCAAGAGCCACAACTTGTCCAACACAATTCCCTCCTCTCTTGCAATATACATACACTATACATACACCTTCTAAGCTTGAACTTGAGGCTTTTGTTAAGATTCTTGAACACAATTTCAACTACTGGATAGTGTTAAGCTTGTGGTTTGTTAACTAGTAAACTCTTCATCTCTTTCAAGGGGTAATATTTGAACTCTTTAACCATATTTTCTCCCTCTTTTTCTTGCATTTTCATACTGATTTCAGTGCTATTTTAAGCTTAAAAATGTGATTCAAAGTCACAAAAAGAGGAGGGCTTAGCTACCATTCCTTAGGCCTTGTTCCATAGTTTTTTGCTTTGCCTTTTTCTACTTTGTTTCTTTTGGTTTCGACCACTGTTTTTTTTTTTTTTTTTTTTTTTTTTTTTGGGAGTTTAGAGGCTGTTTTAAGTGTTTATTTAATTTATGTTTTGAATATTACACTTGTGTTGTTGTAAGTCCTCATGGATTTGGTGTATAGGCCATAGCTTCCAATTCATTTGAGTTGATAGTCCTTTCTTTCATTTCTTATAGCTTTCATATACATATTCATGTCATTGTAATCATCCACCTTTCATTCATAATCTGCAACCTCCCTCCTTTCTTTGTTTCTATTGATAAAGAGTTGTATCAAACAAAAGATTACCGCTCAAGGCATAAGAAAGAGACCTCTCATGCTAAATGGTTTAATCACTTCAAAGGTTCATTACCAAGGCATTACATCTCTCTTATGCTAAGCATGATCAACTTCTCTTTATCACTGGTGCATTACTTCTAAGAGACTAATTTTCTAGTTAGACCCTTGGAAATCACAAAGGAAAGAGTCATTATAGCTCATTATCAGGTTTGGATTTAGAGTCATTATTGCTCATTTTGCGTTTGACTCCGAATTCATTATCGATTGTAAATGAGTTTGATTCTTCCTTTATAGTTTCCCCTGTAGAAAAAGGCTTGAAAAACTCATTTCTCAGGTCAAGTCATGCTTGCTATTCTTTATTTCTTTGAACTTAGTGGACGTAATCATCATCTTTGAACAAAAAAGAAGAAAAGATAAAGAAAATTAAAAGGTAAAGTAAAAAGGCTAGTAAACTTGGAGTAAAATTGGAGTAAAAAGATAATAAAATTTGGTTAGGTTCAGTCGGATGTTATACTGAACCTATTGCGGCTTGAATCATCACATACCATTTTAGTGATGTTCAATGATTCATGAAGCAAGTCTACCCCCTCCCTTGAGGTAACTCCATGATAGGGAGGAGGTATTGTTTATCTTTTATTTCATTTATTGAGCTCTTGTCCTGTCGTTTCTAAGATCATCACGCAACAAATTTGCAATGATTGATGATTTGAGAATCGAATCTACTTCTCCTTGATCATCTTTATGATAGGGAAGAGCATAGAGGATAAACATCTCCTGGAAACACTCTATTTTGCTTTGTTTCAACTCTGTTGCAGCAAGGTATTCCCTAGAAGCAGTGGCCGGCCGACCATCATTCTGTACGGCCGACCACCATTCTGAACGGCCGACCACTTTCTCAGGCCGACCGGCCACCAATTTTTTGTACAGGCAGTGGTGTTTTTACAATAGAGCAGAGCAGATCCTCAGGCCAAAAAAAAACAATTTTATGAATATAAATAGGGCAGGTTCTGGTAGCAAACAGAGAGGTTTCCGAAGGGTGTTTTCAATTGTGCGCATGCGGTTCTTCGCCTCCCGTTCGAGTCCATTAGATTAGTAGCTTTTAGATTCATATGTTGTGGTTAATTAGTTGCTTTGGTTCCATTTGAATTTTTAATAGTTAATTAATTAATTAGTTCATTTAGTGTTGTAATAATTAGTTAATTAGGACATTCATTTGGACCCTCTAGTATGAGGGCAAACTTGTAATATTTGTTTGTCTTCCAACCTCCATTTCTTTCTTCTTTTTATTTACATGCTTACCGTCGTTGCATATAGTATCATGTTCTTCATTTCATATCATTACCATGGCTTGCATCCATTTTAGCATGCATTAAAATTCAGCTCATTAGATATAGTGTTTTACTACTTCCTAACTGATTATGTGTGCTAGCTCATGGTTTGAGTTGCTTCACATGTCATGTTAGAAGCCGAATTAATTAGTTGCATTCTCATATATGTTGCGTTAATCATGTGCACTATTAGAATCATGCTTTTTTTTTTTTATAACTATATTCTTTTCTTTGGCTTGCCTCGGAGTACTAGGTGAGCATTTTTGCTTTAGCATATTGCATGTGTGTTGTGTTTCCATGTCAAGCAAACTACCATGAGGCTACGTGCTTATTTGAAATACCTCTTTGAATGCATGTGGATGACGGCTATTTCACTTAAATTGGAATGACCTTGATAAATGTACATATGAGCTTGCTTTTTATTCAAGTAGCACATATTCAAACCTCTTTTCAAACAAATATGAAATCAAAGCATTCCAAAATGGGTGACGTAATCTATACTTGTGTGCCTCACATAGCAAGTTAGCATAATAATCTGAACATGAGCATATACTATATATAAAAATCACATCATGATTAGTAGAGGCCGATCTTTAATCGGGGGAGTAGGGTACTCAATTCATGACCTTTCCCTCTCATACCTAAGTTCCCGAGCCAAGACACCTTAGCTATGATGGACAAGTGGACTTTGGTATGAGTCATGGGTTTTCTAAATTTCCTAAAAATATTTAGGTAGCGACTACAAAATCTGGCAATGTAGTCCATTTTTAGCATCTCTGGTGATTAATGGATTTTTCTAAGATGTGTTGGATTTGGACTCTCATTTGTTTTCAGTTTCACATTACACTTGTGATACCAGATTCAGAACCATAGGAGTCCGAACTATAGGGCTATCGTACCTGAGGAGACTAAACCCCTCCGGGGAGCACGAAAAACCAGCTACAATATGGAGATTAGCTTGCGCCATCATCGATCTAACCATTTCAAGTAAAGTGTGATTCCGTCTCTCTACTACACTATTTTGTTGCGAAGACCCTAGAATCGTTAATTGCCTGCATATCCCCTTTTTCTCACACAAGCCCTGAAACTGATGTGACAAATACTCACACCCTCAATCTGTTTGAAGGATTTTCAATTTCCTATCTGTTTGATTCTTAACCAGTGTAGCAAAATGCTTGAAGCAATCCAATGCCTCAAAACGATGTAGATCAAATAGACATAATTGAATCGTAAGTAATCATCAATAAATGTAAGGAAATAAGAAACGCCATGGCGTGTTTGTACCTTCATAGGTCTGCAAATATCAGAGAGAACTAACTCTAGAGGATATAAAGCCCTAGGTGCCTTTCCAAAAGGCTTCCTGTTGGCTTTTCCTGCCAAACAAGGCTCACACACAAGTAGACTTACATTAGCAAGATGCCCCAACAAGCCTTCTTTAGCTAGTCTAGTCATTCTATCTTTGCCTATGTGACCAAGTCTAGCATGTCAATTAACAAAATTTAATGAGTCATGCTCACAAGACACATAAGAATATGAGGAAAAATCCAAATCTATCATAAAGAAACCATTGGAAAGAAAACGATGTCCACACAAGACTTTATTTACATAAAAATCCAACTGATTGCCATCAAAGTGAAAACTAAAATCAAGCCCTAACAAAACAATAACTGATAAAAGATTACATTGGACACCAGGTGCATAAAGCACGTCATGGAGGAGTAAAGTGCACCCCAAACGCGTCTTAAGCTAATAACAACCAACTCCAAGGACATCCTCATGAGTTCCATTACCCAAGGTAACGTATTGTCTGCCAATAGGTATCTTTCTGTAATCTACAAACCCAACTCTTTCTCTGGTTATGTGGTGGGTTGCTCTTGAGTCTACAATCCAACCGTGGGAGAGAATTAGCAACACATACATGTGAACAAACACACATATTGAAAGAGTTAAGGAAAAAGTCTAATTTAAATCAGGGCATTCCCAAGCTAAGTGACCTAGCTTCCCATAGTTATAGCACTTGACTTTGGTTTTATCTTTGCTTCCAGAGTGCTTGCCTCGATGGCACTTCATCGTATTACCTTGCTTAGAACTAAGGTTACCAGTTGTACCACCATGTCTTCCTTGTTTGTTGTGCTTAGGCCTAAATGCCTTACACTGCCCATTTTAAGCAACAAGGACAGTGTTGTGGTGCGACCCCAGGCGCTCCGCTTCAAGCTCAAGGTGGCGAGAAATATCAACAAAATTCTTGATATTCTCATTGTGTGTAAGCACAAGTTTCATTTGCCTCCATGAATCGGGCAAAGAATGTATCACATTTGTACCATGTTGCTCATCAGTAAGAATATTACCAGCAACCTTCAAATCAAGTATCATCACTAACATAGCTCTGAGATGCTTAACCATTGAGTGTTTTGGATCCATAGCATATTACTCAAATTTCAAAATTAGGGCACGCAACCTAGTTGCAGATGTGGTCCCATAGGTAATTTTCAGTTGATTCCACATATCATGAGTTGTGGGGCTTACCTCAAACTCCTCAATAAGATCATTGCGCATGTTGCTAAGTATAGTATAGCATGCACCGATCTCTCCTGACTCATTTCTCATAGTTTTCCATGTCACAGTGATGTTAGGCTGTGGTCCCTTCTTCAGGACAGAGGTGGTCAAAGTATCTAGGACTTCTTGTTCATTAAGCAAGTATTGAATTTTTCTATGCCACATATCATAATTGGACCTATTCAATTTTTCTCCTTTGGTGAGGTCAGCAACAACATTCTTAGAGGCCATTTCACTAATGGTATTGCACGGGGTTTGACATTAGCACACATTTTTTATTTTAAATTTTATTCCCAAAAACACAATCGGCATACAATATTTCCACTTACATAGAGAGATCAAAAATTTTGCTAAGGTCATAATCATCTCCCTCTATATGAGTTAAAATATAGTACCCAATTAACTTTTAAATAAAATTATATAAGAGGCAAAACTATGTCTTAAATCCAAAACATTAAACTATGCATAATATGTAACGCTCCAAATTCTCCTCTAAAGATTGAGATCAAGGTAATGTCACCACAAAGTCCTTTTGGTCAACAACCAAGTAAGATCCCAAGAAGTTTAGAAGAGTCAATATAGCCTCCCTTATAAGTCCAACCACCTTAGATAGTAGAACTATCTTTTTTTACAAATCTTAAGAGGTATTAACATAAGGTTTCATAAATAACGCAAAGATAAAACATCCCCTTAGCTTTTCTTTGCTTTAGGCAAAGTAGTGATTGAAGAGGGATAATAAACAAAGTTACAATATTGAAAGGAGTCAACAAATTATACACAATAATTAATATGGAAAAAATAACTTTCCAAAATTTCCTCAAAAAATAACGATTTGGACCAAAAATCTTTGAAAAATCATAAGTTTTTCGATATAACTCCGATTAAAGCCCATTTTATATGGATGGAAAGCTCACGAAGAGTATTTTCAAAATATGTTAATTTTAGTTACAATAAAAGAAATTTTTGATACAGAACTTTGAGATGAGAAAAAAGCTCCTACGGAGTTTTCCAAAAACTCTTCTCAACATCCCATGATATTCAATAACATTGAATTAAACATGAATAAAACTAATCGATGACACGCAAATCATATGAGGCAAAAACAAGCAACCTGACTCTGATACCAATGAAGGAAAAATATACGGGTAATCATATTACCTGATGTGGAAACGGTTTGGATCAGATACTTGAATTGCGAGCCTCGTCTGGAAAACCCCCCGGTCAATTAAGAAGCTACTAGAGTTTCTCGATCTTTATCCACACTCCAAATTCCTAGGCTTTCAAGATAGTAGCCTCAAGATAGATGAATAGAGAGAGAACTTATTATTTTTGGTGTGTCTACACAATGTCGAGCATAAGCCCTTATATAGGCATATATAGCAAACCATGTGTACCTTATGGTTAGGCCACACTATGTGTACCACATGTCCAAGACCATATATCCCTCATGGTTTGGTCATGTGTGGATGGACCATGTGTACCATGTAGCCTTCAAGGTTAGGCCACACCATGTGTACCATGAGATCACACCATGTGTATTTACCACATGGTTTCCAACAAAAACAAATTATACCGATAGTCTCTATATTTTGTCACTTCTGTTATTGTAGTTCTTACAGTTTTAGTTGGTTCAATTTTGATTTTTAATTTTAGATTTTGCGTCAATTTGGTTTAATTGATAAACATTGGGAGGCTTTTGATAGAAAATTTTTACTGAAGTGGTTGAGGTTAATTCACTGAATTGATCAAGTCTATAATTTTATTTTTAAAAACATGACATATGTCGTTTATTTGTACATTTGCAATAAAATATATATATATATATACTAACAATTAGAGTCAATTGGATCAATTCGAGTCAAAGTCAAGATTTTAGGGTCAAAATCAACCAAATTAAAAATACATTTTTTGGGGGGTAATTAAACTGAAAAAACATAGATCAAAATAATAGAAGGACCAAAATATAAAGACTAATAGTGTCATTTGCTTTTTTAAATTCTGAATGTTCTTACTTCTTACCTCTCGGATTTTAAGAAACTTGAAAAATAAATAAATAAATATAACATAGAAAAACTTTATGATATGAAAATATTTTGATATAGCATCTTCAACTTTTGTCTTGTTATGTGTTCGTCTAACCTAATTCACAAAGAAAAAGGAAAAGAAAGAAAAAAATGCCTAGGTATGGTTAGCAAATATGCAAATAATTTGTTATCAGACTTAAACGATTTACTATTTAACTCAATTCTATTTATTTACAATCCTGAGTACCTTGGTCGTGTCTACAAAACAAATGCATTCTTTCTTAAAGATTTAATTACAAGGGGTGACTTCTGTGGTTAAACTCTAAAGAACCGAGTCCTCGGAGGTTATTTTAAGTGGTGCTACATAGCAAGATTACTATTTACACTACAAGAAAAGTTGCCTATGATGGCACTTGTATCAAGACGTTTAAAAAAAACAAGGTGATATAAGTCAATAATCAACGCGTGTTTCAAGGCATGATGGTCTCAATGAGCCAAGTCTATTTAACTTAACACAATCTCACTCTCTCTCACACACCGCTCTTCTCTCTCGCAATTAAAATCGATCTCTCTTACTCTAGTTGTTCTTCATCGAACTCGATCTTGATCACTCTTGCAAATAGCGTATCTGAAATCAAACAAGAAAGTCAATCTAATCTGATTGAAATCCGAACTCAATCTGATCTAATCTCTCTCACAGTTTGTTAGATCTGCTCTCGCTCTAGCTGTTCATCAAACTCGATCTCTCTCGCAAATCGCAGATCCGAAATCGAACAAGAAAGTTGATCTAATCTGAACTCGATCTGATCTGATCTCTCTCACATTTTTTTGGATCTGCTAATTAACAAGGTTTAAAGCAAGCCATTTTTATTTTTTTCATTAACAAGTGTTAATCGGTGTTTGAGTTTGAACTATCATATATACTTTCTCATTATCAAATTAGATCTGTTGATTAACTATCTATTTTTCCATTTTCAGATCAGATCGATTGAATAGATCGATCTCTCTTACCCTTCATCTCAGGTACATTTTTCAGATCAAATATTTCCTCCTCATAAGTGATTAATCTCTCTTACTTCTGTTTGGAATTTAGGCATGGTGGAATTCAATATGTGATACAAGTGATGATACACTGATGGATTTAAAATTAATTTTGATAGTTTTTGTATAATTAAAATTTTTGATTTACATAGTATCAACGCCCTCCAAATCATTGCAACAAAAAATATGAAAATAGTTTATTTCATCAATTTAGTTAAAATAGTTTATGTATAATTATTTTTTGATTTACTTTTTTTGAAAATTGATAACTTTTTTCTCTATACTTAAATTCCTTGTTTAGTCATACTCTATTTGATACGCGTTATAATACTATTCATTCTCCGAAAAAAATAGATAGTGCCCATAGCTTCAAATCTAATGTTGTTGTGAATGTTTGTTTTAATTTTGTTTTATTATTAGTTGTGGGGGCCGAGTATTGGGAGTCGTAGAGATTCCGGATAGTCGAACTTGGGAGAGTCGAAATATGTGGCACTCGGCGTCGGCTCGCACGCTCGAATCCAACCCTACTCGGCCAAATAACCGGTTAAGCAAGGGGCCGAGTGAAGAGCGGTTTGCTACAAAATATGCCGAATATCGAATTGAAAATGGACCTAATCCCAAGGCCCAAGAAAGAAGAGATATAAATAGAAGAACATCAACCAGAAAGAGGTATCTGAGAACCATTATATTTAACTTAAAATACAAGCAATCTTGAGTGTTGAGACTGACTTGCCCGTCGGAGTGCTAATTCCGGCACCCCCGACCGGAGTGTTTATTCCTTTTCAGGTGATTAGCAGAGGATCACGAGCGTCCCCCAGGATCAGAAGAGTATTTCCAAACCACTTCTCCACAATTGGCGCCATCTGTGGGAATACTCAAACACATCCATGGCGGGCGTAACGGAAGACCCTCTGATAGTCACTAATAAAACCACGCAGAGAGACGACCTCACTCCAACAAACATGCTTGGACCGGAGACTATCCCTGCAAGACGCGCTTTGAACTTCGCCTCACCCTCGACTCCAGAGCATGAAGCAATGCAAGCGATCATGGAACAAGCAAAGCAAAACGAACAAAGGTTGGAGAACATGATCACAGAGAACAAACGTCTCTGTCAGGATTTGGCCTTGGAGGTGGCGAAGTCCAAACAAGCTATACACCAAGACCCGGAATGACCTGTGAGGGCAGGTGGTCGACGATCTCGAGCCCGACAACAAGACACTGATAGCAACTCCGACTCATTATCCTCGAAGCCCAGGAAGAAGGGACGATCTGAAACTTCCAGTTCTTCTGAAGAGAGTTCCCGTATAAGGCATAAGCGAAGAAAAAACAGTTCGGATGAAGATCAACACGATCCTTTTGTACAACGGATTGCAAAGGCAGTGCTACCTAAGAAATTCAAAACACCGTCATTCACCTTGTATGACGGTAAATCAGACCCCACCGATCACATCCGCCATTACAAGCAAGCCATGACACTGCATGCAGGTGACGAGGCTTCGATGTGCAGAATATTTCCAAGCAGTTTGCGACCACTAGCTGTCAGGTGGTATTACAAACTGGAGCTGGCCTCGATTAAAAGCTTCCACCAACTCCAAAAATCCTTCAGGGCAAGGTTTATCACTAATGAGGTCCAGCCAAAGCAAGCCGATTCCCTCTGGGCAATGCAGATTCAACCAGGGGAAACCCTTCGTGCCTACTCGGCGCGGTATTGGGAATGTTTCAATCTGGTAGATGATGCTTGCAATGACTCCATGGCCATCACCGCCTTCAAGATGGGGCTGCATCCCGACAGTGCCCTCCGCAGCTCTTTGACCAGACGACCCCCCAAAACAGTTTGATCGTTGATGAAGAAAGTTGAAGAATACTATAAAGTGGAAGATGATGCCTTGAGGGTTAAAGCCGGCAATGTCACCAACAAGATGGCTCCTGCTGAAATTGCTCAGCCGATAAATGCTGTAGCACCTCAGAACCCTGCACCTCGCCATCGGGCAAAAGGAGATAAGAGATGGGATTCTCGCCGATCAAGTGACCAATGCTCTCACCGAGCGAATGAACAGTTGCAAGTCAACAGCAGGCGCACAAGGCGCGCTGATAAGAAATATACTGAATTGTCAGAGCCGATTAGCACGGTCATGTCCAAAATCCAACATCTTTCGTTCTTCAAGTGACCGTCAAAAATAGTGGGACCTCCCGATACTCGAAGACGAGATCGGCGGTGCGAGTATCATAAAGATCATGGCCATGAAACTGAGAATTGTTATGCATTGAAAGATCACATGGAGGAATTAGTGCAGGATGGTCGGCTGCAACAGTACGTCTGAAAAGGCAACCCGACCAAAGCAATAGCCTTAAGACAGGATTCACCTCCGCTCGGCGTGATCCACATGATATACAGCTTGCCAATGTCATTAGCGGTGCATACGATTCAATCAAACTCCGACCCTCAAAACCAACTCACTCTGGCTAAACGGCCCCATGAAGCTGCGGGCATTACTTTTGATGATTCAGATTTGGCCGGAGTAACAGTGCCCCACATTGATCCCTTGGTAGTTGAGTTACGTGTAAACCGGTTCACAGTTGAGCGCGTACTCATCGATCCGGGGAGCACATCGGAGGTTATGTACTATAAGACATTTACCAAACTCGGCTTCTCCGAATTGGATCTCTCTGTGGCCCCATATCCACTATTTGGCTTTGACTCCAATCCAGAGTACCCGTTGGGGAAAATCACACTACCTGTTCGAGCGGGCTCCCGAACAGTAGATGTAGAATTCTTGGTCGTCAAACTGCCATCACCATACAATCTCATTATGGGGCGAACTTGGTTGCACACCATGCAGGCCATGCCGAGTATATATCATCAGCTGCTACGCTTCCCGATGGAACGCGGCATTGAGCAAATTCGCGGGCTCCCAGAAATCGGCACAAGCATGTTATCTCCTCGCTGGAAAGACGGCAAAAGGACTTGCAAGTAAATTCCATTGAGGTGCCGGATCGGGAGAGCCTCGACGATGTTGGGCGGCTTCCAAGTGAAAAGGCCACGGAAGGCCTAGACCGAGTTGAAATTGACGGAAGCCCAGAGAAGTTCTTCATGGTCGGCGCCTCCCTGAGCCAAGCCGACAGACAGCAACTAATCTCTTTCCTGCTCAACAACCTTGACGTCTTTGCGTGGACTCCATACGAGATGCCGGGTATAGATCCGTCCATTTCACAGCACCGTTTGAATGTTGACATTAAGTGCAAGCCGATTATTCAGAAAAGCCGGCGGTCAACCGCAGAGCACACTGCCACCGTTGTTGAAGAGGTTGACAGGCTGCTTGACGCCGGGGCAATCAGGGAAGTGACCTACCCTACATGGCTCTCTAATATAGTGGTCGTGAAGAAGAAAAATGGGACTTGGCGAGTGTGCGTTGACTTCACGGACCTAAACAAAGCCTACCCCAAGGATTATTTTCCTCTACCCAGAATTAACCAACTTGTAGATACGACAGCACCCCATCAGCGCATGAGCTTCCTCAATGCTTACAGAGCCTACCATCAGATCACCATGCATCCTGAGGACCAAGAAAAAACTGTATTCCTCACCCCCAAGAGGAACCTACTGCTATAAGGTTATGCCTTTTGGGCTGAAGAATGCAAGGGCAAACTTACCAAAGACTAGTCACAGCTATGTTCAAGGAGCAACTCGGCCGCACTATGGAAGTGTACATTGATGACATGGTAGTCAAGTCCAGAGAAGAGCAAACCCATCTAGCCGATCTAGAAGAGACGTTCGGCATCTTATACAAATACAAAATGAAGCTGAATGCTTCCAAATGTGCGTTTGGGATTGGCTCAGGCAAGTTCTTGGGTTACATTGTCAACCACCGGGCAATCGAGGCCAACCTGAGGCAGATGACAGCAATCTTGGAACTCAGCTCTCCTCGTTCAGTAAAAGAGGTTCAAAAGTTGATGGGGATGGCCACCGCACTCAATAAGTTCATCAGTCGATCTAACAGATCGCTGCTGACAATTCTTCCATACACTACGGCAGGGCAAGGCTTTTGAATGGTCCGCCGAATCCGAAGCCGCTTTCAACGGCCTCAAGACTTACCTTCGCTCAGTACCACTCTTGACAACACCTGCAGCTGGTGACCCCGCTCATTTTGTATCTGGCAGTTTCCGACAGGGCTGTCAGCACCGTACTGATAAAGGAAGAGCTGGGGGAGCAGCGGCCAGTGTATTATGTGAGCAAGGCAATGGTGGACGCCGAAACACGCTACCTTCCGTTGGAAAAAACTCATCCTAGCCCTAGTCATGGCGGCAAGAAAACTGATGCATTACTTCCAAAGACATAGCATTGGGGTGCTAACAGATTATCCCCGCTCCGATCAGTACTACGAAGTGCAGAAGCATCAGGACGTGTTTCAAAGTGGGCTCTTTAACTCGGCCAGTACGACATTCAGTTTCTACCTAGAACTTCAATCAAGGGACAGGTGTTAAACCGACTTTGTTGCCGAATTCACTGGGGGTCTTGCCGATTTCAAGGCTGACGAAATTCGACCGGAGCCGAAATGGAGAATTTATGTTGGGGACATCTGGCAGTTGTACTGTGATGGATCAATCCACTCAGCAGGGTAGTGGAGCCGGAGTTGTGATCATGGCCCCTGACGGTGCAATAATTGAACAGGCCGTCAAGCTCGGCTTCGAAGCATCAAATAACGAAGCCAAATACGAAGCCCTTCTAGCCGGTTTGCGGAATGCACATCTTCTGGGTGCTCGGCGCTTGCTTGTATTTTGCGATTCAAAACTGGTGATCAATCAGCTAAAGGGGGAAGTACGCGGCAAGAAACGACCATATGGCGGCTTACATGAAAATAGCCAACTCCTTGTTAGCAAAATTTGACTATCATGAATTAAACCAGATAACATGTGATCAGAACACACATGCAGATGCCCTTGCCTGCCTAGCCTCCGCCATTAACTCAAAGATTAAACGGACCATCAAAGTAGGTTTCATCCCGGAGCCGAGCATCGGCCCTTCGAAGGAAGTTCAGGTCAATGTTATAAAATCTGGACCAAGTTGGATGGATCCCATTGCTGCATTCCTGTCTTCCGAACAGCTCCCAAAGGACAAGAAAGAAGCGCACAAGTTGCGAAACAAAGCCCTGCGATACTACATGGATCCGCAACGAAGGCTTTATAAAAAATCCCTCTCTGGTCCATATTTGGAATGTGTGCACCCTGACAAAGTCGAAGAGCTTCTTGCTGAAATACATGAAGGTAGTTGTTGGTGCCCATTCTGGCGGGCGTTCTTTGGCCCATAGAGCTATAACACAGGGGTATTATTGGCCAACAATGAGATCTAATGCGGACTGCTATGTGAAAAAATGTGAACGTGCCAGAAGTTCTCCCCGTTAACCCATTTGCCTGCTGAAGAGTTGAGCTCTATCACCAGTCCCTGGCCGTTTGCCCAGTGGGGGCTTGATATCGTAGGACCGTTGCCAAGGGCCCCAGGGAACAAGCGATACTTGATTGTCGCCACAGACTACTTCACAAAATGGGTCGAAGCGGAGGCATTAACGCACATTCGAGATTCTGATGTCAAGCGCTTTGTGTGGAGAAATATCATAACTCGATTCGGCATTCCAAGAGCTCTTATCTCAGATAACGGCACCCAGTTTGATTGTGGCGTCTACCGGGAGCTGTGTAGCAAGTATGGTATCTGGCCCTACTTTTCTACGCCGGCTTACCCACAAAGCAATGGTCAAGCCGAAGCCTCTAACAAATCCATCTTGGACGACATCAAGAAGAGGCTGGAGAGAGCTAAAGGCAAATGGGTCGAAGAATTGCCGAGTGTATTGTGGGCTCATCGAACTACGCCGAGGAGATCTACTGGAGAGACGCCGTTTGCTCTATGCTTTGGAACCCAAGCGATCATACCCCTGGAGATCGGCCACCTAACCCTGAAAACTCAAGTTTTTGACATGGGTTGAAACGACATGATGCTGGCTTTGGATTTGATTCTGATTGAAGAACGAAGAGACCGTGCCCTTACATCCATGGCGCAGTACCAATAGCAACTTGCCAAGTCATATAATCAACGTGTTCAACTGTGCTGCTATATACCAGGGGAGTTGGTCTTGAAGAAGGTACTTCCAGCTGCCAAGAAATCGGCTGATGAAAAATTGGGTCCTAACTAGGACGGCCCCTATCAGATTGATTCCATCGCAGGAGTAGGGGCATATCGGCTCAAAGACATGTCAGGAAGGAGTCTGCCTCGGCCTTGGAATTCTAAGCATTTACGGAAATTTTATCACTGACCCGACTTGTGGGGCATGATACTTGTTCTGAATGGTTCGTCATGTACATCTCATTTTCTGTAATGCAAAGATCGCTATTCACTCACTTCAAAATTCAGTTCAAAGGTGTTCCGACAAAAGCCTCTAGATTCGGAACACCCTTCGTGGATATCACGATTGGCCAAATAAGTCTCCGGATTTGGAGGCCCACCGGCGCACGACGTCTTTCGGCTGATTAAGCCTCCGGATTCGGAGCGCCCTTCATGGATATCACGATTGGCCAAATAAGTCTCCGGATTCGGAGGCCCACCGGCGCACGACGTCTTTGGGCCGATTAAGCCTCTGGATTCGGAGCGCCCTTTGTGGATATCACGATTGGCCAAATAAGTCTCCAGATTCGAAGCCCCACCGGCGCACGATGTCTTTGGGCCGATTAAGCCTCCGGATTCGGAGCGCCCTTCGTGGATATCACGATTGGCCAAATAAGTCTCTGGATTCGGAGCCCCATTGGCGCACGACGTCTTTGGGCTAATTAAGCCTCCGGATTCGGAGCGCCCTTCGTGGATATCACGATTGGCCAAATAAGTCTCCGGATTCGGAGCCCCATCGGCGCACGACGTCTTTGGGCCGATTAAGCCTCTGGATTTGGAGCGCCCTTCGTTGATATCACGATTGGCCAAATAAGTCTCCGGATTCGGAGCCCCATCGGCGCATGACGTCTTTGGGCCGATTAAGCCTCTGGATTCGGAGCGCCCTTCGTTGATATCACGATTGGCCAAATAAGTCTTCGGATTCAGAGCCCCACTGGAGAACGATGTCTTTGGGCCGATTAAGCCTCCGGATTCGGAGCGCCCTTCGTGGATATCATGATTGGCCAAATAAGTCTCCGGATTTGGAGGCCCATCGACGCACGACGTCTTTGGGCCGATTAAGCCTCCGGATTCGAAGCGCCCTTCGTTGATATCACGATTGGCCAAGTCTCCAGATTCGGAGCCCCACCGGCGCATGACGTCTTTGGGCCGATTAAGCCTCCGGATTCGGAGCGCCCTTCCTGGATATCACGATTGGCCAAATAAGTCTCCGGATTCGGAGCCCCACCGGCGCACGACGTCTTTGGGCCAATTAAGCCTCCGAATTCGAAACGCCCTTCGTGGATATCACGATTGGCCAAATAAGTCTCCGGATTCAGAGCCCCATCGGCGCAAGACGTCTTTGGGCCGATTAAGACTCCGAATTCGGAGTGCCCTTCGTAGATATTCGGGCCGTGCATAACATAATTATGCCGATTAAATACTTAATGTAGAGTGCTTTCATATGGAGCCGGCAAAACCCCTTTATATATCAAAGCATGTAAACATTCGTAATGATGTTTATACAATGAAACACAAAGCACATTTATTCAAACATTCGTGCAATAAAGAACAAAACACGCAAACATATGTGTGCCGAACAAAAATTATAAAAAATTTATTCAACAAGACAATGATTACATAGTTTTTAACGCAATCTGCATTTTCAGTATCACAATGAGTGTTTTTATCCGGCATCTCCCTCATCGTCACTCTTTTCGACTTCAAAAGCGGAAAAGGGAAAATGATCACGCTGGTATAGCGGTAACGCTGAATCAACACCCCTTGCACGGAGAGTCTCTGCAGCCTGAAGTGCCTCGATCCAACCGTGCTTAAATCCCCGGTTCTCGCATCGGCAGACCTCCTCTGCAAGTTTCTCTTTGGTTTTGTAGATGCCGACCTTCCGGCCTGCATGGAAGCCTTGTTCGTAACCCATGGTCCTCGCATTCTCTACGGCGAACATGCTTGCCGTGTCTCAGTCGGCGATGGTGTGACTCAACAGCCATTGAGTCACCCTCTCCTCCACGACTGGGTTGGATTGACCCACCGCACACGGCTTAGCGGTTTGAGCCTTCCTAAGCTCCCTAAGCTCACGCTCGGCCTTCTCCGCACGAGCCTCCAAACTGCAGATTTTTTCCTCCTTCTTCTCTATCTCACGTTGAGCGGCGCGCAGGCTCATGCCAACTTCATAGGCGGTATACAGCCCTTTCACCGCCCCGTGGATGCCCTCTCGAAATACGTCGAAATCCTGTCGACCAACCATCGACTGCTGGACCTCCGGTGGAAAAATTTGTCGAGCAAACTCAACCGCCACACCTGGGTCCTTGATAATGAAGTCCGCCTCTGTCATCGGTTTATTCCCCACAAAAATTGCGAAATTCAACGGTCACAGCACCACGTCGGCCTCATTTCTCGATCGCGATCGCGGAGAACGTCCCCGTTGCTATTTATCCTTTTGGTGTGATCTGCTTCGACGACTTGGAGGCTGACGCTTTTCCCATTCTTTGGACGCCCTACCATCCCCGCGGGTGGGTTCGCTGCTGCGATTCATTGCAGTATCAAGCTCAGCCAAAGTCCGCGCTTCTCCTCTACTGTTGAAGAAAACTCTATTTGACACTCGCACTTATCTACGCAACAAATTGTTTTAAATTGATTCTGAACACAATAAGTGAAGTTACTGGCGCGAAGAGTCCATCCCATTTATTTCTAGTGCTTGCAGCGACCCCGAGGCGATTTCATTAACGCTAAACTCCAAAAGACGGATGCCGATCTAAACGGCAATTATACATGAATGCCTTGGAGTTCATCCACTGGCTGGGGCAAGGGCAGATTTACTAATCTAACCGGCCAAGCATCTAGGCCCCATGCCGATCGATATGTGCCACAACCACTCCATGTACTAATTTTTGGCTTTTTGGAGTTAAAATGGCCTAATTATCTAAACGGCAATTATACATGAATGCCTTGGAGTTCATGCACTGGCTGGGGCAAGGGCAGATTTATTAGTCTAACCGGCCAAGCATCTAGGCCCCATGCCGATCGATATGTGCCACAGCCACTCCATGTACTAATTTTCAGCTTTTTGGAGTTAAAATGGCCTAATTATCTAAACGGCAATTATACATGAATGCCTTGGAGTTCATGCACTGGCTAGGGTAAGGGCAGATTTATTAATCTAATCGGCCAAGCATCTAGGCCCCATGCCGATTGATATGTGCCACAGCCACTCCATGTACTAATTTTCAGCTTTTTGGAGTTAAAATGGCCTAATTATCTAAACGGCAATTATACATGAACGCCTTGGAGTTCATGCACTGGCTGGGGCAAGGGCAGATTTATTAATCTAACCGGCCAAGCATCTAGGCCCCATGCCAATCAATTTGTGCCATAGCCACTCCATGTACTAATTTTCGGCTTTTTGGAGCTAAAATGGCCTAATTGTCTAAACGGCAATTATACATGAACGCCTTGGAGTTCATGCACTGGCTGGGGCAAGGGCAGATTTATTAATCTGACTGGCCAAGCATCTAGGCCCTATGCCGATCGATTTGTGCCACAGCCACTCCATGTAGTAATTTTCAGCTTTTTGGAGCTAAAATGGCCTAATTGTCTAAACGGCAATTATACATGAATGCCTTGGAGTTCATGCACTGGCTAGGGCAAGAGTAGATTTATTAATCTAACCGGCCAAGCATCTACGCCCCATGCCAATCGATTTGTGCCACAGCCACTCCATGTACTAATTTTTGGCTTTTTGGAGTTAAAATGGCCTAATTGTCTAAACGGAAATTATACATGAACGCCTTGGAGTTCATGCACTGGCTAGGGCAAGGGCAGATTTATTAATATGATCGGCCAAGTATTTAAACCCAGTGCTGATCGATTCATGCCGCAGCCATTCCATGAACTAGTCATATTCGACTTCTGAAGCTCATGCTCTAGCTGGGGCAAGGGCAGATTTATTTATCTGATTGGCCAAGTGTCTAAACCCAATGCCGATCGATTTATGCCGCAGCCAGTCCATAAACTTCAAGAATTCGGCTTTTTGGAGTTAAAATTGCCTAATCATCTAATCGGTGAGTATACATGAACGTTTTATCCAAAATAGCAACCAAACAATACCATTCATTAAACAACACAATTTAGCACAAATAATAGCAAAGTACGAAAGGAATTTTTATTAAGTAAATTGGGCACAAATTGTAGCCATTTTACATATGAAAACTACTAAAAACAAAGCTATAAAAAGCTGAAAATTACCAAACAAAAAGCTGTAAAAAGCTGAAAATTACCAAACAAAAAGCTGTAAAAATACATGAAAATCCTAAAACAAAAACAAGAGTCGCCCAAATTAGTCCTCGGAGTCAGACTCCAGCGGCTCAACATCCACTTGCCCGTATGGAATTGGCATAGCCAATGTCACATCAACAGCAGCAAGGGCTTTGAGCCAGCCGTGTTTGAATCCCCGATTTTCAAACTTGGGGACTTCATCTACGTATTCGGCGAAAGCAGCATTTTTCCCGGCGTTGAGTGCCCTAGAAGCCTCCAGGTCGGCTGCTTCCTTCGCCTTCTTTATTTCTTCCAACTCAGCCTCCAATTTAGAGATCGCCTCCTGGGCCAATATAAGCGTGTCGTCATTCGCATCCGCCCTCTTCTCGGCGACCGATCTCAATTCTTCAACCTTACGGGCTCTCTCCATCTCGGCCTCGGCGCGGGCGGCCTCTATCTTTGCCCTTAAAGCCTCGAACTCGGCCCTACTCCTTTGGCCCTCAACCTCCATTTGTAAATGGCCAATCTGCTCGACGGCATCATGATGGCGACAGCCCATCTCGGCTATCCTTCCGACGGTCTACAAAACAGGAAGTTGAGACCAAAACAATATTTGCGTAAAGTAAAAAGACAAAGTCAAGATATATACCAAAAAAGCCGATTGCGCGGCCAACGCTATTGCAACCAGATCTGGCTCCGCCCGAAAAGCCACCTTGTCAGCAGGCAGTGAAACGGACGTAGCTATGCTGAGTGCGACCGCTAGATCTTTGATTACTGAAGCATCGGAGGGGATCGGCGTGTTTTTTATCTTCGGTTGAATAACAAAAGGTACAATCACATCCGATTCGTCCAAACGAGGTCACTTATTGGTGCGGTCTTCTTCTGAGCCGGCCTCAACCTCGACAAGGCGCTTCTCTACCCTTTGTTCAGCCTCTACACTGGCCTGCACAACCGGCTCCGCCTCGGCACTTCAGTTTTTTGCCGTTCCCTCCTCAATAACAGGCAAGGAGGGCTAAGATTCGCCAATAGGCAATGAGGGCTAAGATCCGCTAACACTCAGGGAGGGCTAAGATTCGGCAGCCCGAATTGACTCCACTCTTCGCCGCGCGGCCATCCTTTCTGCGTTTGCCTTCTTGGCAAGTTTAGTGAGGCTTAACCCAGCCATATCTTTTGGGTATGCGCCGAGAAGGTCCTCCAGACTGTGAAAAATATCGTCAAGTGGAAGGTCCTCTTGGCCCGAAGTGGACGGAGGGTCGACTGAATTGAGGCCGGCTTCTTCAAATGCTAACTTCAAAGCCTCGTCGACTTCGGCTTTGGACTGGTTTGACTCGACGGCCTCAGCTACTTCCGGTTGCTCCGAATCTGATCCCTCGAAACCGACTTGCCTCAAATTTTTGAAATCAGTCAAGAGAAGGGCGGTAAGAAACTCTTCACCCTTCGGAATTGGGACGTTTTTCACCGCCGAAAAGGTCGTATAAGTCGGCTCGTAGCAGAGCAGAACGTAGGCCGCCCTCCCCTGTTTTTGAAGACTCGGCCGGCCGAAATATTTGAGCGCAACCTTGATTTCCGAAAGAACAGCGTCGTCGGTTGAGGTCAGGATTTTCTTCAAATCGTTTCCTGCACAAGCAAAACCATGAGGTCCAGAAAATGAAGCTTTATAAATATAACAAAAAATAAATAAATAAAAGAAGCTACACGGCCACCTGGTTTGCCCCTCCGTCTAGGAATAGGATCGAGGCGATCCTCACATTCGCCGAATTCCCAGTTTCCTTGGACGACGACCATAACATCATCGACTCGCTTCCCAGAGCTAGAAAGCATAGTCACTAGTTGATGGTCGGTGTCTTTGCCCTTAAGGAAATAACGCCCGTGCCGACTAGAAGACTTGGCCAAGGCGTAACAATGCCGAATAGCGGGAATGCCAAGGTTAAGCCTAAGGCGACGGTTTAGTGTGATAATCCCCATCACAATTCTAAAGAAGTTGACATTGGGTTGGGAAAGGATTAAGCCCCAATGGCAAAGCACAGCCCTAAGGAGTGGGTGAAGGGGGAAACGGACTCCACCCTCTGCGATTGATAGGAGAGAGAAGACGATCGTGGTTTCATCAACCCTCTCCATATCGAGGGTGCCGTTTGTCACAAGTGACAGACGGGCGTCATCAGGAATGGAGAAATGGCGTCGGAAGCCAGAAATTCGATCCGATGAGAGGAGATCTTTTAAATGTTTTGCCATTTCCCCCAGCCAATAGGAATATGCTAAGCCAAAAACAAAGCAAGAAAAAAGATTCAAAGCAGAGAAGGAGAGAACTTACAAGAGGCAAAGAGGATAGAGAAGAAAAGGAAGTTGCAGAGGTAATTCGGAAGGCAGTCCAGCAACGAGCGTCTAAAAGCGTGTATGTATTTGAAAAGACGTCAAAATTTTAAATCACAATAAATAGAAGTGTACGAAGAGGTGGGAAGTTGAAATGATAACCGAGAAGCATGTGTTCAGATATTTGTATTGGAATACAGTCAGCCGTCGAATTTCGGCTCTAACTTTTCGAGTTCGAAGCCAAACACTCCAACTAACTGTGGTTAGTGGAGTGCTCGAGGGGCAATTGTGAGGGCCGAGTATTGGGAGTCGTAGAGATTCCAGATAGTCGAACTTGGGAGAGTCGAAATATGTGGCACTCGGCGTCGGCTCGCACACTCGAATTCAACCCTACTCGGCCAAATAGCCGGTTAAGCAAGGGGCCGAGTGAAGAGCAGTTTACTACAAAATATGCCGAATAGCGAATTGAAAATGGACCTAATCCCAAGGCCCAAGAAAGAAGAGATATAAATAGAAGAACATCAGCCAGAAAGAGGTATGTGAGAACCATTATATTTAAGTTAGAATACAAGTAATCTTGAGTGTTGAGACTGACTTGCCCATCGGAGTGCTAATTCCGGCACCCCCGACCGGAGTGTTTATTCCTTTTCAGGTGATTAGCAGAGGATCACGAGCATCCCCCAGGATCAGAAGAGTATTTCCAAACCACTTCTCCACATTAGTGGTTTTGATTTGTTTGATTATATATATATCTGTGAATCTGCTTTCTTATTGGATATCATTAGTGTAAACTATCTTTTCTTCTTCTTCTTTTGCAAATCGATGTGGTACTTTAACTGGTTCTAGTAAAGACGAGGTTACTTATTTTTGCTGATTAATATGCTTTGGGTTGCAATTTCAAGTTGTTTCCTTATTCATTGTGTGGAAAACATTGAATGTTCAGGTTGATTTCTAGTCTCTCTGATTCGTTCTCTTCTCCATTCTTTATGATTTCAGTGCAATATACAATGCAAATATATCTTTTGCTTTCATTATAATCTGTATAAAAACTTTATTATAATCTTGGTTGGATATTTTTTTGTACGTACATGAAAGGTGATGCTTCTATGGATCTTGCTTTGTTTGTGAGGATTCACTGATACCACACAATTGTGATTTGGTCATTGCAATGTCTAGATCTTGGATGAACCTTTCTCTTATTGATCACATTCATGGATGAACCTTTATGGCCCTATAGCTTATATGTGCACCTTAAAGAATTTTTTTAATTTTTTTTTTCTCGAATAAATTTACTCTGTGAAACTCGTACCTAGGACTAGTTTGTCTTTTGCTTTACTACAAGGACAATAAGATATTTATGATAGTATGATTTAGGATTTTTTTCCTTTGTGTCAATAGCTGAAATTTTATTTGAACATTCTCTGACGAATGATATCTTTGCTTCCCCATACTGGTTAATCTCTGAAACTCTTAATCTGTTATGTTAATTTGGTCATTGTGCTCTCATGTGACCCGTTTTGTTTGGCACACGAGGCTTTTCTTTGTTGAAAAGTTGACATCCCATAATCAATAAGAATGCATTTTTAATGAGCAATATTTCTGCTATGCTTGTTTATGCATATAAACTAGCAAATTAGTTACATTTTAATGAGCATCCTTCTGGGCTAGCTAAGACAAAAAATGTATCACAAATATATTCTTCATTAACAGGTCTTCAATGACTAATTTTGTAATCATTTTTTTTTTTTTTTGGTTTATTTTATTTTATTTTTTGATTGACAATACTTTTGGATCCCAATATGCGCAGCAAGGATCACGATTGAAAGTTGATTATGAGGTGACTTGGGACAAGGATGGCTTCTTTCCATATGCTAGGAATGAAACACAAGAAAAGAGTAGCAGGATGCCACCATTGGGTGTAAGAAATTATAGAAGTGAAGCTCCCAGATGTCAATCACATTTTTCTCGCTTTAGTCCTGACAATGTGTGCTCTAAGAGATTCAAGGTTGGAAACACTACACATAATACAAGTAAATGCCACATATATGTGCTAAAGATGCTTTTATTTCACAAGGCATACGATTATGTTCATAGACATCTAAAAATATATGATTTGACTAGATGAAACATCAATTTTTGCAATATCTTGTATTCATTCTCCTTTGATAAGGAAAGTTTATTGATTCTGATTAAGAAAGTTTATTGATACTATTAAACTAGAAAAATCACTCTAGATAAACTGACGGTGCCAAATAATTGTTTCCAAATGCAAGAATAAGGAAACAAATGGATTTCTTAAAAGAGAAGTGAGCCTAAAAACTAAAAGTGGAATTTTGGTGTAGTTCAACAATCTAGAATTTGAAGCTTTGCATGGTCCCATTTGTTGTACAATATTTATTTTTTGACTTGTCAAATATTCAGAGATTTATGGTTCAAATCCCATAAACTATATAAAGAAAAATCTCAAATTTATGGTTTCTTTCTCTATTTGATTTAGTAAATTTTTTTTCTTCTTGTTGTCTTTTCTGGTTTGTTTTGGTCCAACATTTTGAACATACTACACTCTAGGCTGTGCGTAGAGTGTAGCGACTAGCGAGACATATCCTGTTTGGCTGTAGAATTGTTACATAGCAAAACTAAACTGGTCGATTAACTAGGGTGTGACCATAGGCAACAACAATTCTGTTGTGCTGCAGTTGAAAGTTGCTCCGGAAAATGGGAAATAACAGGAGGGGGATACAAAAGAATTAATATATTGTTCTTGTCGTACATAATGTTTCATTTTTTAGTTAATGATATGATAGAGAGTCATTTAGTACTTCTCCGAATTGCAAGGGATGCCCTGGTAGACAAAGTGTTCCCTCTCCGAGTGTGATTGCTAGGTTTGAGTTTTAAGAATGTATATAGCCTGATGATCCAGTCTGTTAGAATTAGTAGAAGATTGATCTTGGCTCAAAAACAATTTAATCAATTGTTATGTGTCCTGCAGCCCTTGGATGAGTTGCTTGGGCTTTAGTGTCCATGTTTTCTGCTGGTGCTGCAGCTGTGCTTTCTACTGGTGCTTCGGCTGTGGTTGCAACTGTGTTTTGTTTTCATGAAATTTTCAATGGCATTTTATTCATATTATTTGTTCTTATCCAATGCAGGTTCAAATATCAAAGAAAGGAAAGAAGAAGAAGTAGATAGGACAAACTCAATGAAAAAGGCCTCTTTTTTGTTGTAAGTTTGATTATCTGTCTACTTGGCTATTTATTTACTGATATTGATACTAATATGTTACGCTAGAATTATGGTTTAAAAGTAGCATCAGTACTGGTCATGGAGTCTTGTAAAAAAAATAGTGCACAAGCTATAGGTTCCATAAATTGGTGGTCCTGTTATTGACTAATGCCTTAACTACATGCTTCCGCAGTTTAAGGTCAGATGTTATTATAGATTAGTTGCATGCTTCCATGTTTATATGTTTTTCACACTAACTATTTCTTCACCTATCAAAAATGTATAATGTTCCAGAATGAAAGATACATTTATAATCTTCCATCATGCATCTCATTATTGGTCTTATAGTTGTCTTGTAATAGTTCCAACTTGTTAAGCATATGCTGATTGGTCCATTATGGAATGGGCCAATGAGGGTTTTTGATTTTTCTTATTTGTTTTGAGTTGTGTTTTTTCAGTGCCACTGTTCTATCAAAGGTGGGATACTCATGATCATGTCATTGGCAAGATGGAACCAAATTATTGGTGATGGGATTGATGGAGTTGGATGATGGTTTTGATAAAGATATATTTTGATGATACTTTATGTATGAATGATTGAGAGAATTTTTTGCGTAGAGGAGTTAGTTGAGTACTTTTATGCACTATTTCCCCATATAATGTTATATGATGTGTTGATTACTAGATATATTGGATATGTAAAAATTGTGATTAGCCTGATACATGTTAGCAAGAGCTGAATTAGCTTGATGCCTCTTTCTTCAGGCTTCAAGGGCAGTAAGGGATGTTCGTATTAAATGTGTTGATAAATTTGAGCCATGTGTTCTTATACAAATTTTCAATTAATTATCCAGCTATGCTCAGAATCAGAAAGGAGAGAGAGGGGGGGGAATGGCATTTTTAAAAAATGTCACCAAATGATGTCACCTGTGAGTCTATTCAGAAAAAAAAAAAAAAAAAAAAAAAGGTGGCATTTTTTTAGAAAACGCCACTAAATGACGTCGTCATGATGTCATATGTTAATTGTGACAAAGATTTAAATTTGTTGTCAAAGATTTTGCAGCGTTTATTGTCTTTTGCGACGTTTTTAAACATTGTGAAGCTATTACGGTGGCCGCATCAGTGACAAAAATATTAAACGTAGTAAAAACCAATTGTGGCATTTTTCAGGCCTATAGTGGCGTTTTTTAAATGCCACTAAAAGTCAATTTTTCCGCAGTATTATTTCGTCCTATCAACCATCTGTTGGGCCACTCAACCATGTAGTTCATGTTACTAATCATATGTGCTATTGTCCAAATAACTAACCTCAAAAAGAATAAATTTGGGACCTCAAGATTTATACCTCAAGACATTACCATTCTTAATCATTTATTTGAGGTGCCAAGCTTAAAATCAAGTTTCCTTTGACAAATGTTGTCATTCTTGATATTTTATTAATTACAAAAAATAATGTTTTAACATTTGTGAAACATATTAATTTTTTAGAAAATTTTATGATACACACCCCATGAAAGGAGTATACCATATGCATCCTTAGTTATGTCATTTTCTTCTTTAATTATGACTAATTTTCTTTTTTAGTTATGGCAATATTTTAGTTATGACTCATAAGATCTTTGGTTATGCACTATGTGTTGTTTGGTTATAATTTTTTTTTTTTATATATATATATATTTATGACTCAGAAAGTATGGGTGTGTACCATAGTCTTTCCCTAATTTTTTAATAATAATTTTAACTTAAAATGTAAAATAAAATAACAAAAAAATTGCTTTAGTTTTTTTCTTGTCAAACTTAAAAAACCAAATGATTAGAGTATCTCCAACGCTTTATCAAATTTGAGTAAATGAAAAATTTGATATGATATGATGCACTCCAATGGTTTCATCAAATCTGGTCAGTCGTTCAGCCAGTCGTTCGGTTTAAAGTAAATTTCCATCAAATTCATTCCAAACCGATTGTCCGAGAGGTTGTCCACCTGGCCGTCCACAAACGGTCACCTGCAAAATTTGATAAAAGAATAAATACTCCCTTCATATGATGTAAAAAGTACCAAATGATGAAACGGTTGGAGCACCATTTTCATCGAATTTAAATTTAATAAAAGGTTTGATGAAACATTGGAGATGGCCTTACTTGGATATTGTTTGCCAAAAACCTATAATATTAAAAGATAATTAATTCATTTTATCATGTTTTTTTTACCATTTCACATTACACATCTAACAATAATTTGTTTTAAAATATACAGCAGAGTACAAAATGAATCCCAAAAAGAAACCTCCAAGCAGGAATGATAGTCTCGACATAGGAAGAAAAACAAACCTCCACACAAGGAGAAGAAAACCTCCATGAAAGGAGGAAAATTCTACATAGAGAATCATTATTGCAATACAAACAAATAAATATAAATAAAATAAAATAAAATAAATTACTACCAAACAAATATTACCAATTTATAATCCGTTCATCATTGCAATCGATAGCTGTGGTCCCTTAATTCTCATCACCACATTATAAAATAAAATATTCTGAATCTGAGGTAGTCGCTTAACGTAGAAAAAATGTGTTTAGCAACGTCAGATTTCAATCATGAATCAAGTCTAAGTCTATATCTGAAAACTTCCTTGGTGGCAACCGATGATGGAGACAAGAGGAGGCATAATGATCAACAAGAAAGAGAAGAAAAACAGAACTGTAAGAGAATAAACGGAGGTGAGATGAAGGTTTGTAATGAACCCGTCCCACATTGGAAGTTTGCATGGGTGGTCTTTGGCACATAAAGCACCACTAACTTGCTATTAAGTAACTTGGGCTTAAACTTTTGGGTCTTGTTGGTAGACCCACAGGTTACTTGGGCCAGCAGGTAGTGGGTTATTACAATTGGTATTAAAGCTGACTCATACACGCAACTATGTGGGTCACTTATTCTAGGCTAGCCACAACCATGGTATTAGAGCCAACCCATGCAAATCACCATGTGGGTCACTTATAAAGCACCACTAACTAACCCCGTCCCATATCAGAAGTTTGCATAAACCATCATAGCATGAAGAAAGATAATATATTGGGATGAGAATATTCATACTAATCATTGTATTTTTTTCTCTGATACCATGAAGAAAGGTTGAATCAATTCCATATGTTGATTAATGAACAATGAAGATTACAATGTATATTTTATACAACTGATCAACAACTAACTAACCATCTAATAGCTAAGCTAATTAATTCCATTATACTCAGTTACACAATGAAGAAAGGCTGAATCCATTCAATTAATTTATTAATGAACAATGAAGATTACAATGTATATTTTATACAACTGATCAATCACTAACTAACCATCTAACAGCGAAGCTAACTAATTATGTTATACTCAGTTACACAATCAAGAAAAGCTGAATCAATTCAATTAATTGATTAATGAACAATGAAGATTACAATGTATATTTTATACAACTGATCAATAACTAACCAACCATCTAACAGCTAAGCTAACTAATTTTGTTATACTCGGTTACACAATGAAGAAAGGTTGAATCGATTCAATTAATTGATTAATGAACAATGAAGATTACAATGTATATTTTATACAATTGATCAATAACTAACCAACCATCTAACAGCTAAGCTAACTAATTCTGTTATACTCAATTACATAAGGAATATTATCCTATATCAACAGTCCATCATACTTCATGAGGCTGGTAGATTAATGAACAATGAAGATTATAATGTATATTTAGACAACTGATTAGTAACTAACTAACCATCGAACACCTAAGCTAACTAATTATGTTATACTTAGTTACACAGGGAATATTATCCTACATCAGCAGTCCATCATACTCCATAACACATCATCTCTCTCTTTGATGCTTCAGTCATAGCCTTATCCTTATCATCCCCCCTCAAGCAAAGGGAGGTGGAACCAACCTTGAATTGGATGTGAGGAAGAAAAAATTGAAAATGGACAATGGCTTTGTAAAGATGTTAGCCAATTGATGTGAAGTTGGGGCATATTTGAGAAGCAATTTGTGCCCTAATAGCTTTTCTCTTACAAAGTGGCAATCCACTTCAATGTGTTTACACCTACTATGGAAAACTAGATTGGCTGCTAAGGAGAGAGCAGGCATGTTCTCACACCAAATGACCAGAGGTGAAGCCTGAGAAATCTATAAGAAGCATTTGTAACCAAGTTAACTCTACAGCAGTATGAGCTAATGATCTATACTCAACTTTAGTGGAGGATCTGGAGATAGTGGATTTTTCTTTTGGGACCAAGAAATGAGATTGTTTCCTAAGAAAACACAATAGCATGAGGTGGACCTCCTATCTGAGGGATCACCAGCCCAATTGGAGTCAGCGTAAACATTTAACTGAAAAGAGCTAGGACTAAACATAAGACCATGTGAAATTGTGCCTTTGACATATTTAAGAATTCTTTTGATACCAGAAAAATGGCCTAATGTAGGTGAATGCATGAACTGACAAGCCTAGTTGATAGCAAAAGACAACTCAAGCCTAGTGATGGTTAGATACTGAAGAGCATCCACAATGCTTCTGTATAAGAATAGTTGAGTGCAAGGCAAAGAATTAGTAACAGACAGAGGAGGTTTGACTAAAACATCTGCGGCACAAGGCATGCAATCAACCATACTGCCTTAGCAAGAAGTTTAGTGGCATTTTTTTTTTAAGAAAGAAAGAACCCAGTAGAAAAGGGTTGAACTGATATGCTGAGGAACTAGGAAATATTACCTAGTTCTTTTATAGAAAAGTCATTATGCATATGAGCCAAAAGAGTTTGAATATAGGACTCATTAGTGCCTATAAGCAGGATGTCATCCACATATATAAGGAGATAGGTGATAGAAGAAGAGGTTTTATGCACAACAGAGAGGAGTCATATTGACTTTGAGTGAACCCTTGAGAGATAAGAAAGGAGGAGAAGGTTAAGTACTAGGCCCTAAGGGCTTGTTTCAACCCATAAAGGGCTTTGTGAAGCTTGTATACAAGAGTCGGTTTAGATGGATCAACAAACCCAGGTGACCGTTCCATGTAAACTTTTTCTTCTAACTTGCTATAAAGGAAGTATTAAAAACTGCTTGAGTGGCCAATGATGATGTAGGGCTAGGCACAACAAAATCCTTATTGCGGGCTGCTTGACCACATGACTAAAAGTGTCTTGGAAGTTAATCACATATTGTTGTAGAAACCCCTTAGCCATAAGCCTGGCTTTGTGTCTAGCCACTAAGCCATCTGAATGTCTCTTGAGCTTGAATACATTTGCAACCCATAAGCTATTTAAAAAGAGGGAGAGAAACCAAAGGCCAAGTTCTTAGGTGCTAAAGAACACCATATTCATCCATCATAGTTTTAAACCAAACAAGGGAGGTAAGAACTGAATTATAGAAAAGAGGCTCAGTAGACTCATTTGCAAAAGGTGGAGAAGAAGTAACAGCAGTGGTGAAGGATAAAGGTTTGGTTTTGGACCTGGTTTGTATAGAGTTGGTGTTTGTGGACTGCAGAGGTGGGAGAGGTAAAACAACAAAAATAGACTTAATAGGCATTGGATGCATGGATTGATGTATAGACTCAGAAATAAGTTGAGACTGATGATAAAAACAAAGCTGAGATTTAGTAAGCTACAATACTTGTGGTAGCTCAAGTTGGGTGTGCAAAGTAGGTAATGACTAAGTGGAAAGGTGAGACTAAGTAGAGTGTGTAGTTGGAGAGATAGGCTGAGATTGAGCAAACTAAGACTAAAAAGGCACAGATTGAGATTGTTTGAGCTAAGCTGACCTAGGCTGAGCTGGCCTAAGCTGAGTTGGCCTACACTGAAAATGGGGAGCGGGTGACCAAAAGAAATCAGGCAGTTGCGGAAGAGAAGATGGAGAAGAATAAGAGGAAAAAGGAAAAACAGTCTCATGAAACCTAACTTGCCTAAACGAATATATTTTACCTGTTAAAGGATCTAAATACTTGTTAACCTTAGCACTAGGATGATATCCCAAAAACACACAAGAAGTGGACTTAGGTGCTAACTTGTGAGGGGTGCAATGTTTGAGCCAGGGAAAACAAAGACAACCAAACACCTTAAGAAAAGTGTAATCAGGGGGCTTTTGAAAAAGCATTTGAAAAGGAGAACAATTGTCGAGAGAGACACTAGGTAACCTATTTATCAAATCAGTTGCAGCAACTATGGCATCAAGCCAGTAAGTAAGAGGCATTAAATAATGATAAAAAAGAGAAATTGATGTTTCTGCAATATGCAAATTATTTTTTTCTTCTGCAACTCCATTTTGTGATGGAGTATGTGAGCAAGAAAATTGATGGTGGATGCCATGAGTATGCATAAAATGCTGCATATGATGGTTGATTACCTCCATATGATCTTAGAATTTGGAGAGGGAAACAAAATTGTTTCTCAGCAAAAGCCTTGAATTCCATGAATTTAGAACACACCTCACTCTTATAGTAGAGAGGATAAATCCAAGTAAATTTGATAAAGTCATTAACAAACAACACATGATATTTGTAACTTGAAGAATAGCTAGTAATTTAAAGAAGCTCCAACGAGCAATCCTCAAGCTCTTTCAATGGAGTTGTCTTCATTCTCTTCAGGAGGATTCAATGCATATCAGCATGGATTACACTTTTCAAAAGCCCCTAATTTCTTAAGGTGTTTGGTTGTCTTTGTTTTCCCTGGCTCAAACCTCACAACTCTCACAAGTTAACACCTAAGTCCACTTCTTGTGCATTTTTGGGATATCATCCTAGTGCTAAGGGCTACAGGTGTTTAGATCCTTTGACAAGTAAAATATATTTGTCTAGGCATGTTAGGTTTCATGAGACTATTTTTCCTTTCTCCTGTTCTTCTATCACCCATCTCCTTATATATGTGGATAACATCCTACTTACAAGCACTAATGAGTCTTGTATTCAAACTCTTTTTGCTCATATGTATAATGCCTAATTGAAAAGAGCTGGGACTAAACAGAAGACCATGTGAAATTGTACCTTTGACATATCTAAGAATTCTTTTGACAATAGAAAAATGGCCTAATGTAGGTGAATTGCAACACACATATCCAAAAAAGAAAAGAGCGATAAATTACACTTTGCACCCTTGCAGTTTATACCAAATTTTATTTTGGCCACTACACATAAAATCGTGACAGTCAATCCCCTACACTTCTAAAGTAAATGTCCCATTTTTGTTATTATACCATATAAGTCTTTAATAGAAGTCAGTAATTTGACAAGCATATGACTACAAAATGAGGGCAAAAGAGGAAAATTACCCCAATTTCATGCCTATACACATTTCATCTTGAAATTTATATCAAACTATGAATATGTTAGGCTAAATCAAAACGTAGATTGTAAACGATTAAGGAGATGAACTAGGGTTTTGCAGAAACTGGAATCACAAAACTGTCTATTCCTCTTCATTTCTTTTCAATTTTTCTGTTACTTGTTTTGATTTTAAAAGCTCTGTTTTCTTACTTCTTCATCCTAGTTTTCAGCATATGAACATATATATATATATATATTATATAACTCTCACATACTTATTACATGAGACCGTGTGTATTGGTGGAAAATGAGGACAATTTTCCTTTCTTACATTCATTTCGTAATCACATTCTTATCACATTATTAGATTCTATTAAATATTTAAACAATGAAGTAACAAATGGGGACGTTGACATTTGTATTTAATAGTTTTAGGGTACTATCTAATATTGTTTTTTAGAAAAGTATATGATATTATTTACATAGTATTCTAATTAATGGGAAATCGTAACACATTAAGTAGGCTATCTTTATCTCCCAACTATTTAATAGAAGTGGCACGTCTTACCTGTAAAATTTTCTATTACATGATTAATTTGAAATATCATGTAAATAATACCAAATAGTGCTTCAATATTAGTGAATAATTACCCATCATACTAAATTATGAAATAAACCCCTAGTAGTCAACTAACTGAGAAAGCTCAAGAAAGGCAAAAATGATAATGCAAAATGAGAGTTATGCTACTGTACTGTATATTATTATTAGGGAAAAATACAACCCAGTGGGCCATCAGGAAAAAAATTATGAAATCATTAAAAAAAATTATGATTTTAATTAATAATGATTTTAATTATTAATATTGATAATAAAAAATTTACTAGTTCAATATTATTTTTATAAAAATAACCTGATATATGACTTTCCCTTATTATTATATAAACCAAAGATTTACTTGGTGCCTTGAAGTTTGTTTTTTATTTTCTTTTTTTAATCTCTATGCCAAGTACATTTTTTATGTAAATTCTACTTCATCCTCGTTTGTTAACATTCTCAGTTTTCAGTTTATAAAAAACAAGAAATAGGTTTTCATTTACTTTTATAAAAAAATAAAAACAGAAAATTTATTTGGTGTATAAAAATATTTTAAAAACAAATAAAAATAAAAATGGATAAATATATTTGATGAGTTGTCGGATTTGGTAGCTGAAATGGATGGTGGATGGATGTGGTGACCGGTAATGGCGCGTAGCTGATGGTGTTCACCAGAGTTAGTAGTCAGATGTCATTAGAGAACACAAGGTGGTTAGGAGGAGGCCAAAAGGTGACCGAAAGTCACGACGGTGACTGCCCATTGATTAGAAAGTCGCCGGAGGTTGGTTGGAGCTCACCACCCACTGACAACATGGGGTGGTGGCCAAAGGTGATGGGTGAGAAGAGACGGTAAAAACTTACTTCAAAAACAAGTAAAAATAACCTTTTTGTGTTTTCAAAAATTTTGAAAACTTTGAAATCAATTTCATTTTTTTAAAACGAGAACAATATATCAAATAAGTTTTCATTTTTTACAAATAAACATAACTTCTTTAACTATTTATTTTTTTAATTTTCATATTTTTATATTTTGATTAATTTGGCACACAATAGGTGTTCATTCATACTAGTAATATACACATATATGAGCATGGCAAGCTTTAGTTTTGTGAGAGAACATGTCCTTTTTTTTTCTTTTTTTCTTTTTTTTTTGGCGATTTGTATTTCCCCTCCATTAACCTTCGTCGAAACATTTTAGAGTGAGTAAACCTCAAATCTTGGGTCTTATCCACCAGGCCAACTCTCCTTGGCAATAAAATTCTTAAGATGACGGACCGCAAGAAATAAACCTATTTTGGAAGGATTGTTCAGACTGTGAAAACTTAATCAGTTGCACACGAATTAACCCATAATATCCTATATATTTATAAATAAATAAAAAAAAAACAGCCATTTTGGCGATTTTGGCGATTTTGGCTATAATTTCATCGAGCTAACTTCTGGGCCCAATTTGACGCTAATTAAATTAAATTTA